>VBSM01000272.1:50417575-50452219 GCA_008086735.1 Cheirogaleus medius
AAAAAAAAAAAAAGAAAAAAAAGAAAATGGGCATTCAAACAGATACTTGTATGATAATATTCAAGTTATCCATTATTCATAATAGCTAAAAGGTAGAAACAACCCAAGTGTCCATTAACAGATGAGTGGATAAAGAAAATGATATATGTATGAATATTATTCAACTGTAAAAAAGAAGGAAATTTTGATGCATTCCACAACACAGATAAGCCTTGAAAACATTATGCTAAATGAAATAAGACAAACATAAAAGGACTTTTTTTTTTTTTTTTTTGAGACAGGGTCTCACTCTGTTGCCTGGGCTAGAGTACAGTGGCATCATTATGGCTCACTGCAACTTCAAACTCCTGGGCTCAAGCAACCCTGCTGCCTCAGCCTCCTGAGTAGCTAGGACTACAGATGTGTGCCACTTCACCTGGCTAATTTTTCTATTTTTTTTATAGAGATATTATGTGGTCTTGCTATGTTGCCCAGGCTGGTCTTGAAATCCTGGGCTCAAGCGATCCTCCTGCCTTGGCCTCCCAAAGTGCTGGTATTTTAGGCATGAGCAACTGCGCCTGGCCAAAAGGACAAATATTGTATGATTACACTTATATGAGGTATCTAGAATAAGCAAATTGATAAGAGACTGAAAGTAGAATAAATGTTACCAGGCGTTGGAGGGAAGGGGGAATGAGAGCTATTGTTTAATGGTATAGAGTTTCTGTTTGGGATGATGGAAAAGGTCTGTAAATAGTTACACAGGATGGTGAATATACTTAATGCCACTTAAAAATTATTAAAATGGTAAATTTCAGGTTATGTATATTTTGCCACAATGAAAAAAAGTGAAAAAAAATGGTATGACAGGGAAAAGAGTTGAAGGAAAAACAAGAGCCAAATGAAAGTGGGTGAGGAGAACAGAGCCAGGCAATCTCAGAAGTCTCACCACCATATATTTTTTAACACTACCCAGGAACAGCAAAAGGGGGAACTTTGCGAAGTTTGAAAAGCTGTCTGAACCAAACCTCCTAAAAGTACAGGAAAGCAAAATTCATGTAAAAAATGATCAACAGAAAAATACTGAGGTCAACTCTCATGCAGTTACTATAAAAAAAAAGAATAAAGATCAGAATAACATCCAGAAAGATATGCTCAAAAAACAAATCAAAGGCATAATGTCCTAAAAAAGCTAATAGACATTAAGTAACATAAGACATGAAAGAACAGCACACATCAGAATTAGAGAAACTCAGAAATTGGAACAGAACTCAAGAAAGAATTAAAATTTTTAGATAGCACTTGGAAAGTAAAGATTAAACTATAAGGAACACGAGAGCAAATAAGCATAACTAATAAAGGCTTAAAAGAAATAGAAGGTGAAAAGGAGGGAAAGATAAAGTAAAACTGAAATTAAGAAAGATTAAAAAGGTTTGAGGAAAGGTGATAAATATTGAAGATAGATAAAGGAAGTCCAAATACAGATAATAGAAGTCCCTTGGGAAGGAATCCAAAGCAGTCCAAAATAGAATAAATACTTAAAACTATAATTGAAGAAAACTTTCCTGAAATTAAATATATATATATGTATTTGAAACTACATTTTAAAATAACATACTCTGTACCTGGGAAATATCAAACCAGAATAACCAACAGACATCCTAGTAAAATTACTGCACTTTAAAGTAAAAGATAAAGTTCTTTGGGCATCTAGGCAAAGTGAGAAGGTGCCATCTATGAACCAGAAAGAGAGCTCTCACCAGGCACTGAATCTGCTGGTGCCTTGATCTTGGACTTCCCAGGTCCCAGAACTGTGAGAAATAAATGTTTGTTGTTTATAAGCTACTCAGTTTATGGTATTTTGTTAAAGCAGCCCAAGTAGATCAAGACACCAAATATTTTCTATACAGCAAAATTGACCTTCAAGTAAAAATGGCATAGACAAACTGTAAGCAACACACAAGAACCCAGGGCTTATTATTGCCATAAACTCCTTCTAAGAAACCTACTAGAGGGCAAACTTTCAGACAACCAAAATGACTAGACTAGAGATACGTAAACATAAAGAACTAATGGTAAGCATTAAATATATATTTACCTATAGAACTAAGACTAAATTAGGGTTAAATGAGAAAATTATAGTATGCAATGGCTATAGAAGCTGACAGTTTTGAGAGTATAACTATAATAAAATGGAAAAGAGATACAAAAAGTTTAACTTTTCAAGAATCCTAACTGATGGTGGTAGTATTAATATTGTTATTCTCAGATGATTATATGTTTAATGTAAAATAAAGCAAGTTAGTAAATGGGGATATTCTAATTTCCTCACCCCCTTAATCCTTGAGAACCAGAATTCTCCTACATGGAAGAAAGGAGATCCTCATGTAATATACAAAAATTTAAGTAAAAACTTTATAGTCCTGAAATTAAATTAGAAATATTGATGTGAACTCATAAAGGAAATATTAATATGAAGCATTCTGTGTTAGCTCTGTCTATTGAAAAGGCCTAGAAACAGTTATCAACCTAGTAGATTTCTAGGTGCTCATTTGAGCACCTCAAGTACCCATATTGTCATTTTGAAACATCAGTGAAAGAAACTAAGGTTTCTTGGAGAAACGGCCAATTCCAGGTCTGGGGAACATCTTGTTATATCAGATAGCAAGGAAGCCTATCAAAGACTACTAGAGACTTCAAAGCTTTTTGCATATTAGAAAAAAAAATAAAAAGATTACTAGAGTCTTATCAAAAGGACCCAGGAGCCACGTTGAAGAGGATCCTACTAGCCAAAGATGGGATCATTTGAGCTTTACATAGGATTAGGCTTGTAGTAGATTGAAATCCATCAGCTATATTAAAATTCATGAATTTATAATGATGTTAAGAAAGAAACCTAATAAAGCACCTTCTGAAGATGACAGAGAACCAATTCATTTATCTTGAAAACTGAGTAAATTAAAAGAAGCAACTATTTATTCTGCCTTTCCTATATGAACTTATTTCAGGGTAATCAAATAGTAGATACGAGAAAGTGTCTCCTTATAAACTTATTCAACTAATCAGTGAAAACAAAATTATTAGAATATCACCATTTTTGCAACTCTCAATTAATTAACGAATCTAGGACTTGAGCATCAACAGCTGCTAACCTCAAAAAAGAGCAAAAACCAAACATCATGTACCTTTTGGTGAAAGGACTCACAACCACCTATAATCTTATAAAAGGTAGCAAACCTCAGTCAGACGAAGGCTCTTGATCAGCTGCCAATTTGCAGTCAATACAGAGCACAGAGAAACATGCTGGACTGCCTCGTATGAATGCACAATTCCCGGACTGTGGAAAACTCCACGGATCAAAGGGCTTAAGTTCTTCAGCAGATAATTGTAACGAAGAGACTTGAAAGGCACCTCAAGTTGAAAAAAAATGGGCAAGGTGCACCCTCGAGAGATAGTACCGATAGAGAAACCAACAGAAGTGACTACAAAGTCGGGGTCGCGGTTAGGAAGGAGGAGGAGGGCTGTGGTCAGGGCCTATGGAGAGCTTCTGGGCTGGTTGGCAGAGTTCCATTTCTTGACCCAGGTGGTGATTACAAGGATCTTTCCTTTACAATAATTGGGTAGATTATATATTTGTTTTTCATGTTTTCCTGTACTTGTGTTATACTTTACAATAAAAAGCATAAAAAACACTTCTTAAATTAGAGTAAGAAGTTTTCATTAAAAAGGAAAGAGGGCCCAAGTGAATAGATCAGGAAACTCTGAAATATTTCATATCAGGTGCAAACTAAACATAAGGCAAGCCCAAAACAAAAACATCCCCTTTAAAAAAAAAAAAAATAGAACTTGTAGGTTCCGCTGACATCTTCATTTTACGTCTACATTTTAGAGGTTAGAAAACTGAGGCCCAGAGACAGCCAGTGTCTCATGCAAGCTCACAAAGTTACCATCAGAACCCTGCCTAAAACCCAGGTCTCCCGGTCCCAGCCGCCAGCCTGGGGCTAGGACACACGCCACCACTGCACCGCGCCACGCCGAGCGCCCGGTGCGCTCGGAGGAATCGGCCAGCGCGAGCAAGGGGCGAGGTGGGACTGCGGCCGGCGCTCGGTTCCCCCGCCGACGCCCGGCTCCGGACTCCGAGGAAGAGCGCCGGTGGGCGTGGCGGGAAGAGCAGCAGGTCCACTCTCGGAGCGCCATGCAAATGACATGCAAATCGGCGCGTGTGAGCCGGAGTCTCCAGTTTGAGTCCCGACCCGCCGCGCCGCGCTTTCACTTGCTCGCACCCTCGCGCGGCCAATTTGCGCTCTCCCACTTGCTCTGCCGCCGGGTCGCTCTGCCGCGCCCGGTCCTGGACGCGCCCCGCGGGCTCCCAGCGCCGCTGGGTCGGCAGCCGGGCGCTGAGTGAGCGCGGAGCCCGCGCTGTGCGCCCGCGGCCGGTGCTCCCCTACCGAGCACCCGGGCCGCGGCCCCCGGGCTGCCTTCGCCGCGCGGGTGAGTTTGCGCGCCCCACGCTTTTGTCCTGGCGCGGCCCATGGGAGTCAAGGCTCCAAGGGGTGGGAGTTCCAGGTGCGGGCCGGGACCCTCCCAAAGCCGGGGCCGCCCGGCTCCTCTATTGGAGAGGGGCTCCTAGGTGCGGCGAGTAGTTGGGGGGCTTAAGGGGCCGGCTCCAGTGACACCAGGCAGCAAGAGTTTTCTTTTGGGGAGATGAAGTGTTTGGGGACAGTGACGCGGTTTCTCTGTAGGAATCATCCGAAGGGGTGCCTTTGATTTGAGGGGCGCGAATAGCCGCTAGTCCCGAAGGGGTTTGAAAAGCGGGCTCTTCTCCCATATCCCCAGCCCTTTGCAGGAGGACCCGGCGACAGCCGCTGGGACGGGGGTGCCACGTGAAGGTTCTTCCAGCGTAAATGTGATTCTGGGAAGGTAGGGCGGTGAAGGCGACCCGCAGGTGCCAGGACCTGGTCATCCCAGGCGATATGGGGGCGCGGGCTTAGCATACTTGTTGGTAGTCTTCACCTCACGCTTCTCCCACCCCACGCTCTGCCTCCTTCGCTTTAACTAGGGTGCCATTGTTGAGGGACCGCGTCCTCAGAACACTGTGGTTGGAAAATTTGGATAAACTATTCCCAGGAGGCGAGAGCTGTCAATGGTTGAGGTAGAGCCCCTCCCTGGAACTTAAAACCCTTCAAGACTCAAAGGACTGAATTTCTTAGGAGTAGTATTGCAGATGCAAAGATGTGCTGATGGGGAGAGGGTTTCTAAGATTTCTTTTATTGGTGTATGTAGAGGGAGGGTCACCTTCTATATCATAACCAGGAGAAACACCGAGCTCCACTGGGCTCTAGAGGGAGTAAAATTAGCTAATGTGATTCAGGGAGCTGGATGGAGGTACACCTGGGCAGTGGGCATAGTGCCAGGCCTCAGGCCACTGGTTTTCACCATCCCTCCTCTCTCCAAGTGCAAAGAGCAGAGTATATGCAATGCCCCCCAACCTTTGAGAGCCTGCATCCATCTTCCAAGCCGGGCTGTGTTCCTCTCTGCCCTAATGGAATCTTTTTTTTATCAAAATGCACAATTTGTCAATAAATTCTTTCCAAATGGAGAGCTTGAGAGGACCATTTGGGAAACCCTCACACATTTCAAAGCATTAGGTATCAACAATGCAAATCTCTGGGAAAACTTTTGGTACTTCTGGTAACCTTATTGGGTTCCTAAAAGGCATTTCAGGTTATAGTAGAATTGTTTTTGTTTTTCTCACTTTCCCTCTTCCCCTTCATTCTCTCTTCAATCCTTGACCTCATTCCCTTCTCTCATTTGTGATCCTCTGTCTTGGTCTATTTCCCTACCCTGTATACTGCAGGACTGTGGAAGATGCTACTGCTGGCACCATAGTACCCTAGGACAGCACAGAATATTCTCTCTTGCTGCCCAGGTGAGGTTGCACCTCTGAGTCCCACCCTCAGTGGGCCAAGAGCCTTGAGCTAGAGCAAGTGGGAGCCTGAGCAGATGGTCCTAGGTCAGGAGTGGTTGGACTCTGGATACTGGATTGGGTAGTGTATACTCTGGGGACATGCACAGAGCCTTTTCACCAAGATATATAGGTCTTGTTTGCTGATAATATAAAAGGATGCTGGTCCTATACACACCTAGGCGTGAGCTTGGAGAACCATCCCCTGGTAGTGAAGGATTTGTGCTGGTCCATTTCCCTTGTTCAGTTTCTTTTGTGCAATAACTGGCAAGCTAGGAGGAAGGTCGCTGCAGCCTTGGAATAGTTTTTCTTTATGTGAGGTTTGCTGACCCCTTCAGCAGGAGACTGTTTCCCCAGGGCTCAGACCTTAGAGAACATGTATAGAGCAGACCAGGCCCTTGGGACATTCCTGCTCTAATTGGTAAGGTCAGGTGGACCCACCTGCTGCTTGAACCTAGTGGACAGAGAGGTACAGTCACTGCAGAGTGGAGCTCCAGGCTGGCAGGTGGTGGGGGCTTCTGCTGAGAAGCCTTGTCAGAAAAGTTGGCTGGTGCAGATGGTGCAGAGGGCAGAGGCTTTTGGGTGCCAGAGATGGGGAAAGGATCTTGATCCTGGCTAGGGAGTTCTTTGCCAGCCTTGGAGGCATAGGTTATGAGTGCACTGGGGTCACTATGTAATCATTGTCTAGGAGAATGACCCCTTACTTTTATCCTCAAAATAATAAGCTGAGCCTAGAGGCTGTGAAACACAGCTAGTTGGTTTATTGTCTTGGTCTTTTAAGAAGTTCATAATGTGTGGATTTGAGAATGCAGCCCTACTTGGGGGTAGGGGTCCAGAGTCCCCATGAGTATGGACAGGCTAGCAGGGATGCACCTGCTGGCCTGTAGTGACAAACACCAAGATCTACCCACCTTGAGTTCTCAGAAAGATAGTTCTCTTTCTGAAAACAATGCTTCTTGGTATTCTGGAAATATTAGGCCACTTGGAAGCCCAGCTGTCTCTTACCCCACTGAAACCAACACACTCAGGCTGGGAGATTGTTTGTTCTTAAAACCTTCCTGTCTTATCCTTTCTGCAATGTAGTGAAATTGAGAGAACAACCTTTAAAAAGTAACCCTTCCCAACAGAAGACATTGTCTTCGCCCAACTTGAGCAGAGGACATGAGGTAGGGCCATTTGCATAGAAAAAATGTATTCGTGGAGTCCATGCAGGGTCCGTTGGGTGGTCTTGGGCTCAGAGTCAAGGAGCCATCCGTCAGTGATCCAGCATGGACAGAGCGATGTCACTGGGATGTGCTCCCATGCTATGGGACTCCTGTCCCTTCCCTGCGCTCCCCCAGCCTCCTGCCCCACAAGCACTCAGAGGAGAGTGTGCTGGGCAGCAGTGGTGGCACAAGCTACGATCCCTCTCACCTGAGCCAATCTACAGGTGAATTCTCTTTACTCTTTCTTGAGTGTTGGCTGCAAACTTCTCTTTTGTTTGACGCTGACATGTTGAGCAAATGCAGTCTCCTCAGAAACTCAAGGTGGGCGGACCTTGGTGTTTGTCACTACAGGCCAGCAGGGGCATCCCTTTCTGCCTTGTTGTATGCACCTGGTGTGCCAGGGCTGCCACCTTGTGAAATGTTCTGTGACAGCCAGCTCGGTGGGGCGGGGTGGGAGGAGGGCCAGCAAGATTTGCTCTCTGTTTGAAGCTCCTGGACGGATTTGCAGATGCTCACACCACCTTGTTTTCATCACCCTCCTGCTTGCTCACTGTCCCTCTGAGGGTGTCTGGGGGTGAATGCTCACAATGGGCCCCCCACTAGGGAGCTGTGGGAATTTTTGGGTAGATCCGGCTTCTTGTATTTCCCAGTGTTGTCCCCTCCCCCCACTGCTGGCATTTCTCTCCACCCTCCGCCACTCCTCCCCTGGATCTTGAGTGCAGAGTCCTCAGAAAGCCCCTCTAGAGACAAAAGAACAGGGTGAGGAGAGGATTTCCTTTTCTTTCAGATCTGCTTCTTGATTTTTTTTTTCTGACTCTGAGCCCTGAGATCTGATGCTAATTTGTTAATCCAAGGCCTTATGGGTTATTTCTCATAATCTTTTGGGATCCAAACTCCTACAGTTTTCAGCTTTTATAGTTGAGAATGCTGTTTACCTTTTTTGCTGTTGGAGATTGAGGATTTCCAATGTGTGGTAGCTCTCCTACAGATTTCTGGCAGGAAGAAGCACCAGGGTAGAATGTGATCTTTGGTGTCAAACTTGGGTTCAGATCTCTCCCGTTCACTTATTGGGCATGGTATTTAAACTCTGTGAACTGAATTCAGTTTCCTCATCTGACAATGAGGGTGGTTATAAAAATTAAATGAATATATGAATATAAATAGTAGGCACAAAACAAGGAATAGCTATTACTATACATGGCAGGTAGTGTTCTCCATGTCTACAGAATGACCCAGAAATCAGCCAACAAGCATTAATTTTGTACCTACTCTCTATTTAGCTCTGTGGAGGATTATAAAACAAAGGCAGTGTGCCCAAGAGACTTGGGGTCTATATGGGGAAACAGCTAACACATATGAAGTAATTAGAAAGCAGGAACAATACAAAATTTTCAGGTCCTATGGCACAGACTCCATTAAGACAATTAAAGGGTGGCAAGACAGGGGCTAGAGCAATGGAGGAAGGCCTCAAAGATGAGGAGGAAGAAAGGAGGGTGGGCTTTTGCCAGGGAGAGGGAGGCAGGGACGCTTGGCTCCAGTGTCCGGAAGGCTCTCAGCTCTCTCTTGCTGGAACTTGGTGTAACCTGCTTCCAAACATGTAGATCTTCTTGTCCTGAGATTTATTTAGGGGATATCTTTCATGCTGGGCTTGTTTTCCCTCTGCTGCTTAGAATATTCCTGAACAGATTTTATATGCAATCAAAAATAATAAGCAATTCTATGGCCAGAGCAAAAACCCCGTACCATGGAAGACTTCTGGGTTTCTGGGGCTTTGTGTTCCCTCTCCATGCCTTATTTATTGTAGCTCACTTCCTGGTTCTGGAATTGCAGGGTGTTAGGACTGAAGGAGACAAGTCCACCTGACCTTGCATTGGACTGTGAAGGAAGCTCTGGCCTAAGAAGCCGAGTGTAGAGCTGGCGTCATCTGAGTTCTCATCACCCTGTCTATCCGGGTGGAGGGTGGTGATCGGGCGGGGAGGTGAGTGGCCTGACGCAGGCTGGAGGAATGGATATGAATTGGTTCCATCATCTGTTCCACCTGGTTCTCTAGAGTCTTTGAAGGTGTCCTATTTTTTTTTTTTTTTTTTTTTTTTTTTTTTTTTTTTTTGAGACAGAGTCTCATTCTGTTGCCAGGGCTAGAGTGCCGTGGCCTCAGCCTAGCTCACAGCAACCTCAAACTCCTGGGCTCAGGCAATCCTCCTGCCTCAGCCCCCCGAGTAGCTGGGACTACAGGCATGCGCCACCATGCTCGGCTAATTTTTTCTATATATTTTTAGTTGTCTGGCTAATTTTTTTCTATTTTTAGTAGAGATGGGTTCTCATTCTTGCTTAGGCTGGCCTCAAACTCTTGACCTTGAGCGATCCTCCCGCCTCAACCTCCCAGAGTGCTAGGATTACAAGCGTGAGCCACCACGCCCAGCCTGAAGGCTGTCCTCTTTAGTCTGAGGGTGCCGTGAGGAGCAGGGGTGAATCTCCCTTCCTTTTTCTGGCCTGTGATCACTGCCATCTGTCTGCCTCCAGGGCCCCTGGGTACCGAGTATCTACATACCCACCCTTGGGGTCCCAGCCCGCATCCCACTTAATATCCAGACTTGATACCTGTGTTCTGGGTCAGCCTTGGCTCTGGAATGCACCATCCTCCACAGGACTTTTCACCCTTAGGAACAGCTGGAGGCTCTGGCTGGCTCTCTGAGCCGGGAAGGAGTGCTGCTCTCCTTTCCCAGCGTTAGGCTACATGGAATGTCTTCCCAGGCTGTGTGAAAACCAGGAAGAGGTCCAGGGTTTGGGGTCCAGCTGCAGCACCATCCCCAGCCATGTGACTTTATCTCTCCAGGTCTCTGTGTACGCAAAAGTGGAGAGGAGCTCCCGTCTGCTTACCTGAGGAGGCTGTGAGCAGATGAGCAAGTGCTTGGTCACCTTTACTTGCAATTCAGGTGTAAGGGGTGGTGTCCCACTAGGCCATGCGCCCCTGGGGGTCAAAGGCTGTGGTTCATCTTGTGTCCTTACTTGTAGCCCGGGGCCTGGCACCCCACAGGGGCTCAGTACCTCTGGGTTAAAGGATTGGCTCATGGGGTGAGTGGAGGTGCTTAAGAAAAGATTCTAAGGGATTTGCTGTCTGCTGCTCCATGAGAAGGCACCTTCCACTCATTTACCTCACTTCTTCAATCATGTATTCTACAGGGCCAGCTATAACCTCATTCTAATTTTTCTACTGAATTTTATGCGTCTTTCCAGCTAAGTACTGAGTCTATTCGTAGAACATGACAAAACAGATCTATTCCTAAGCTTCTCCATTATCCAAGTTAAGTGTTCCCATTTGGTATTTTCCTATTAGTGACAACAGAGGGATCATTTTTGTACTCACTTGGTTGCTGCCCTTGTAGAAATTAATAAGTTGTTGAGATGTAGCAGGTTGTTTCAGAGTGTGCCTGGAGAAGCTCAGCCCTTACCTTGTAACTCGCCTCCGATCACTACCAGAAGCTTCTGCCTTTGCAGTGAGTGGCTATTCTCTGTAAAGACAGAAGTATACATGATACAGTTAATGCAGTTGCTACTGATTTTACCCAATGGCGTATTTTAGGGAGTTCTCTGGCCTCTTGTTGCAGCTGGGCAGCCACCTAGGGGCTCAGCTCGTCCTCTGTGGGCATTCTGGTTATCCCAGGCAGACAGACCCTTGGTTTTACTTTCATATTACTGGTTTTCCTGATCAGACCGTCACCAGCTCACACTTGGAGCATTAACTGTGGCCTCTCTGTGGCCCCAATACATAGTACACTTGATGCTTTGTTAATCTTACAGCATAGTCTGGCTGTGTCACTCGCCCTTCAGAAACCTCTGAACCTTAAGTTCAGGGGCCTCCATAGTCTGACCTCCAAGTCTGGTCTCATGGCCCCTATGATCCCTGACCCCACCCCATCTATATTTGTCCCTCCACCCATTTGATATTTTCTTGTCTCGCTGTCTTTGACTGTGAGCCCATCCTCCCCTGGAGTATTCCTCACTTGCCTCTCGGATGGACAAGTTCTTCTATCCTTAAGTATTTGTTCAGGGAATGGGTAAAGTTCTAACACCTGTCAGACACTGCACCCAAACAGTGGCTGACTCTGACCTTCTCAGCCTCAATTTCTATAGAAATTAGTCCCTGTAAAAGTCTTTTTAAGGTAGCAAGTCATATATTATTATGGAATGTTTTAATCTTTTGTGTAATTTTTCTCATGCTAAAATTTTATATCTATAACTACATTGAAAAAACTTCAAGAGAGGGACATGCTGATGCCTCTATTTCCTCATAGCAGTGGTTCCAGAACTGGCTGATAACAAAATCCCTTTGGAAGCCCTGTTTGAAAAATAGTCTATGCCTCCCCAGTCCCCAGCCCAGACCTTAGTGAGATCAAGGAATCTTTGTTTTCACAAGGCTCTCTGCCTGATTCTGTTGTCAACCAGATTTGATTTTTCACAATGTAATTATTTCTTTGATTTGTGTATTAGGTAGGATTCTTCAAAGTTAACAGAAACCAAGCTAGCTGAAGAGAAAAAATGAAGGTAACAGCTTCCTGATAAAAGAAGATGAATTCCCATATTTTCTCGATTCCAAATTACCATAGTCCGTATGATTCATATCACTTTTTAGCTTCTCAGGAAAAAAGTACTTCTTTTAATATACATAATTTTAGAAAATGTTCTAAATTACAGTATACCTTTATTTATGAAATTGCATGCCAGTTTTTTCACCATTTATTATAATCAAAATATAAAGATCCTTCTGAACTGTATTAGTCTATCAGAGTTACATATGATTTTAACAGGAAATGCTGTATTTTATGATCTGTGCTTATGATTTTTCAATGTTGATCCATCCTTGCATTCCTGGGATAAATACCTGGTCATGATGTATAGTTTTTTAAAAAAATACCTGCTGGCTTTGATTTTCTAATACTTTATTTGGGCTTTCTACATCTATGGTCCTAAGTGAGATTGAACTACTACTAATGGTCTTAGCTTCCCTTGGCCACTTTTATCTGTGCCCACAATTTTGACATTTTTAGCACATTTAGGATTACCATAGTAAGTATGAGATATATTAAAGTCGACCAGGGTTTTATGTACATTTCTTTTAGGTTAAACTTATAGTTTTGGTTTTTCTGCAAATAAATAATATTGCAGAAAATTAAATATCTTCTTCTAAAAGTTAACTGGAAGCTTTGAAAAAATAAATATTCAGTGGCCACCTGATCATCTGTTTCACATAAATCAATCACACCAACTTTTCCTAGCTTTGGTGTACTCCATTATGATAAATTTGGCAATTTCTACTGCCTTTTGCTCCCATTGCTTGACAAGTGATAGGCACTTTGCCAGGTACACAATCACTTTTCAATGCTGCATCATAATGAATTTTTTGAAGACATTTTTTCTTTCTCAATTAAAAAATTGCAGTATAATTTATATAAAGTAAAATTCACCTATTTTAATGCAAATTCTGAGTTTCAACAAACTATATGTAGTTATATAAGCACCACTACAATTGAGATACAGAACAGTTCCATCGCCCTCCAAAACTGCCTTGTGTACTTTTTCAGTCAACCCTTCTACCACTGCAGACCTTGGCAATCACTGATCTGTTTCCTGTTCTGTTTTTGCCTTTTTCAGAATGTCATATAAATGGAGTCATACGATAGGTAGCTTGTTTGTGTGCCTTCTTTCACTTATCATCACAGGTTTGAGATTCATCCATGGTGTTGGGTATATTGGTAGGTTATTCCTTTTTGTTGCTGAGTACTATTTCATTGTAGGGATGTATCAAAATGTGTTTACCTGTTCACCAATTGAAGGATGTTTGAGTTGTTTCCAGTTTTAGGTGATAAAGAATAATTCATTATGAATATTTGTGTATAGGTTTTATGTGAACATAGATTTTACTTCACATGGGTAAATACCTAGGAATGGGATTGCTGGCTGCTGTGATAAATGTATTATAATAAAATGCCAAACTGTTTTCGAAAGTGGCTGTACCATTTTGCATTCCCAGTAGCAATTTATGAGGGTTATAGTTTCTACATCCTTTTCAGCACTTGGTACTGTCAGATTTTTTAAAATATTAGATATCTATCTCTTCTAATAGATGTAGTGTTATCATAGTGTGTTTTTAATTTGAATTTCCTTAGTGACGAATGATGTGAAGCATCTTTGTACTTATTTGCCAAACATATATCATCTTTGGTGAAGCGTCTGAGTCTTTTGCCTGAGTTTTATTGGATTGTTTGTTTCCTTATGATTGATATTTGAGATTTCTTTATATATTCAGGACATGAGTCCTTTATCAGGTGCATGTTTGGCAAATATTTTCTTGCTGTCTGTAGCTCGTCTTTTCATTCTCTTAACAGTGTTATTGCAGAGCAGAGGTCTTTAATTTTGATGAAGTTCAATTTATCAATTTTTAAAAATGTACTGTGCTTTTGGTGGTATGTCTAGGAAATATTTACCTAATGCGAGGTCATTAAGATTTTCTTTAATGCTTTCTTCAAGGTGTTTTATAGTTTTAGTTTTTACATTTAGTTCTGATCCATTTTGAGTTAACTTTTATACATGGTACAAGGTATAGATAGAGGTTCTTTTGTGCATATGAATGTCCAATCGTTCTAGCACTATAGTGAAAATATTACACTTCTCTTATTGAATTGTCTTTGATCTTTGTTGAAAATCATTTGAGCACGTATGTGGGGGTGTCTTCTGTTCCACTGATTTATGTGTTTATTCATTCAACAATACCACACTGTCTTGATTATTGTACCTTTATCATTAAGTTTTGGAATCAGGAAATGTGAGTCCTTCAACTTATTTCTTCCTTTTCAAAATTGTTTTGGCCATTCTAGATCTTTTAGCCTTTCATATAAATTTTAGAATCATTTTGTTGGCTTCTATGTAAAGTTTGATAGGTATTGTATTGAATCTATGGTCAGTTTTGGGAGAATTAGCATCTTAACAACATTGAGTCTTACAGTACATAAATAAGCTATATTTCTCCATTTATTTAAGTCATCTTTGATTTCTTTATCAGTATGTGGTAGTTTTTAGCATATAAGTATTAAAAATATTTTGTTAGATTTATAGCTACATATTTCATGTTTTTGGTGTAATTTTTAATGGTACTTTTAGTAAAATTCTATTTTATTCATTGCTAGTATTTATAAATACAATTGATTTATTATTTTAATTTTAATGGATATTTAACAAATTTTAATCAGAATAAAGTACAGCAAAATATATATCTACAGAATTTGGAGACCTAATATAATTAGTATCTAATTATTTGTAGTTAACCAACAAATAATAATGTGTAATTTAAACAGTTTAGGAGGCTGAGATGTAGAACCAATTTTCAGCCCTCATCTGCCTCTTACCTATTTCCCTGAGCTTTTTAATTTTTTTGAACAATTGAATTTTGTTTATTGATTCTTATATCTTATGACCTTTTGAAACTGATTTATTAGTTCTAGTAGCTTTTTTTAAAGATTCTTTGACACCTTCAATATAGATAATCATGTCATCCTCTGAATAAAGACAGTTTTATTTTTTCCAATCTAATTTCATTGACTTTTATTTATTTTTCTTGCCTTATTGTGCTGGTTAGGATCTCCTGTATAATTTTAAAAAAGAGTGGTAGAAACAAACATCATTGCCTTATTTCCAATCTTGGGAGGCAGGTGTTCAGTCTGATATCATTATGTATGAAGTTAGCTGTAGATTTTTCATAGATATCTTTTACTGGGTTGAAGAAGTTTCCTTCTATACCTAGTTTGCTGAGGGTTTTTTTTGTTGTTGTTTGTTTTGTTTTCTAATCATAAATGGATAATGATTTTTTTCAAGTGCCTTTTTGTATTTATTGAAATGATTACATTTTTTTTCTTTTGTCTGTGAATTGGCAAACTTTTTTGTAAAGGGCCGTGTGATATAATAAGAAATATATATTTGGTCTTTATTCTTGTTTCTTGGCACAGAGCTTCTAAAACCCTGTGAATTTCCTGAGTCAGAGGGATGAGAGGAATGTCTTAGGTTATTTATAGTAAGCCCCTTTCAACTATACCTGAATTTATGCTGATAAGGTGACTTTGGTGGGCCCCTACATAGCTTCAGGATGGGGTCTGGATTGTCATAGGCAGCAACCATGTAATTAGAAGGTTGGAACTTTCAGCCCACTCCCAACCTCCAAGGAGGAGAGAGGGGCTGAAAATTGAGCCAATCACTAATGGCCAATTTTTTAATCAATTATTCCTATGTGATGGAACCTCCATAAAAACTCCTAATTAAAGGGTTTGGAAAGCTTCTGGATTGGTTAATCACGTTGAGATGCTGGCAAGTGGTGCACCTGGAGAGGGCACACAAGTCCCATGCCCTTCTCGTATACCTTGTCTTATGCATCTCTTCCATTTGACTGTTCCTAGGTAGCCTGCATAGTAAACAGGTAAATGCAAGTAGAGTGTTCCTGAGTTCTGTGAGCTGTTCTAGCAAATTATCGAACCCAAGGAGGGGATTGTAGGAACCCTTGATTTATAGCCAGTTGGTCAGAAATATGAGGGGCTCAGGACTTGTGATTGGCATCTGAAGCGGGGGCAGTCTTGTGAGACTCAGCCCTTAACTAGTGGGATCTGACACTAACTCCAGGTAGATGGTGTCAGAATTGAATTGAATTGTAGGACACTTAGCTGGTGTCTGGAGAGTTAGAGATTTGGTTGAGGTAAGGAAAAAAACCCACATATTTGGTATGGAAGTGTTATGGGAGTGAAAAACAGGTCATAGCAGCCAGATATTAAGTATTTTAGGCTTTGTGGGCCATAAGGTCTTTCTTTATTCAACTCCACTCAATTCTCATAGATCTTCTCTACTGAACGACCCAGCTCTGCATTATAGCATGAAAGCAGCCATGGATAATAGATAGATAAATGAATGGCTGTAGCTGTATTCCAGTCAGCATTAGTACAAAAACAGACTGCAGATTGGATTTGGCCTGCTGGTCATAGTTTGCCAGGTTATGGTTTGCTGACCCTTACTCTAGTCTATTGATGTGCTGAAGTATAGTAATTGGTTTTCAATATTTAACTAGCCTTACATTCCCAGAGTAAACTCCATTAGATCATGATGTATTATGAATTTTTTATGTATATTACTGGATTTGGCTTGCTAACATTTTGTTGGGGTTTTTTATGTCTGTATTCATGAAGGATATTGATCTAGTTTTCTTTTCTCGTCTTTGCCTGATTTTGATGTCAGGGTATTGGTAGCCTCAAAGCATGAATTGGGAAGTGTTTCCTCCTCTTCTATCTTCTGGAAGAGTTTGTATAATTTTTTTTAAATTTTAAAATATTATGGGGGTACACATGTTTTGGGTTACATGTATTGATATTGTTATGCTTGACTCAGGGTTATAAGTGTGCCCATCACCCAGATAGTCTTCATTGTTGTTATTTAGTTATTAAATTTGTGATAAAATTTGCCAGCGAAGCTACCTGAGCCTGAAATTTTTTTGTGGGATGGTTTTTAACAATAGATTAAATTCTTTAATAAATGTAGGACTATTCAGGTTATCTGTTTTTTCTTGAGTTATTTTCAGTAGTTTGTATCTTTTGGATAATTTGTTTATTTAATCTAAAAGGTAGACTATTTATAAATGTTCTTCTTAATGTCTTTAGGAATTGTGATGTCTGCTCTTTCATTCCATGATATTTATAGTTTATATGTTCTCTTTTTTTGTCAATCTCGCTAACAATTTGTCAATTTTATTGGTTCTTTCAAAGAACCAGCTATTTGTTGGTTTCATTGATTTTTTTCTCCATTACTTTTATGTTTTTAATTTCATTGATCTCTTATCTTTATTATTTCTTCTATTTGCTTTGGGTTTAGTTCTCTCTTTTCTAGTTTGCTAAAGTGGATATTTAGGTCATTGATTTGAAACTTTTCTTCCTTCCTATTGATCTCCAGGGTTCTCCTTTTCTGGGACAGTTGGATTGGGAAGGGGGACATGGAGGTGTAGAGCCAGTTTTCCTACCTCCGTGAATTTATTATGAGAGAGTTCATCAAAGCTTGGGCCAGATTCTTCCAAAGGGCTCCGAGGCTTCTGCCGGGGAGGGACTGGGGGGAATAAGACTCATACTATGAGCGTTTCCTTCATCGGAAGCAGTGGCCGGGTCTTCCAGCCTGACAGTCTGGGCCCTAATCCTTGTCTGCCTCTCAAGGTGGTTTGTAAAAAAGAAAGTAGAAGAAGTTGGGGTTGCTGCAGTTTTGTGGGTGAAAAGATTCTTTACTAATAGTTTAGAGTAGGGGTGGGTGAATTTTTTCTGTAAAGAAGCAGATAGTATTTTCAACTTTGCAGACTATACCATCTCTGTTGCAAGTATTCAGCTCTGTCATTGGAGCCTGAAAGGAGCCATAGATATAATAATATGTAAGTGAATGTGCATGGATGTGTTTCAATAAAACTTTATTTACAAAAATATACAGCCTGGATTTGGCCTGTGGGCCACATAGTTTGCCTACCCCTCCTTTAGTCTAACAATATGATAAATGATGTTGATTGATTTTCAGCTGTTGAGCCAGAAAAATTGCATTCCCAACATACATTTCACTTGGTTTCGCAGGCGTCCTCAAACTACGGCCCGTGGGCCACATGCGACCCGCCAAGGACATTTATCCGGCCCGCCGGGTGTTTTTGCCACTGCTGCCTGTCCTGCTTAGCAGCCAACTCGTCCCGGGCCCACAGTGTGCACTCTCCAACGGTCTGAGGGACAGTGAACTGGCCCCCTGTTTAAAAAGTTTGAGGACCCCTGGTGTAGAGCATCTGGTCTGCTCTGGCCCTGTGTTTGTTACTCAGCTTGTGTTGGCACCAAGCCATGAGCTGCTCAGGGACCGCCCATGATAGTATCACCTCTGATCTTCCACCAAGCATATAGTAGATGGCTTGTGAACATTTGTGGCTGGGTGGAAACACCTGTGCACTTGGGTGGTACCTCTGCCACAGCTGCCCTTATGGTCCTCCAGGGGCCTAGAGGAGATGGGGCTTGTGTGGAGGAGTTGGGCTCATGTGTTATCACTGCAGGCCTCGGGCTGATCTTTCATTTTAGACACTATTTTGGAAACATGACTCAAGTTTGGTCTGTGGGGCACTGCTTTCTAATTACTGTTTCCTTTTCCTGAGGCTTGTGGTTGGCACCAAGGCTGGCAGGCCCGGGAACTTGGGCCTCCAGATGCCAGCCCAGTGCTGGTGTTCTAAAAGGGCTTGATGGACTCCTTTCCAGGAGCATGGCCCCCTTTTCAGAGGGTGTGCCTGTGTGTGGGTGGGGGCGGAGCAGGAGGGACCAGGCCCATCTGGCTCCTGAATGACCTTCATATCTGCAGAGTATGGACCGGATAGAGCCATGGAGACACAGCAGGACAAACAGATTTTGTGAGGTAGTATGTATCATCCATATCAGCTGCTGTTCCTCATCAGTTGGGAAGGCTGGATAGGTGGTTGATAGGAAGGGTCTGGAGCTAACAGACCTGGGTTTGAATCCCAGCTCAAGAACTTATTAAGTGGGTGAAACTGGGTACATTATTTAATGATTCTGAACTTCAGTTCACTCTCTCATAAAATGGAGATGCGCGTAACCTCTTTGTTGTGAGGGTTACGTTAACGCCCCCACTCTCTGGGCTGGGAGAGGGGAGGGGAGTGGTGGACAACAGAGAAGTGCAAAACAAATTGAAAACATGATGGGGAATCCATTAGAAGACTAGGATGTGGAGAGGGCATGCTGGCCGCTTTTTCCCTTCTTGGATATTTCTGGACTGAAAGATGGGTAGGGATGATTCAAAGTCTGAGTCTCTGATTTTACTTTGGGGCAAGGAAGGGCTGACTGTAGGTCTGGGTGATGCCTTCGGTTGTTCGTGCATTTTATCTTTTCTGAACAACAACCAGGTTCACTGGGATGGGAACCTGTGGCTCTGCCAGTCCCTGTTTAGTGGAACCAATTGCATAAGTGCCTGGGATTTATTGGTCCTGGGACCTAGTGACAATAATAATCCTCCTTACAACCACCCAGAGACAGAGGAGTGAAAGAGTAATATCTGACTGCCTTCAGAATGCCCCCATCCTATCGTGTGACCTGGGGTCTCTGCTTTCCTCTTGCCAAGGTTCTCGACCCCTGGGCAGAGTGGTTAGGGGATGAGGACCCTGCCTTTCCTGCAGAAAGTCAGTGGCTTAAGGGCATGGCTGCTTCCAGACTGCCCAGCCCAGCCCAGCCCACCCCAGACCGAGGCCTCACTGCCCTCCTGAGCAATCAGACCAGGGCTTTTACTAGAGAGCTCGTAATACTTGTTGAGGATTGGGAATTAGATAAAGGTCCAGTTTTGTCACTCTGAGATAATCTTGTATTATTGTACCTTAAAACAGTATCAAAACACAGATCTACTTGTGTCACCCCTGGTTATAAACAATGTTAATCACCTGCTGCATAAATGATAAAATTTCAGTTATTCAATGTGGCATGTAAAGTAGGCTACAATTAGGCCTGCCACATAAGATATTCAGAGTTATCATTTGAGTGGCCATAAATGCTTTTCATCTGGATAATGCTTTACAGCTTACTTAATTGTTTTCACATATTTTACATTTGATCTTTGTCATTCCTATGATATTGTTCTTGATCCCATTTTATAGTGGATGGCCTGAGGCTTAGGGAAGTTAAAAGGAACTTGCCCAAAATCAGATGGCCACAGTAAAGTCATGATTTGAGCTAAGGAGAGAGTATAAAATAGTGATCACTTGCTACTTCCTTGTTGTGGGACCTTGAACAAATTCTTTATTTATAAAGAAACAGGCTGGGCATGGTAGCTCATGCCTGTAATTCCAGCACTTTGGGAGACCCAGGAGGTGGGAGGATTGCTCGAGGCCAGGAGTTTGAGACCAGCCTGGGCAACATAGCCAGACCCCATCTCTAAAAAAAAAAAAATCAGCTGGGCGTGGTGATACGTGTCTATAGTCCCATCTACTCAGGGAACTGAGGCAGGAGGATCACTTGAGCCCAGGAGTTTGAGGTTATACTGAGGTATGATTGTACCACCGCACTCCAGCCTGGGCAAGAGAGCAAGACCCTGTCTCAAAAAAAAAAAAAAAAAAAAAAGAAGCGGATAATACAGCAACCTCATAACGTTTCTGTGAGGGATAAACAAGAAAAATCCAAGAAAAGTACTTGCTTGGTACAGTGCCTGGCCAGTAGTAAGTGCCTAGAAAATGTTATGTATTATTATGATACTCTTTTTTATTAATAATTGTTCTACAGTTGATGTTTCCAGTTCTTATTCCACTATTATGAGTAACACTGATAAATTATCTTTGTCCAAATGGTTCATTTTTTTCTGTTGTATCATTTCCTTGGATTATATTCCAAGAAAAGTATTACTAGGTCAAAAGGTATGATGCTGTTTTTCCCTTTTGTTCCATATTGCCAAATAGACTTTAGTAAGATGCCTTCCATTGAAAATGCTGCTAGTGGACCCACAAGAGTGATCCATCTCCCGTGGGTGGCACTTCTGTGCAACCTCTCAGTCCATCAGAGGATCCATCAGTCATTTATCAGTCATTGAGGGTTATAATAACCACCCTTTAAAAAGACCAACAGATCCCAGACTGGTTGGAGCCAAACGTTATAAAATAGGTTGTGCCTATAGCAAGACTAGACCAGGCTAGTCAGCAAACTGTACTAAACACTGTAGAAATGGCTGACCTCCCACCTCCCTTTCTGCAGGGCTCTGTGGGAGGTCTATGCATGTGCACAGTAGTAGGTAGATAGGAAGGAGCAGTGTTAGGAGTGGCAGATGCTGCTTCTGAGGTCTGGACCTGGGACTGCAGGGGGGAAGCTTGTGTATGGGGACCATAGGTGGCTCCAGGCTTCTTATGCAGGAGGGTGTATTTTGTTAGGGCTGCTGTAACAAAGTACCACACACTGGGTGGCTCAAAACAACAGAAATCTATTCTCTCACAGGTCTGGAGGCTGGAAGTCTGAAACCAAGGTGTCAACAGGGCTGTGCTTTCTCTGAAGGCTCTAAGGGAGGATCTTTGCTTGATTCTTCTGGGTTCTGGCGGTCACCAGCAATCCTTGGCATCCTTGGCCTGTACATGTACCACTCCAGTCTCTTTGTCTGTCTTCACATGCATTTCTCCCCACTTGTGTGTCTGTGTATGATTGTATGATGTCCTCCTCTCTGTGTGTCTGCGTCCAAATTTCCTTCTTCTTTTAAGGACACCAGTCATTGAATTAAGAGGTATCCTAACTCGGTATGACCTCCTCTTGACTTGATTACATCTGTAAAGACCCTGTTTCCAAAAAGGTCACATTCACAGGCACATGGGGGTAGGACATCAACATGGCTTTTGAGGGGACACAGTTCACCCCACAACAGAGTGGCTGGGAAGAGAAGATGGAAAATGTGCAATTTCCACATCACAGACTGCACGGTGGAGGAGCCGTGGATGGAGATATTATGAGCAGTGATAGTGCCACTGCTGGGAATGCTGAGCATTTGGCCAGGGCCAGTGCTGCTTCTGTTCTTGGCCTCTCCAGCTCCACCCACCCTAAGGATTGGTCCCCAAACTACTGACTCATGTGGAGGGTTAGGTGCTTCTGGTCGGGGTGATGCAGGCAAAGGAGAAAGAGCGTCCGTTACCAAGGGAAAGGGGTATTCTAGGAGCCAGTGGGGAGTAGTAGAAACAGCCTGGGACTTGGTGGATGTGCAGATCTCATGTTAAGTCTTAGGCTACCTGGATCATCATGACCTCAGTTTCCCCACAGAAATATGAGGGAAAGGGACTGGATAGCTTATGAGGTACCTTCCTGCTTTGGCATCACAGAATTCTTATTTGAGAGTTGATGTTTCAGAGATACCCAAGCTCCTTGACCCTAAGGGTTGTCTTGAGGTCTGTCTGGGTGACAGGTGTGAGCAGCTGACATGGGGAGTGTGCCGGAGAGGGGATGACCTGGCATTTCCCATGCTAGGCCTTTCCAACAGGACTTTGTTCAAGTCGCCTTCTCCACAAGGCCTTTCCTGGCCACCCTCTAAAATTTCAACCTCACCCTGATATTTCATGTCCCCTCTCTTGGCTTTGTTTTATCTCCCTGTACTTAACCCCTGTCTAACATGGTTTATATTTTACTTATTCATCTCACTTATTGCCTTTTGTCTCCACTAGAGGATAAGCTCCTTGAGGGCAAAGGTTTCTATCCTATTGATTACCTATTGAGTACAATGTACACTATCTGAGTGATGGGTACACTAAAAGCCCAGACATCATGACTATATGATACATCATGTAGGAAATCAACTTGCACCCCCTAAATCTATTGAAATAAAAAATGAAAATAGTGTCTGTCACATACTCAGCACTTGATATGTTTTCGTTGAGTGTAGAATAAAATGAAGGTGTTATAAACTTGATAAATGCGGTAAAAATTTAAACATTATAATCTGAGGGATGTCACTCTTTGTTGGCTCCAGCCCGTTAGCCGAGACTGCCCAGGGCCCTGCCCTAAGTGGCACCTGTTTCTATGGGGATTGTTCCAGTTATCCATTGTTGGTAGCAAAACACCCCCAAACATAGTTGTACAAAACAATAATCATTTTATCATGCTTAGGGCTTCCGTGGGTCAGGAATTTGAACAGGACATGGTGGGGATGGCTTGTGAATACCTGAATGGCTGGGGTGACTCAGATGGCTGGGGTGTGGAATCACTTGGAGGTTCCTTCACTTACCATCTGGTGCCTAGGCTGAGAGGACTTGGAGGAGGGCTCAGCTGGGACACATGTAGCCTGAGTGCCTCTGTGGGGCCTCTCTCTCCGTGTGGCTTGGGCTTCCTCACAGCGTGGTGGCTGGGTGCCTGGAGCAGGTGTTCCCAGAGGGAACATTCCATGAGAGCCAGGTAGAAGCTGTCTGATCTTTTATTACCTGGCCTCAGAAGTCACATAGTGTCACTTTTGTCATCTTCTGATCAAAGCAGTCATAGGTCTGCTCACATTCAAGGGGGAGGGGCATAACCTCCCTCCCCCACCTTGATGGGAGGAGTGTCAAAGATTTCGAGGCGTTAAAACTCTGTGTTAAAACTGCCACAGAGATCTCACCACTTTCTCACCAGTCTCAATTTGGAGTGAACCTTGAGTGAAATCTGCCAGCTTCAGCCCAGGACTTACACTGAGCAATGATCGCTCTCTAGTTCACTCTTCACTAACTGAGCTGCTTCAGGGCAGGGCCCACTGTGTCTATCTTTTTTGAAGCATCTAGAAGATTATCTGGGATATAATGAGTATAGCAAGTGAGCAAATGAGTGAATGAACACACAATACACGGAGTAGGTGTTTTCTGTGGCTGACTTAGCGCAGCTAAATATCTATAGGAAGACTCAAAACTCCTATCTGTTAATGCCAAAGTTTTCTCATCAGCTTCTGCTCATATGTGGCACTGCTAAAAGCTCTGGATTGGGAATAGATTCCAGTGGAGGAGACGTGGGTGTGGAGATAGAGGGTATATGGTGTGTTAAGGAATAACAGTAATCTGGTTGACTATATAAGGGAATTTCTATATTTCCCTAGGACAGTGGGAAAATAAGGCTAGAATGCAAGGGCCCTGTTGCCGGCCAAGGAGGGTAGATGTTATTCGTTGATGAAGAGTCATTGAATACTGTTGAGCAGCAGGGTGTGCATAATAGGAGCTATGAACTAGGAAGATTGACCTGGCAGTGACATTCAGGCCAGATTGGAGTAGGGCAAATACCAAAAATGGGATTTGAAATCTAGGTAAGGGACCAGGACCTATGCTGAACTAGAGATTGCAAGAGAGCCAGCAAGGAGCGGGATGTGAGTGACTGGGATTAACAGGTGTTGGGGTGATGTGGGTGGTGACAGGGAAGTGAGCATGGAAGATGATGCAACAGTCTCATATTGTAGGGACTATTCTCTATAATTTTGTTATTAAATTTTTGAAATATGCAGCAAAGTTGATACACATGTAGAGTCAATACCTATATACTCACCACCTGAATTCTAAAATTAACGTTTTCCTGTATTTGCTTTATCACCTGTCTGTCCGTTCCTCTATCATCCATCAGTCCTGCAGTTCCCAACCCTTAGGCCATCGCTCGATACCAGTCCGTGGCCTGTTAGGAG
Source organism: Cheirogaleus medius (assembly GCA_008086735.1). Classification (NCBI taxonomy): domain Eukaryota; kingdom Metazoa; phylum Chordata; class Mammalia; order Primates; family Cheirogaleidae; genus Cheirogaleus; species Cheirogaleus medius. The sequence goes on from VBSM01000272.1 coordinate 50,441,909, forward strand.
ATGGGCTGTGTATCACCACCTGACCTTTGTATCACATCCCTACCCCTGGTCTGTGGAAAAAATTGTCGTCCATGAAACTGGTCCCTGGTGCCAAAAATGTTAGGGACCACTGCATCAGTCCATCTTGTTTTTGTAATGCATCTCAATGCCAGTTAAGTGTATCATTGGATGACTTTTGGCAAAAGCATGCTCTTGTGCAACCCAAGCCCCTTTCAAGATTTGGATATTACTAGCATCCCACAAAATTCCTTTATATTCTTCCTTCCCAGCCAGTCTCCATCCCTACTCTCTAGGTGTAACCACTATGCAAGTATTTAAGCCATCGATTCATTTTGCCTCTCCTAGAACTTCATATAAAGAGAAGTGTGCAGTGCATACTCTTTGGTTTAAAATTTCTTTCACTCGGCATGACACTGTTGAGATTCACGCATGTTGCTGCACATGTCATTTCATTCCTGTTTATTGCTGAAGGGTATGCTGTTGTATGGCGGTACCACAAGTTATTTGTCCCACTTTCAGTTTTTGTCGAAAGCTGTTTCCAGTTTTTGGCTATTCTGAATAAAGCTGTTGTGAATCTCCTTATACAGGTATGTTTTGGTAGATACATGTTTTAATTTCTCTTGGGTAAATATCTGGGAGTGAAATTACTGGGTCATAAGATAGGCCTGTGTTTAGTTTTATAAGACACTGTGAAAGTGGCTGTTCCATTTTATATTTCTACAAACAATGTGTAGAATCTGGTTGCTCCACATTCTCGGCAGTGGGATTGTCAGTGTTGTTAAATTTTAGCAATTCTGGTGGATAGTGGTATAGCAGTATCCCATTATGGGTGTAATTTGTATTTCCCTAATGATTAAGGATATTAAGTACTTTTTCATGTGCCTGTTGACCATTTGTGTATCTTTATTTCTGAACTGTTATTCAAATATTTTACCCTTTAAAAAAATCAAATTGCCTGGTGGTAGTGTTCACCAGGGTTTCGAGGGGGGGGGCAAGACCCACATCATAGGGATGTGGCAAGCATTGTCGGGGGAAGGGCATACCTCTAACCCTTCTTAGGGAGAGGCAAAGTTATACAATGTATCCAAAATGTAAAAAATAAAAATCTTTTGTCGGATGGAGGGCAGGCGGGAGGGGGAAGGAAGTGTAGAGTTACATAATGTGTGCCGTGCACGCCACGTGGGGATTGGACTCATTTGAAGCTCTGGCATGTGGTGTGGGGAGGGGTGGTAGGGGCAATGTATGTAACCCTAACAATATTTATACCCCCATTATATGATGAAATAAAAGGAAAAAAAATCAAATTGTCTTTTTATTATTGAGTGGTAGGAATTCTTTATTCCAAATACTGATTCTTTGTCATATATGTGATTTGCAAATACTTTTCCAAATTTGTAGTTTACCTATTCATTTTCAAAATAGTGTCTTTGTGATATGTGGAAGTTTGAAATTTTGATGAGGTCTAATTTATCATTTTGAGGGTAAGGCTATTTTTTTTCTGTGTCCGAAGAAATTTCTACTCGCCCCCAGATTACAAAGACAATCTCTTATGCTTCCATCTAGAAGTTTTGTAGCTACAGTTTTTATGCTTAGGTCTGTCATCCACCTCAAATGAATTCTTGTGTGTGGTGTGAAGTAGGGAAAGGCTCTTTTTCACCCTTGTGGACGTCCAGTTATTCCAGCCCCATTTGTTGCAAAAACACTTTTCTTTTTGTTAGATACTGTTTTTATTTTCATTTTGCTTACGGAGAAACTGAGATAGAGCTAGATTAAGCAACTTCAGCTGGTAGAGACAGATCCAGAATTTTGAACGCAGGCAGTCTGAGTGTGGAGCCCGTATTTTAAACCACTGTGCTATATATCCCTTCTCATGTGGTGACGGAGGTTTTCGACTTAAGTGCCAAGCAGGGAAGTCAGGAAAGGAGGTGAGGTCAGTTTCGGATTGAGCTGGTGAGCCTGTGAGATACCTGAGTGGGCACATTGGGGAGAAGATAGAAAAACAAAGGGAAGAACTTGGAACGATGAGTAGGGAGGGGGAAGCTGAGAAAGGGAGGAAGGAGGTAGGGGCTGCTGAGAGGCGTGTTATTAAGCCTAACCTGAACTTCACTTTTTTATTTAGCATCAGGTGATTGGTTCTCTGTCATATCAACCCTGGCCCAGAAGAGCCAGGACTTAGGCAAGATGCAGTTAGTCCAGGTCTTTTGAATCTGGGTGCTAAGGGTGACATGAGCAAGAGTCATAAAGCCAGAAAAGAGAAATAGATTAAGTAGGGGCATGCAGAGTCAGCAAGCCTTGTGATTAGGGTGCCTGCTCTGTGTCAGACAAACCTGGTTTCAGGTGTTATGCAGGCCCTGCAGCTTGCTATGTGATCTCAGGCAAGTTACTACATTTCTGTGCCTCATTTTTCCTTATCTGTAAAATGGGGATAGCACCAACCTCACTCAATTCAATTAGACAATGGATTTAAGGCACTTACATAGTATCTGGCACATAGGCTCAATAATGATGTGTTAGTTATTTTAAGATTTAGTATTTTAAGAATGTGGTCAGGACCTAGAATACAGAAGGACCTCAGGATAGCTTGCTAAATGAACAGATAAACTCTAGAGATACAGCATTCTCCAGTTTAAATTGCATAGCTTGGCAGTTTTAGAAGAGATGGCAAGGAAGTTAGAGTAAGAAGTTGGAGTAAGATCCTGAACTGTAAATACTCAAGGTGGCGGAGGAGGCGGCCCAGATGGGTGGCTCTGAGCCAACGTGGCCTTAGAGACTTCCTTAGGCGGGGCACTGACTGCTGGCTTAGAATCTGGGTGGAGTCCCCACAAGCCTGGAGCTCTGGACTGGGCAGGGAGGATGCTCCTGCTCAAGATGAGCAGAGATCTTCCAGACAGAGAATAAGAGGACATACCTGCCTGCGGAAATGGTGGCACCTTGTAATGTGTTGTTGCCCAGAGCAATCTCAGAAACCATGTCTATTTCTGGTTTTGATAAATGTGTCCCAAAAGATCTAGCTGTCCTTCTAGAAAAGCCCATTTAACTGGAATTTGTAAGATTGACATTTTGGGTCCAGTCCACTCCCCATATGGACAGCGAGCATAGTCAAGTATCTGTTGAGTGCCTACTGGGTACGAGACTACGTGCCAGGTTAGGACACTGTTCCTGCCCACCAGGAGCTCATGATCCAGTTAGAGAGATGACACACACAGGGAGGTACGTGCTAAGTGCCAGATGTAAGTGGCCAAACACATGAAATGGCCAAAGGCAGCTTGGGCAGAGCATGTGGATAAATGCCCCCTACACGAGCTGTCAAACTAATGGTGGACATGCAGGTCCTTTGGCATCTTCTCCAGCTCCCCCACCTTCCGCCTTCCAGTAGTAACCAACATTTCAGTGTTCCCTGTGAGGGCAGCACTTTAAAGGTATTAACTCAGTTGCCTCTCATCATGGCCCACTGAAGGGAGCTCTGTTAGTGCCACCGTGTTTCAGATGAGGAATATGAGGGACAGAAACACTTGCAGGCTTCCACTGGCACAGAGCCGGTGAGCGATGGTGCCAGTGTGAACCTGGCAGTGTCACTGCACAGCCACCTTGCTAGGCCCTCAGGCCTGATATGGCTAGTACTTTATGGCACTTCTCTTTTAAATATAAAGCAGGAAGGAGAATTATCAACATTTCTTTCATGATCTCAACGTGCAACCACCCAGTGTCCAACCAGTGTTTACCTAAATACAGCCTCCTGTACATTTTTCCCTGGTTCTAGTTAAGCTAAAGTATTCTTAATTTCAAAAGAAGAGGCAGCAAGACCGAACTGCTGTGTTTATTGACCAATTTAGGCTGTCTCATGGCACAGCTTTGAGGATGGGAGCACACTGTGAGTACTTTAACAATCCATGGCAAGGTGACAGCATCTTGGGCTCAGAGACAAGAATTATTCTCAGACAGGGCTTTTTTCAGTGTCATAAATTTAACCAGCTGGAATTCTTTTCCATCCTATTCAAGCTCCCAAAGTCAAGAATTTTGCCTTTTATTGGGAAATCTGCATTTCATTGTATAGATAGAATGCTATGTCCTTGGCTCAGTATCCTCCAGAGAAACTGGGTCTTTTATTTTATTGCAGGTTCTGGGTGTTGCAAGGGCTCAAATACCAGCAAGTGTGTTTCTGCATGGGAGGCGGGAGACGTAGCAATGCCTGGGCAAAGAATGTGAGAGGCAGACTGTCCACCCAGTGCAACCCAGGCCTGTACGCAAGTGTGGGGAAGAATCACAAGGCAGAAGAGAGCAGAGCTGGTTGTTCAGTAGTGTGGCTTCCCCCAGGCCTCTGGTCCGGAGCCCTGTGCCCTGCCTGCCGGGTGTGAGTGCTGCTGCCCTCTGCAAAGTTGGAGGAGGGGGATTTTCACCCAACACACCAGCAGGCCTCATCCAAGTCACTGATGTCCTTCAAAATAGTCCTCTTCAGAGATCAAAATGGTTTTGGAATTTTAGTTTTAGAATTGTGTTTAAGGCTTATTGAAGTGCCTTTTTCCTACCTTGTGAGGGGGAGTTTTGTTTCTTCGGGTTTTTGTTTGTTTTTACTGCATCTGAAGATATCAGTGAACACATCACTTAAAAATGTATATGTGTATATAAAGTAATTGTTTCTGTTACCTAGAGGGGAAATTACTGGCAGCAATTTGATGCCCACACTTTACCAAAACCAGGTGATATTGGTCATTTAAACTTTTGTCAATCTAATGGGTAATAAATGCTATCTCATTGTTAGTTTGTTCTTAACCTTTAATGAGGTTGGGCATGTTTTCATGTTTTTTGGCTATTTGCAAATTGTTTTTGTCCTTGGCTCATTTTTCTGCTAAACTATTTGCCTTTTTCTTCTTGAGTTATAAAAGCTCTTCATATGATAATGATATTTGGACAGCCCTTTAAATAGCTTGTGTTATGACACAGCTTCACCTTTTGAACATGGCTATTTGGAAATGGATGGCATATGCCATGATTGAGTCAGGCTGAAGTGATGTCAGCAGTGTATTTTAGTACCATATGTTTGGGAAAACTTAAGCCTGTCACAGACTCACAGTCTGTATGATGAGGAATAGACTGTGCTGGAGGTATGATTAGGACGAGGCATTGATTGACTAGTTGAAAGAGCTGATGGAAACTTTAGGCATACATACCTGAAGCATTTTAACTTAAAACATAATGTTAAACTTTTAGCTGCCAAACTTTCATTATGGGACAGTATCTTTTCTTTGCCTGTGGGTCCGTGTTATCTTTCTTGCTTGTGCTATGCCCGTAAGGCATTTTCTACATCATCCAGTTTGAATCTTTTTAGTATGGAATGGAACTTAGGTACTTTGAAAGCCATCAGAATGCAGAACTCTTCTAGTTTTTATAATTTTTTCCCCAATTTTTTATAGTTGTCCCATTTAAACCCAATTCAATAGTAATTTTTTAAATAATTCATCTATATAATATAGTTTTCACTAAAGCAAATCTTTTATATTTATATTTAATCACTTTATATACCATCTAAATTATATGTAAATTTAATCATAAAGTTTTAATAATAAATACAATTAGTATAATCCATTTTGGGGATAAGCCTGCTCACTCTTGGTAAGCATGCAGCTCACCTGGAGGGGACAGAAGTGTGCAGGTAGACTAGACTAGAGAACTGGAGAATAACCTACTGGCCCTGAGCATCAGCATGATGTGGCATCAGTTGGTGTCTTGTACAGGGGGAATGGAAAGTATTGGCTAAAAGGGTAATTCTTGTAGGCAGAGGTTATTTAAAAGGGCTTCTAATCTAGCTAACATTTATTTGGTTACTGCTATATGTGCCAAGTGTTCTAAGGGCTTTGCCTACATTATTTCAAATGTTGGTAAGGTTACTTAATCCTTACAACATCCTATGAGGTATAGATACTGTTGTCTCCATTTTATAGGTGAGAACACCAAGGGAGAGTGAGGTTTTATGTTTACTGAAAACACACAGCTAGTCCATGGCACAGCCAGGATCCGAAACCAAGTAATTTGATGCAGAGGCTGTACTCTAAAGCCTCATAGTAAAAGCTGGAAAAGATTGATGTAAAATCTATGTGTACATAAATAATTAGATATAGGAGGTTTGGAGGATTGTGTATTGTGACAGATCAACATTGTATTTTGACTGATCAAAGGGTGATGCCCTTTGACCTCTCCACACAGTATCTCCCAGGGGATGCCTGGTCAGTTCGAGGAGACGGAAGGGTTCTTGGCACACAATAGGTGGCCAGTGGATATTGGTTTAATCTGACACTGGACTCTACAACCAGAATTTCCAATAATTATTTAGCAAGCCTATCAGAAAAGGGTGAATTAGAGACGATGTTGGTGTTGTCTGAAGACCTGCATCAAATGCCTAAAGGTTTGGAGAAAGGCAAAACTGAGCTTTCATATCAAGGAACGACACATGAATTAGGAAAGGCAGGAGCCTAGACTCAGCCAGATGTCATTTATTAACCTACTGCTATGTGGTGTAGAATCTATCTTGCATTCTGAGGACTTCCATAAAAAATATATAGCCATCAAATAACTCATAGAGGTGGATGGAATATATAAGAAAGTTTTTCTAGGAGTGTTACAGGTGAAACAGGCAGAGGATGTTCTGAGAGGACCTGACTTAAGACAGGTCACACAGATACAAGTAAGGATGTTTCAGGGGATCAAGTGGGAAGAAGCTGCTCCCAGTTAGCCCAGTAGCAGGTGCAGATGGCAGAAGGTGTGTGGATCACAGGATGTGTGAGGATATGACACTAGGTGATGCCAGTGAGTTGGGTAAAGGCCACATCACACCATTCTGGAGGATTGGGACTTCATCCCCAAAAGTTTAGAGAACCATGGAAAGACTTTACATGGAAAGTGACATGACCAGATTTGCTTTTTAGAAAGATCCCTTGGCCAGGCACAGTGGCTCGTGCCTATAATCCTAGCCCTTTGGGAAGCTGAGGCAGGAGGATTGCTTGAGGCCAGGAGTTTGAGGCTACAGTGAGCTATGATGATGCCACTGCACTCTAGCCTGGGTGACAGAGTGAGATCCTATCTCAAAAAAGGAAAAAAAAGAAAGAAGAAAAAAAGAAAGGAAGATCTCTTGGTTGAAGTGGAGAATGACTTGGGGGCAGGGTGCCAGGGGGCTAAGTTGAAGGTAGGAGGACTAATTAGGTTGTTGCAATAATGCAAGTGAAAAATGAGGCCCTGATAAAATCACTTGTGGAGATTGTTACAGAGGCTAGGATCAGATCGGAGGTGGAGTGATAAATAACGTCATCCTTGCTTGAGCAACAAGAGCCCTAAATTTAGGTCAGGAGGATGGGTTTTAGAATTAGCCACTGCCTCAGTCTCTCTTAGTCTTATTAAAATAGGGATGATATCCCCTATCCACGTTTAAACAACGTGGGGGTTGGGGTGCTGACGCCCATGCAAAATCCAAGTTTAACTTTTGACTCCTCCAAAACTTAACTACTAATAGCCTACTGTTGACCAGAAGCCTTACCAATAGTATCAATAGTCCCTTAACACATATTTTGTATGTTATATATATTCTCACAATAAAGCATGCTAGAGAAAAGAACATGTTATTAAAAAATCATAAGGAAGGGAAAACACACTGTATTTTCAGTACTGTACTGTATTTGTTGATACCATAAGTTTATGTCATTTGTTTACAAGATGAACAGTCTGTCTGAAATGGTGGGCAACTACAGCTGCAGACCTCAATCTATAGTACAATTCAACTTTTTCTTGTAATGTCATGACTTTTCTCTGCTTCTTGGAAGCACTTCAGCATATTAATGGCACTTTGTATGGGTCTCCTAATCAAGGTTTATGGTATTGAACTAAATACAGTGAAAAATATGGGAGAAATGTGAGAGGTCACTTTTTGCTTTGCTACACAGTTTACTGAAGAACTGCTCACAGGATATTTTAAGTGGATACTTGCAACACTTGAGCTCACTGCAATAGCAACAGGAGGTGGCTATAAAATTATTACAGTAGTACAAGATGCACTACAGTTAATTTTATGCAGTTATGATTTCATACTACATCTTTATGTTTGTTTACATTTCTCTAGAACTGTGAATGGCACCATGAATGGTCTGCGTGTGCATAAGTTTTGATCACTTTTAACTTTTTATAATGGATTTGTATATATTTTATGGTAGTAAATGATAAAATAAACTATTATCTACATATATTTTATGTATTCATACCTTTTTCTTCTTTTTCTTTGCTATTTCGAGGCTATGTGGTTCATCTGTTTTTTTCAAATTGTAAATCTCCAAAAAAATTTTTCACTGTATTTATTGAAAAAATCCACGTATAAGTGGACCCACTCAGTTCAAACCGATGTTGTTCAAGGGTCAACTATAAAAGCATTAAAGGAAGCTATTTGAAGCTAGCTTGGCAGGAAGAGCAGTTTCAATATGGGTGAAGGGAAGCATTTTGGTGAAATGAGGCTGCTATGGTTTAGAATCCCCTCCAAAACTTATGTTGAAATTGGTCCCCAGTGTAGCAGTGTTGAGAGGTGGGGCCTTTAAGAGGTCATGGGCCATGAGGGCTCTACCCTCATGAGTGGATTAATGCATTCATGGATTAATGGGTTATCGTGGGAGGAGAACTAGTGCTTTATAAGAAGAAGAAGAGAGACCCCAGCATGGCATGTTAGCATGCTCAAGCTCAGCCCCCTCCCCATGTGATACCTTTGCAGGGTCCCCACCAGCAAGAAGGCTCTCGCCACATGCAACCTCTCAACCTTGGACTTCTCAGCCTCCATAGCTGTAAGAAATAAATTCCTTTCTTACTACCCAGTTTCTGGAATTCTGTAATAAGCAAAAGAAAATGGACTAAGAGGCCTGTGGCTATCTCAGGTTGTCCAGGGAATTACCTAAGAGACAAAAGGAATGGGTGAAATGGTAGAGTCACATTCTTGGAGAACCAGCTCCAATTTTCCTTTCCTTAGTACTTTGAGGCGTCTCCCACTCTGGAGACCTCTCAGTTCTTCCAAGTTATACTCTGCATTTTTCTGCCTGTTATACCATCTTCAGGGCCAAGGGCAATACCACAGGATCTGGGCACCATTGCAAGTGATAAAAATAAGCTCGACAAACAGACAGCTCCCCAGAGCCTTTGCAGCAGCAGCAAAAAAACAAAGCAAAACAAGACAAAAACAAAATAAAAAACCTACCAAGCGTCCAGGCACTGAAAAGGGCCCAGAGTCCAATACCAGTGGAGACCGAAAAGTCCTTGGTCCCCTGTCTGCATTATGCCTATAGCTGAGAGTTGTTGGGCCATAGGCCCCTGAAGTGCACTTGGAGAGTTGACGTGGTAAGGGGAAAACGAATATACACAGGCCAGGGTGACAGGCCCAGGGTAGGCTATCAGGCTGGCTTTGCCCTAGGATTGAAAACTTAGGGCCATAGTTCTTGACACACAATTTCTTTATACCAAAGAAGAGGAGTCCTCAGATTGCAATAATGGAATAATATGGGTTTGGGAGCCATATCAGAATTCAACCTGCAGCCTGTGTGACATTTGAGAAACATTGAACTTCTCTGAGCCTGTTTCCTCTATTGAAAAATGAGAATAACATTGCCTAGTGTGTATGCCTAGCTTTGTGAAGACAAAGTGGGTATGTAAAATGTATTGTAATGCATAAAGAAGGTCCCCATTAAATAAGATATGTTATTATCAATAGATGCTCAATAAATATTTGAATGGGTAATGTAGCCAAATGGAAAGCTGGTTGTGTTAGGGTCAGCTTGGCAAAAGCAAAAACAAAAATAAGCACATGTACGAAATAACCCCGTTTGGGTTAATGCAGAGATTAATGTACCTCATTCAATCTAGTACCCTGCTAAGATAGATTCTGGGAAGATCTCAATGGACACACAGATGCGAGAGAATCAACACAGATGAGACAGTCATAGTGGTATGTTACAGAGGAAAATGTTCCAATTGAAAGTTAACCTTCTCTTTCCACACTCACAGGCAAGGAGGAGTCCCTTTCCAGGTGAAGGGGAAGGAAAGCTACTTAAGTATTGTAAACTCTCCGTTTATTGGTTGCAAACTAAGTTATTCCTTTATTAGACCAGTAACTGAATAAGGACACCACAAACACTGGAGACTCAGGTACCCAGACTGCAGTGTACCAAGTTTTCTTCTGGGAAGAGTGGACTTGTTGTTTTGAGATATAATGTATTACAATATTCACTGTTTCCTCTTTTCATCCCACTCTTTCTACCTGAAATTTTTTTTTTTTTTTTTTTTTTTTTTTTTTTT
>VBSM01000272.1:50452326-50481555 GCA_008086735.1 Cheirogaleus medius
GCCTCCCAGAGTGCTAGGATTACAGGCGTGAGCCACCGCGCCCGGCCTCTACCTGAAATTTTTACACTGGAATGAATGGTAAAGATTGTATTAAATCCTTGCCAAAGTCCTTTGTTCTAGTTGGCTTGATCAGTGAATAGCTTAAGTATAAAAGAAGGACCCAAATCTCCAGGGCAGGTGATGGCAGCAGGCAGCAGGATCAGGGTCTGTCTGCCTTGGTAACCGTGCTTGTCTTTGGGGGAGCAAGAGGCTTTATTTAGCAAGGTGAGAGTTCTTCTCTGGCTTCAGGTAGAAATGATTGGGGTTCACAAATGATCCCCTCCTCCTTTTTGGGGGCACGTGCAATTTTGAGAAGGAGGACCAGGTTGCTAATTTACATTTTATTTATATTTTGAAAACTGCCTCTACTCCAAACTCATGTCCCTGATGGATGAAAGGAGAGAGAGAGAGAGAGAGAGAGAGAGAGAGAGAGAGAAATGATATAACCAGCTTCAGATACAAAGTAACCATCTCTGTGGATCATAAAAAAGAATTGCAGAGTAATCCCAGTGCTTTGGAAGGCCAAAGGGCGATTGCTTGAGCTCAGGAATTTGAGACCAGCCTGAGCAACATAGCAAGATCCCATCTTGACAAAAATTTAACCAGATGTGGTGCCCTGTGCCTGTAGTCCCACATACTTCAGGGGCTGAGGCAGGAGCATCGCTTAAGCCCAGGAGTTTGAGGCCGCAGTGAGCTATGATTGTGCCATTGCACTCTAGCCTGGATGACAGAGCAAGACCCTGTCTCTTAAAAAAAAGAATTGTAAAAAGGTGATCAGGAGCTGACGCCATTGGCTTGCTGGCTCTTGGTTTGAGTGAGGCAGTGACTGCAGAAAGTTGGGCTCCTATGAAATACAATGACAAAAAGTACTCTGCAGGAGTTGAGAGATCAGTCAAGCTTGAAGCCAGGACTGAAGGGAGCTCTCCAACTCATGAAAGAAGCCTAGGCATGGGAAAGAAGGAAGACTGTCAACCTGCTGATTGAGACTGTGATGATCAGAAGTTGTGGGCCAAGGAAAGCAAGGAACAAGCCCATAGCCTCACTATGAGGACCTGAGCCCAGCTGCCTGCTGGTTCTGTGACTGAGTCTGCCATGTTCCCAGTCTTCCCATGGGCTTGTAGTACACAACCTGCTTCTGGAAGGCCTGGCAAGCCAAGGAGAAATGGGAGTGAGGAGAGGGATAGGGACAAAATAACAAGTGGGAAGAACAGACACAAAAGGAATTTGCAACTCCAAAATTACAAATAACAAATCAATAAATACAAGTAGCAGTATGTGCTATAAGAATGGGAAATTATCCCAAATAAAATTAATTTTATAGAATAATCTGAAAAAGACTTTGTAATAAGTGAGAATGTACAAAAATGTAAAAAGGCATAACCTTTATTTAAAAATAAGGAATTATGAACAGAAGCATAAAAATAACAAGACCAGGTATATATAAAGAAAACCTTAAAATGTAGAAGTGAAAAATGGAGCTATTGAAATAAAGATGCAATTGATAAGCTGCATTGGAGACTGGGTACCATTTAGGGGTGAGTTAACAGATCAGAAGATAGTACTGAGAAATAGCCTTATGGCACATAAATACAAAGATGTCGAAAACATGAAAGAACAGTTTAGAGATACAGAAGGTGAATTGACAGGCTTCAATATTCTTTAATAAAAGTTGCAGAAAGAGTGAACAGAGGGAATGAAAGAGAAGCATTATTTAAATAAATGGCTAATAATTTTCCAGAGTTGAGTAACAACCTGAATTCTCAGGTCAAAAGTGTCTCTTAATCTTGAAAGATTAAATAGAAGTTAACCCACAATTAGATGTATTATAGTGAAACTGCAGAATATAACAGGGGGAAAAAGCAATCTAAAAATCCAAGTTAGAAATACAAGTTATGTATAAATAAATGACAGACCGACAGATGTTTAAGCAGCAACAAGAGAGGTAAGAAGACAGACGAATAACATCTAAGTATTGAACCTAAAATACTATACCTAGGTAAACTATCCCAGTACAATGAGAGCAAACAAAGACAGGGGTATAAACACACAGACCCTTCCTAAAAGAACTATTAAATGATATATTTTGGAAATAAAAAATTAAACAATGAGAAAAGATGTACAATGTAAGAAGCAATGGTGAACATAGAAATTGATAAAATATATTTATTTAACTGTTGACTGTGCAAAAGATTCATAAGTATGTATGGTTTAAAAATATGATGAAAATGAAGACTAGGCAATAATTGCAAGATGGTGTGTGTGATTTGGGGGGAAAATATAAAGCCATATTCAGGATCAGGAAGATGATAATTATAGATTTTGTAATACAAACTATAGTCATCAATTGTATCATTTGAGTTATGCTGCATAACAAACCACTATTAAACTTAGAGGCTTAAAACAAACACCATCTTATTTATTGCCAATTCTTTGGGTTGGAAGAGCAATTTTTTAAATCTGTGCCAGCTCAGCTGGTCTTGACTCTGTCATGTATCTATGGTCAGCTGGTGACTGGCTAGATGACCTAGCATAGCCTCACTCATGTGTCTGGAAGCTGACTGTCTCCTGGGATGCCTTAGTTCTCCTCCAGATTGCCCCTCATCTTCAGCAGGCTACCTTGGGGCTGTTCGCATGGTAGTCCCACGTTTCCAAACGTGTATGTAAGTGGACCTGTGCAGTTCAAATCTGTGTTGTTCAAAGGTCAACTGTAGTTGAAAAAATGGGTGAAGTCCAAATTGAATTGGATTAGCTGGATGTAGTGGCATGTGCCTGTAGTCCCAGCTACTGGGGAGGCTAAGGTGGGAGGATGGTTTCAGCCCAGGAGTTCAAGGTTACAGTGAGCTATGATTGTGCCAGTACACTCCAGCCTAGGGGAGGGAGCAAGACCGTGTCTCTTAAAAAATAAAAAAAGACATGCTAGAATTACAAATAAAATCTCGACTTTAATAAATAGACTGTACCAGTGTTAGTTTCCTAGTTTTGACAAATTTACCATGGTAATAGGTTAACAAGAGAGAAAACTAGGTGAACGGTATACATAGACTCTATGTATCGTCTTTGCAACTTTTCTAAACATCTAATTATTTCCAAATAAAATGTCTATTTTAAACAGTGTGGAGGAATGGATTTTACTTTTCAAAAGGGCTTTCACAGTTCTTTCCCCTGCATCCCTCCCTCAAAACTCTCCACCCAAAGCCCTGTCCCTGGGCTGGATGTACACATGACAAGTCCTTATAAATATTTCCTGGGTTAATGCTTCTAGTCTGTGTGTCCTGCACATCTCATCTGTTTTAGAACAGTCCTAGAGGGCAAAACCAGTCTCTCTGCAAAGTCCGATTTACTCCAATTTCATAGAGTAAAATCCTTGATACTCACCTAAGATTCAGAAATCTTAGGGCTGGACAGGACACTAACAAAGTGCCCTGTCCAGCCCCTCTCCACTGGGAAGTAAGTCACGTGGTGGCCAGAGAGGCTGAGGAACTCAGCAGAAAAGGACTAGAACCCAGAAGTTTTGCTTCCTAGGATTATCTTTGTTCTCACCTCATTATCTCTCATAATAAAGGCAAATGAAGTTGACCATCCTCCTTTATTTGTTTTAAAAACTGGAGAAGAGGCCAGGTGCAGTGGCGTGTACCTGTAGTCCCTGCTACTCAGGAGGCTGAAGTTGGAGGATCACCTTGAGCCAAGGAGTTTGAGGCTGTAGTGCACAGTGATTGTGCCTGTGAATAGCCACTGCACTGCAGCCTGGGCAACATAGTGAGACCCTGTCTCTGATAAAAAAACAAAAACCCAAGGAGAAGAGTTATATATTCACCCAGAAATAGTGACAGAAGACATTGGAGTTGGAGACATCAAGATGAGGTTGGTGCATCTTTTTGTCCCTTTGCTTTGGACCTTTTTAGGATTAAAGACTGTCCACAAGGGAAGTGTGGGCTGGGGTGCAGAGGAAACTAAGAGTTACAGAATGTGTTCCTGTCTCTCAGTCCTTATCACAATCCTCTGGAGAGGTCAATTGCTCCCATCTTACAGATGAGGTAACAAGGCTTAGAAAGGTGAGATGACTTCCCCAAGGTAGTAAAACTAATGAGAGGTAGGCCTCTATTATAGGAAGCCAGAGCTGATTCTAAGAACTCATGACTTAAATGCAAATTAAAACCACAGCGAGATACCATCTTACACTAGTCAGAATGGCTATTATTAAAAATTTTTTAAATAACATGTTGATGAGGATGCAGAGAAAAGGGAACTCTTACACACTGTTGGTGGGAATGTAAATTAGTACAACCTCTGTGGAAAACAGTATGGAGATTTCTCAAAGAACTAAAAATAGAACTACCATTCAATCTAGCAATTCCACTACTGGGAATCTACCTAAAGGAAAAAAAATCAGTATATCAAAAAGATACCTGCATATTTATTACAGCACCATTCACAATAGCAAAGACATGAAATCAACCTAAGCATCCACCAATGGTTGATTGGATAAAGAAAATGTGGTAAATATATACAATGACTACTATTCATCCATAAGAAAGAATGAAATAGTATCTTTTGCAGCAACATAGATGGAACTGGAGGCCTTTATCTTAAGTGAACTAATTCAGACCCAGAAAGACAAATACAGCATGTTCTCACTTACCAGTAGGAGCTACATAATGTGTTCACGTGGAAGCAAAGTGTGGAACAATGGACAGTGGAGACTCAGAGGGGGTTAGGTAGGGGTGGATGATGGGAGGTTGCTTGGTGGGTACAGTGTGTGTTGCTTCTGTGACGTATGCACTGAAGGCCCTGACTTCACCACAATGCAATATACCAGTGTAGCAAAATTGCACTTGTACCCAATGAATATATACAAATAAAAACTAAATGAGGACAAAAGGGAACTCATGAGTAAGAAAGACCCCTCTGAAGACAGGGAGGATGAATTCCCTAGAGCTGACTTCCATTCTCAGGAAAGCTGTGGCTGGGAACTATGTAGATTGTGCATCAAGGCAGAACAGCCAGCCTGGGCCAGGCTGAGGACAGCTTCGGGGGCTGTGGGGGTACCAGGCCTACCAGGATTATAAGCAACAGTAGATTCTCTCTGGAAAAGAAAAGGTTCTGCAGGTCGGCTCCCTGCTCATTCCTCCCACCCTTCATTCCTCTGTCCCGTCCCAGCTCGGGGGTGCCTATGTGAACTAGCCTTCCTTGACAGGCCTCCCCAAAGCCAAGGTCCCCACTTTGCTCTGTTATTAGGTGTGGGAGAGGCTCATGTGACTGAAGAGGACACCTCGGGGCTTGATCGAGATGCGTGTGAGAGCAAATAAAATCACTACACGAATGTGGTTGTTGGCTGGACACAGAGTGTTAGCCTGGGAGGTTTGTGGGAGCCAGGAAGCAGAGCGCCTTTTGAGAGAGGTCTCCCAGGAGAATATGAGATTAGTTGAGGTTCAGTGAGTTCTTTTGTTGCTAACTCAAGAAGCCTATTTGAAGGGATAAGCCCCCTCACTTAGAGCAGAGCATCCTAGCCTTGTCTCCATAGTGACAGTGCTCAAACAGAGGCTTAAAAACCAGAAGCGCCAGGTCAGAGGGATTTCTTTGGAGCCGGGCTTCCCTGGTAGAGGTCCCAGCTATTGTGTGCTGTGGAGGAGAGGGCCAGGGGCTTTGAATAGCTTCCCTTCCTTCCTGTCTCTTGCTGTGGGGCTTTTGTTTTGGTTTTTCTCTCTGGACTAATGTGGCCTTTGGAAAGGGGTGCCTCTCTGCAGAAGGAATAGTCTTCATTTAGACCTGTGTCAGAAGTTGGAGGCATCTCTCTTTTTCAGGGCCTTTTCTTTTTCAATGCTGTTAGCTTGCCATTCTGGAACTCAAGAGAGTTCTCTGTAAAGCCAGCCACCTTGCCCCTGTCGCTGTTAGAACTTGAATCTGTTTGCAGCAAGCTACACACATTCTCCTCCTTGTCCTGCTCCCTGGCTTGGATGCCCTCAGGCCTAGCTGTTCCTTCCTACATCATAGAGAAAGTATAAAAGGGCCCTTACAACCAGGCTAGCCTGTGAGATGTGGTCACTTGGCTTATGTGGCCTCTTTGAACTGTACCCTAATTTGCAAGGACATATTAAGAGACATGATTGTTTCTTCTAATCTGACTTCATTGCTTCCAGTACCTTTGACATCTATCTGGCCTTCTGCATTTCTGTTTTGACAATCTGGTTTCTAGACTTTGGTTGGCTTTGACCTGTGGACTGCTGAGACTTGAGCTACAGAATTACCGACAGGGGGTGGTAAAGATTGTCTAGATTTTATTACTCCTCCTGGTCCCAGGTCCCTGATGAACCATGTTCCACACTATCCCAAGACCATACCCTGAGAACCACCAAGCCATCTGTCTTCAGTATCAGAATGTGTAGGTTCTGTCTGGCCAGAGCCAACATGGTGTCTGGCCCCAGCAGCAAATTGGGAGGCAGCCAAAGCTGTGTTAGACATAGTCCTGCCTTATGTGCTTGCAGTATAGTGATAGGTGACACTAGCATATAAGTTCCTCAAAGAAGGGATCTTTGTCTATTTTGCTTTGTTCATTAATGTATCCCCTGTTCTTAGAACAGTGACCAGTATTTAAGTGTTTAATAAAAATATGTTGAATAACAAATGAATAGACACAATGTCCATGTGCAATGTCTATATATGATGTCAAAAGAGAGAAGTACAGTAAATAGGGGAATTTCAGAGAGATGAGATAATGGCAGATGAAATCAACAAAAAAGTTGATCTTGTTTATTAATATTGAGTATATGATTCTTTGGAATTTGTTGAGACTTGCATTATAGCCTCTTACAGTTTAATTTTTTAAAATATTTCTTATGTGCTTGAAAAGAATAATGCATATTTTATAATTATCAGGTATAGGGTTCTATATATGTCTGTTAGATCATGCTTTTTCACCTATGGTAACAAACTTGGGAGTTTTCACACAAATAATTGTGAGATTGAATTAAATTGAGCAGAATTGGTCTGGTTATGAGCAGTTATGTTGGGGATGCAGTTACTGGACCCTCATTTCTAAAACTAATGCCAGGGATATCCTCTATGTCTTTATCTCCTGTTATTATTACAGAGTGATTCTCTTTCCTGATTGATTACATTAAAATCCATTTCGTCTGATATTAATTCAGCTATTCCAATTCTCTTACAGTTAATTTTTGCTAGACATTTTTTCAGTCATTTCTTTCAATACCTTTATGTGTTTTAGGTTCATTTATGAATAGTATATAACTGTAATATATAGATACAGATATAGATGATATATAATATTAATATACATAGTCTGTCTTTTAACTGGCAAATTTGATCCATTTATACTTATTGTGATATCTGATACAGTTGGAGTTGGAGAGACATGAGTGTACAGGGATGGAAGAATTGCTGATGGCCATAATGGGAGATAATCTACCACAACAGTGTACTAGAAGATACCAAATAAATGTCAGTTCTCCTTTCCAACTCCTGTCTCCAGTTTCTGTATTGGATATTTGGATGATTTAAGTTGATTTTTTCTGATCAGCTCCTTGAGTGCAAATGTCATACCCTCCTGATGACACTTTCAGCCTCTCTAACCTCTAGCAGACCTTGTGGGTGCTACATGAAAGAACTGAGATGATTTCAGGAGGGTTAAAGAGGGAGTGGGTGGAAAGAAAATTATGGCCAGGAGGTGTTGATGACTCACTGAAAACATGTGAATGCAAAGGAAGGCTAGAAATAGGGTAGTAGCTGGAAAGAGCAGTAGGTTCTAAATGTGGATATTTTTAAGAGAAGATGTCTGGAGGTAGAGAGGAAGGAACTGACAGAAAAGAAATAGCTGAAGATACTAATGAGGCAAGAACTAAGCTGTCACTTATTAGCCTCTTTAGAGTAAGTAGCAGGAAGAGAGGTATACAGAATGAAATGTTTTTACATAGTGTACTATAGAAATACATATCTCTATTAAATTATTGGTGTAAACTACATAAAGATAAGCAACATGAGTTTTAAAATGTAGATTAATCTCATATTTTCTTACCTGGCTCTTAATAAACATTAATTAAGCCAACAGGATTTTCTTTTTCTACTCTTTTTTAGCACTAGAAAGAACTTTCAATGTAATCAAGCCTATCTTCTCATCTAAGGTAGGAGACCCCTGGCAGATAGTTGTCCAGGACCTTTTGAATACTTGTGGTTTTAAGAAACCACCACCTCAAATATGAAGCAGCTGTCTTTGTCCAGAAATCTGATATCATGAAGCCCTTCTTTTATTCAATAGAAATCTGCCTATGTGTAACTAGCTCTCTCTGGAACAATGTATCATAATTTCATTAATATAATTTCATTACATGTTTGAAGTCTCTACCATATATCCATTCCTTCGTACCCCATCTTCTAACATCACCTGAGATCTTTCTTGTAAGAGAACTTCTGGATCCTCAAAGAAGGATGCCTTTTTTAAACAAGGCATCCCAGTTTTATGCATTCTGACTAAAGCAGTTGTCCAGAACTATGCATGATAATTGAATTTTGTCAGATGCTTTTTTTTGTATCTAACAAAATGATGTAGTTTTATTCTCTTTAGTCAGTTGGTATTATAAATTACACTGATTTTCAAATGTTGAACCAGCCTAATGTTTCCAGGATACACTCCATATGATAATAATATATTTTTTCAAAATATATTGCTGAATTTGATTTGCTAGTATTTTGTTGAGTATTTTTGAGTTTATATTCATGAAAAATATTGACCTGTGGTTTTCTTTTTTTGTAATGCCTTTATCTTATTTTCATATCAAGTAATGTTTGCCTCATAAAATTTCTTTAATTCATATTATCTATTTCTTCTTGTGTGAGTGTTGGTAGTTTGTATCTTTCAAGGAATCTATTTTATCTAAGTCATCAAGTTTATGGGCATAGAACTATTCATAATATTTATTATCTTTTAATTTTTTTATTTTTATAGATTAGGGGGTACAAGTGCCATTTCCTTATATGAATATATCATGTAGTGGTGAAGTCTGGGCTTTAGTGTATCCATAACCCAAATAGTATACATTGTAATCTTTAAGTAATTTCTCTTCATTCACCTACCTCCCACCCTCCTACCCTTCTGAGTCTCCAGTGTCTATTATTCCTCTCTCTATGTCCATGTATACACATTATTTAGCTCCCACTTGTAAGTGAAAACATGTGGTATTTGATTTTCTTTTTGAGTTATTTCACTTAAGATAATGGCTTCCAGTTCCATCTATGTTGCTTCAAAAGACATGATCTCAAACTTTACTGAATTTGTTTATCAACTCTGGGAGTTTTGTGGTAGAATCTGTAGGGTTTTCCAGGTATAAGACAATATTGTCAGCAAACTGAGAGAATTTGACTTCCTTTTTTCTCATTTGTATGCCTTTATTTCTTTCTCTTGCCTGATTGCTCTGGCTAGCACTTCCAGTACTGTGTTGAGTAGGAGTGGTAAAAGTGGACATCCTTTCTTGTTCCAGTTCTTAGGGGGAATGATTTCAGTTTTTCCCTGTTCAGTATGATGTGGGCTGTGGGTTTGCCATATATGGCTTTTATTATCTTGACATATGTTGTTTCTATGCCTAGTCTGTTGAGGGTTTTTATCATGAAGGGATGCCTTATCTTTTTAATGTCTGTAGGATCTGTAATAATGTCCCTTCTTTTTTTCTTGAGATTTATAATTTGTGTCATCTTTCTTTTTTTCCTCATTAGCATGACTAAAGGCTTACTAATTTTATTGATCTTTTCAAAGAACAAAGTTTAGGTCTTATCAATTTTCTTTTTTTTTTCAATTTCTTTGATTTCTGCTTTTATCTCTGTTATTTTCTTGTCTCTGATATATTTGGATTTAATTTGCTCTTTTTCTAATTTTCTGTAAGTGGAAGCATAAATCATGGAATTGAGACTTTATTTCTTTATTAACATAAACACTTAATGCTATACATTTTCTTCTGAGCTTTTTCTATATCCCCCCAAAATTGATACATTGTGTTTTCATGTTAATTCAGTTTGAAATATTTTCTATTATTCATAGTGTCTTCTTTTTTGAACTATGAGTTATTTAGAAATGTGTTGTTTAATCTCCAAACATTTTAGGAATTTTTCAGATATCCTCCTGATATTAATTTCTAGTTAATTTCATTATGATCAGAGAACATTTCCATATGGTTTCATTTCTTTTAATTTGATTCAGGTTTGTTTAGTAACCCAGAATATAGTCTATATTGATGAATGTTTCATGTTTCCTTGAAAAAAATGTATAATTTGCATTTATTGAGTAGAGTATCCATTCAGCCAAGTTGGTTTATAGTGATGTTCAGTCCTTCTATATCCTTAAATATTTTCTATGTACCTATTTTTATCAATTACTGAGAGAGGAATGTTGAAGTCTCTAACTACAATTGTGGATTTTCCTAGTTCTTTCAGTTCTAAGAACTTTTGAATAATGTATTTTGGAGCCCTGTGTTGGATGCATGCACATTTAGGAGTGTTGTACTTTCTTAGTGAATTGATACTTTCATCATTATGAAATTACTCTCTTTACCTACTATTATTCCTTGTTCTGAAGTCTACTTTGTCTAATATTAATATAGCCACTTCAGTTTTCTTTTGATTAGTACCTGCATTTATATTTCTTATTCTTTTATTTTGAACCTTTTTCTATGTTTATACCATGTTTCCCCGAAAATAAGACAGGGTCTTATATTTATTTTTCCTCAAGAAGACACCCTAGGGCTTATTTTCAGGGGATATGTTATTTTTTTAAGTACCGTAAAACAATCTACATTTATTCAAATATAGTTAAGTCATCTTCTTCTGGAACATCATCATAACTCTCCAAACCCCAAATTCCATCCTGAATTTCTTGCGGTATTTAAAGTAAGCTTTTTTGTAGATAGCATATAATTTGGTCTTGCTTTTTAATCCAATCTGACAATCTTTAAAATGTACTATGTGCTCTAGTGTTTACAACGTACATCTTTCATCATATTCTACCTTCAAATAATATACCACTTCAGGTATAGCATAAAAAACTTTAGAATATTATACTCCAAGTACTTCTTTCTGAACTTTTACATTGTTGTTGCCATTATGTATTTTTCTTTTCCATATCCTATAAACTTGCAGTACATTATTACTATTTTTACTTTAAAAAGTCAATTATCTTTTAGAGCAATTAAACATTTTTTATTAAAATGTCTTTTATACTTACTTTTATTTTAACCATTTCTGGAGTTCTTAGTTCATTTGTTTAGATCCAAGTTCTGTCTGGTATATTTCTTCTGCCTGAAGAAATTCTTTTAATGGTTTTCATAGTACAAGTCTGTTGGTAATGAATCCTCTCAGGTTTTCATTTAGGTTTAAATCTTTATTTTTCCTTTATTTTGAGATGTTTTCATGGGTATAGAATTCTGGATTGATAGGTTTTTTTGTTTCTTGGTTTTCCTTTCAGTGCTTTTAAGATGCCTTTTTTTTTGTGTGTGAGACAGAGTCTTGCTCTGTTGCCCAGGCTAGAGTGCCATAGCATCAGCCTACCTCAAAACAACCTCAAACTCCTGGGGATCCTCCTGCCTCAGCCTCCTGAGTAGCTGGGACTACAGGCGCATGCCACCATGCACAGCTAATTTTTCTCTTTTTTGTAGAGATGGGGTCTTGCTCTTGCTCAGGCTGGTCTCCAACTCTTCTTGAGCTCAAGTGTTCTTCCCACCTTGGCCTCCCAGAGTGCTAGGATTACAGGCATGAGCCACCACGCCTGGCCAAGATGCCATTTTGTCATTTTGGTTTGCATTGTTTCAGATGAGAAGTATGACTTAATGTGTTCCCCCACCTTAACTGCCTTTAAGGTTTTCTCTTTATCTTTGATTTCCAGCAGTTTGAAGATGATGTACCTAGGTGTATTTGATTGTTTTTGTTTGTTCGTATTTATACTGCTTGGAGTTCTCTGAAACTCTTGGATTTGTAGTTTGAAGTCTTTCATTATTTTTGGAAAATTCTTGGTCGTTATTTAAGCATTTCTTCTGCCCCATTCTCTCTTTATTCTCCTTCTGAAATTCCAGTTACATGTATATAGACCATTTGACACTATCCCTTAGCTCTTAGATGCTTCATTCTTCTTTCCCCTACTCTTTTATTACTTTGTGTTTCAGTTTGATAATTTCTGTTGACCCATCTTCAAGACAACTGATTTTGTTTCCTTAGTTGTGTTGAGTCTGCTGGTGAGCCTGTTGAGGGTATCCTTTATCCATGGAAACAGAAAGTAGACTATTGGTTGCCTAGGGTTGGGGGACTTTGGAGGGTTATGGGGGTGAGACTGTGAATGGGAACAGCATTTCTTTTTCAGTTTATGAAAGTGTACTAAAATTCATTGAGATGATGGCTATGAAACTCTGTGACTATACTAAAAAAACATTGATTTGTACACTTTAAATTTTGTGGTATATGAATTATATCTCTATAGAGCTGTTATATATATATATATACTTAACATAAATGCTTATATATTTTATATTCATGCTTTAGGTTCAAAGGCTACATTGATAAAAAATCTGGCAGGAATCAGAGAGGGACAAGACATCTTACTGATGGTGCTGAAGGACAGACATAAGAAAAATAATTCTGAAGGAAATGCTAGCATAACTGATGCTGGTAGAAGGATAGAGATTTAACATATTATTTTAGTCTATGTTACATATTTGGTTCTAAGTGTTGGAAACTGGCTGTACTAAGTGTGGTTACTCAGTTCATGTCTATAACCTTTCATGTATTTTGTTAATTCCTATAGATAAAATGTGATTTATATTTATTAGTCTTATAGATAAAAAAAAGTTTCAAATCATTTCATTGTTTTGAGTTCTCTCTAGTGTTCAAGCTTCTCTCTACTGTGTATCCTATGATGCCTGACTCACTAGGTGCTGGTGTTATCTGGTAGTGTTAATATTGGATTTTATGACCTGGGCCAGGCACAGTAGCTCATGTCTGTAACCCCAGCATTTTGGGAGGCCAAGACAGGAGGATCCCTTGAGGCTAGGAGTTTGCAGTTGCGGTGAGCTATGATCACACAGTTGTACTCCAACCTGGGCAATGGAGCAAGATCCTGTCTTTGAATTAAAAAAAAAAAAAAAAACCTGGCTGGGAGTTTCCTATTACCTCCTTCTGTTATAAAATAAAATAAAATAGGCCTCTGGAGAGTTCCCCAAACTCAGAATTTCAAACATCTTTCCTATAGGAGGTTTACTAAGAAATCTACAAGCATCACATGGTGGCCTAGCAGATGTTCCTTCTCTGCAGGGAAGTTACCCCTGCTCTGGGGTGTTAGATGTTTCCAGATACTCAGAACTCTTCGACATGGTTCTTGATGTTTCTGGTATGGAATAAGCCCCAAAATATATTAAGTGAAAAAAACAAAGTATAGAATTGTGTGTGTAATATGCTATCATTTGTATTTAAGAAAAAGTAGGGAGAAAAATATACATACATTTTTATAACATATCTCTAGGAGACACCGATGATATGGCTGACTTTGTGGAAGGGGAGTAGGTTCTGGGTACCTGGGAGCAGGGGTGGGTGCAAGATCTTTCACTGTTTTTGTGTCTCTTCAATTGTAGGGGTGAGGGAAAACCTCCCCTTCACCCTCTGCAGCTTCACTGAAAATCAATTGACAAAAGCCTGATAGGAGAAAAGGCATACAAATTTATTTGATCATAGTTTTATAGGACACAGGAGCCTTCAGAATGAAGACCCAGAGGTACAGGGGAAACTGTCCATTTTTGTGATGTTTAGGTTCAACAAAGTAAGGACAGCCATGTAGAAATATGATTGGACAAAAAGGATATGATGTAATGCTAACACTGAGTGGGGAACCCAGCAAGGCCTGTCTGTCCAGATTCTTGGCCTCTCTATGCAGCATTCTTTCCTTCTGCATATAGGGCAGGGCCCTCTCCATAATGGGGGTCTTATGATCTACAATCAAACAATATGGGTGATATAATTTCTTTATGGCCAAAGGCAGGTCAGATAATTTCTTTATGGCTAGCTTTTCCACAGAAAGGCAGCAGGGGTGTAGGGGAGGAACTTTATGGCCAGAGGTAGGTCAGATAATTTCTTTATGGCTGGTTTTTACACAGAAAGGTGGGGGGTGAGGTGGGAGAGGAAGTTTGAGTAATATTTTTAGGTTTTATGGCTGGCTTTGGGGAAAAGGAATTCTGATTTCTATTACCTGCCTTGGGGAAAAGGGATTCTAGTTTCTATGGCTAGCCTCTTGGGAGAATAAGGGGCCAGAGATGGGAGGGCAGGAGAAGGTCAGAGAGAAACTTGTGCTTTGGAGGCTGTTTCTGGTGCTTTCGTTTTGGGATATTGTTTTCTGAGCTCAAACACAATTTTGAACCTCTTCTGTTCAAAAAGAAATACAAGCTAAATGTAAAACCAAAAAATCCTTCTAAGGTGGTTAATCAAACGAGACTTAGACTAGCCCCCGATAATTTGCCCTTGCCCCCATTTCTCATCATTAGGTCTTCCCTCTTCAGGCCTCCACCCTAGTCGTTTGCCAGCCACAGACTTGTTGAAACACCTTTCTTGGCTCTCAGAGTCTAATAGGAGCTCTACAAAAGGATGAGGCGGCATCTCTAAAATATCTCATGTGACTAATTGCCGCATTTAGCCCCTAACTTTCTAGACCAGTGGTTCTCACACTTGAGCCTGCATCAGAGTCACCTGGAGGGCTTGTTAGTACACAAGCTTCTCAGCCCCACCCCGGAGTTTCTGATTCCGCGGGTCTGGGGTGGGACCCGAGAATCTGCATTTCTAACAAGTTCCCAGGTGACGCTAATTAGGGACCACACTTTGAGATCCACTGCTCTCGACTAAAACAGTTTCTCCTGCGATGTATTCGTGTGCGGTGTTGGTGTTCCAGCTGTCCTCAGTTAGACGTAACAAATGCAAACCGGGAGAGGTAGGCTCCTTTCCCCGGCGGGCCTGTAGTGCACCGCAGTCCAGCTCTCTGTCCAGCCAGCCTTGCGCCAGGCTCCTGCCTCCTCATGAGACAATATGCACTTTACACATCAGAAACCTGGCATCCCCTCCATCCGTGCTTCCCAGAGCAGACATTCTTGTGGTCACTGCAGTCAACTCCCTGTGAAGACATAATTGGTATTTAAGAGGAGGCACAAGAAGAGCCCTGCTGATTACTGATTTCCTTCCCCATGTTTCTCTGGAGGGGTGCGGTAGCATTTTAGGCCAGACACTTCTTTAATGTGGGACATTGGGCCCCCTTCCCCTGTCCTCAAGTCATTGTGACAATCAGTGATCCTGCCACACATCCTAATGTCCTCCCACGTGCTCCCCCATGGGTGATGAGGACGGCACAACCTTCCACTGAGAACCCCAGAAACCTGTTTGTATTAAACCACCAGACCCCTGCCCACACCACTGCTTTAGATCCCTGCAAAAATCCCAAGTCATATTTTGATATTTTCCTTGCTTTTATCAAATGTTGATATTCAAAGCTTACCAAATGCTGAATGTTTCTCTTTCTGAAAATGCTATAGGTGGAATTGTCCGTCATCATGTTCAGTCCTCTCTCTGGGGAGATGCCTTTTGGAGGTTAGCACTGGAGGGCCCTGTTTCCTGATGAAGTGGCTCTGTGTCCTTGTCCAACAAGAATTATGTGACCCATCCTGCTTCTTTTTTTTGCCATGAGTTTCGGGGAACTCGGGGTTAGATATAATGCTTGAGTGGCAAAATTAGCTTAGAAAACAATTTTGCATGTATTATCAGCTTTTATACAGTTTTAATTGTTAAATAATCTGTAGTTTTATTTTGTGCTATCTTGTGAGTGCCTTCGAGTCCTTTGAGGAGTATGAAGTGTCTGTGGTGCAGGTGAGTTGTGAAATGTGCACACGCTGCAGGTGCAGTCGACTGGGGCTCCTGAGCCCTCACCGGGGGGGAGGATCATTGAGGAGAGTGTCAGCAGATGGCCCGAGCTTGACCTGTCTCCTCAAGGTCAACAGAAGTCCTGCTGGGACAGCCTGGCTTAGCCCATGATAGCTGCAGAAACCATTCCTATGGACAGTCCGTCCTGCTTCAGCTCCCACTTGGTCCTGAGGCCAAACAGGTTATAGGGAGCAGCTGGGTGTAAATGGGGCTGGCTCTTGGGATTCTTTCTGCTGACACCCCCTGTCCAGGTGGGAAAGAGCATCTGGCCATGGAATCCCACCCCATCCTGCCCCTCCTCTGACAGCCCAGTCACTCCTATTTCCTCTTTTAAGTGTGGGGGGAAACCATCACCTTAAACCAAGGGGTTCTACCCTCTAGGTCTCCTGTGTGATTTAATAAGAGGTTGGGTAAGGACCTTTTAATCTGACAGCCTCCCTGCCGAAATGCTGTTTTATCTGTTTATGCCACCATAACCCTGAGACTGGGTGATGTATAGATAACAGAAGTTTATTCCTCATAGTTCTGGAGGCTGGGAATGCCAAGATCAAGGGCAGCAGCAGACTCAGTTCCAGTGAGGGCTGCTCTCTGCTTCTGAGATGGTGTCTTGTTGCTGTGTCCTCATGTCAGAATCCTGGGCTTTGGCACCAAAGATGTCAGGGTGGGAGTCTGTCCTCAGTCTTTAGTGTGCTCTTGGCTGAAGAATGACCAGACACATCAAAGTGTCAAGTCCAAGACTATTATACCAGTCCTCTGACTCATTTCTTGGAAAAATCACCAGCAAGGCCAATACGAGAGAGTAACCTCAGGCAGGGAGCAGCTTCACAAGAGCAGCTCCTTATTGTAGAATAAAATGGGTCTGTCCGTGAGTGGAGAGAGACAGACCAACTCACTCACTGACTGCCTCACTCACTTTCTCCTGATTTCTTGGATTATTTCCTTTAATTAGCCCAGTCTGGAGGAGGGCTCTGGGGAGGTGTAGGATGTTAGCAAATGATCAACAGGTGTCCTCAAAATTCTATCTGCATATATGAGCCCCATCTAAGAAAGCCCACCTGGGGGTGTGAACCGCAATGCAGATTCAAGCTAATGTCATATTAATTACCCTTAGGTTACTCTAGATCACTTTCTAAATCCTATCATGCCTGGGCTGGGGAATTCCTAGATTGATAACGCATTCCCTCCTTCCCCAGCTGGAGCAGTTGCTCGGGATAGGATTAAGGGAGGGGGGGCAACACCAAAATGAAGTGCCCTTATCCTTTTTCCCAGGTGGAGCAGTTGCTCGAAACAGCACCAAAGCAGGGAGCCCTTGTCCCGAAAAGAGCCGGAGATCCTAACTATCTACCTGACACTCATGTGGCAGAAGGCAGAAAGGCAAAAAGGGGCCTAGCTGGTTCCCTATAGCCCCTTTATAAGGTTGCTAATCCCATTCATGAAGGCTCTACTCTTAGAACTTAATCACCTCCTAAAGGTCTAACTTTTTAACACTGTGGCATTGGGGATTAAGTATAGACATGAATTTTGGAGGGGACACAAACATTCAAGCCATAGCAACTGCCATTGTGAGAGCTTGATTTCCTCTGGATTTGCAAACTGCCCTTTACAAATTAACACACCTTTGGAAGGGTGGCCCATAAGTGGCCCAGAAATAAGTCATCTGTATTTTTGAGGAAACGGGTTTACTGCTTATTATAGGAATTTGTTTCCTGCTTAAGAGGCAAATGAGATTTTCCCTCAGAGGGAAACAGAAGTTTCTGAAGGGAGAAGGGGGCACTTCAGGAGCCTGGGCCAAGGGGAATGGTGGTCCCTGTGGGCTGCCCGAGTTCTGGGGGAGCAGAGGACGTGGGCTCAGCCCTGGGGACAGCACAGGTAGGGGAGTCACTCGTCTCTGGGGACAGTCCTCTCCTGAGGTGTCAATGTTTTCTTCCTGCCTGGTCAGCTCCTTCTTCCCTGGCCCATGTCACCAAAGTCAGGCCCCTGATTGCCAGGAGCCAGCTCCCTCCAGAAAGCCCCAATAGCCACCTGCCTGTGCTGCCTTTCACCTGCAGGGAGGCGCTCCCAAGGCCTCTCCCCAGGCCCCAGGCCTAACCTGAGCACCGCCCCCCGCAGTACTTTGCGGAGGAAGAAAACACCTAGTTCTGGTTCTCCTCGTAACTATTGTTCCTGAACTCAAAACCTGCAACCCCCTACATGGTAATAAAACACCTGCTGTCGCCTTTGGGAAGTTCCTGTTTCCACGCAGCCTGTCGTGGGAGTGCATGCCCCTCCCAGGTGCTCCACATCCCTCTTGCGTGTCTGTCTCTGATTTGCCTGTCCTTTCCTCTCCCACCCAGGTGGCTCCCGAACCACTGCCTCTGCTGCAGTTCAGCACAACTTCGCAGTGTCCCAGCTGAGAACTCCCGGAGCCCAAAGGGCAGCAGATCTCCAGGACGTCTTTCCTGTCCTCCTGGCCCAGTTGCCACAACAAACAGCAGAGAAGACGGTGGTGAGTGGGCAGAGTTTAAATTGTGTTGTTGACCGTTCTTCCTCCGTCTGCCCTGGGGAGGCTGCAGAGTGGGGAATGGTGCGTCTTCCTGGGCGCCCAGGGGAGAGTGGTGCCCCCAGGTGAGATGACACCCGGCCAGCTGCCCAGGCAGGTGGAGCGCAGGCAGCATGCATTAGCGTTATATGTTGGTCTTGGCTTAGCCAATCAGAATTCTAGAACTGGCAAACTCGGTGGGAACCGTCAGTGGAGCAGCCAAGAAACACGATTAGGGGCCTGCCGGGTGCCCTGGCCTCTGCTAGAAACTTCACCCTGCGAAGTGTGGTGCTTCGTCCTCCCTAACTGGCTGGAGACGTCCTCTGGGAAGCTGCTCTGATTAACTGCATTTGGTTTTGATCTCTCCTTTGGCTCCATGGTTTCTTAGTAAGCAGGTGTCGCGGGGGTTGGAGCACAGGTAGAATTCTCTGTCCCCTGGGCCGATGACCATCAATGGTTCCGAGGGACTGATTGGTTCCAGGTCCTGACCAAGAGCTCCCCAGGACGCTGCTGCACAGACGTAATCATCTGCGGTCTGTTCAGTGAGAAGTCCCATGTGACAACAGACGTAGAGGGAGCCTGTTTAACAGAGAGGGTGTCTTCTTTGGGCAGCTCTACAATGGTAAATATTCTCAGTTATATTTCAAAAATGTGTGCCATCTTTTGGGGTTTCATATGTGTAATTGGAGTGGAGGTGGTGGTGTTTCCAGCTTTCCAAAGCTGCTTTTGCAGCTGTAGCAAGTGAGGAAGGTGGTTTCCCTCTGCCACCCTGGACCGTCTCCTTAGGGTGTCACCATGACAATACTTCATGGGTCCCTGGCCAGTGTCAGCCTGGAGGGGGTTGTGCTCACTCTCGCTGCAAAGGAGGCTGCAGGGCCAGACCACGTCCAGTGAAGCAAAGGCAGTGAGAAGGGCAGGGGTGGGGTGGGGAGGGGGAGGCAGGAATTTGTAAAAGGAAGTGTAGCTTGGGATTTAAAAAAACTGTACTGATTATTTCCCCCATGGTTCTAAACCTGCTTTGAACTATGGCCCCATCACTGACTTGAGACAACAGCTTCTGAGACTCCTTTGAAAGACAAAGCTAAGTATGTAGGTTTTGCTCTTTTGTTAAGGAAATAAATCACATAACATTAAAGGAATTTTTAAAAAGTGACTATGCGGTTGGATTTACAGTGGCTGATAAAGGGAAAGCAGTGCCCTGCCGCTGCCTGAAGGACATGCAGCATGTGCGGCTGAGAATGGGGCTTTACCTTAGGATTGAGGGGAGGCCGGACCAGCACGAACACTGTGGGTTTGAGCAAGGTGCCCGTTAAAGGAACCCTGAGGGCTTTTCCACACTGAAGCAGCAGAGGTAGAAGAGCAAATGCTGGAAAAATTATTGCAAGCCCCTTTATTTCACAGGCACATTTGCCTGGCCTAAAATCAGGATGGAGGCAGCACCTCTGGGGCTGATGAGCAGGCTACGCTGGGAGCCTCTCTGTGTAGCCACCAACTTTATGCTTGTGACAGGGAAATTTGCAACAAAGAAAAGAAGGAAATGAGAATGAGGTGAAACTTCAGTGAAACCTAGTGGCAATTGGGACTGCAGGAACCCAGTACTCCTTTCCCTGCATTGAGTAGGAGAGGGGGCCACATGAGCAAAGCCTGAAAGATGCACTGGCTAGGGCAGGGGCCTAGAATGCACGCCTTTCTCCTGAGTCCCTCTGGGCCACTCACAGGTGACGCAGGAGTCTTTAGCAAGACATGAACGTTTCTTGATAGATGTCTCAAAAAGGCAAGTAATCTTGAGCTTCCTCCTTACATGTTTTCAGAGATGCCAGTGGAAAATCTCTTATCTGAATTCTATGACCTTAATGAAGATGTTTGTTCTGCTTTTAATATAGTATAATTACTTTGAGCAATGAATTGTGATACTATAGTATATCAAATTGTATTTGCATATGCTTCATTATTATTATTCTCTTTTTAATGAAAGCACATGTACTGTAGAGAGCTTTATGTTGCTAGATATCTAACTTGTAGTTAAATATGGGGTTTGATCATATCTCTTTAAAAGGTGGGTGTTAGGGTCTTGGTCAATATTGTAACTATCTCTTATATTATTGTTTTGGCAAGAAATTCAGCCTCCTTCCCCAAAAAAGAATGTGAGCCATGTCAATGTGGTTGACGTGATGTGACATTCAACCACATATGATGTTCATTCAACAAGTACTCCTTGGGTGATAAGCAAGGCAAAATCCCTGCTCCCATGTAGTTTTCATCCTAGTGGGACAGGACAACAGCAACATCCAGCAGTGGTTTTAAAGTACGGCACAGAGCTTAAAGAGATGGAGAAATGGGGTGGAGGGTTATTTTACATAGGATGGTCAAGTAGTGAAGAAAGGCCTCTCTGTGGAGGTGATAGCAGGGAACAGAATGGAGTGAAGGAGTGGGTCTTGAGATGATCTGGGGAAAGAACTTGATTTAAGGCAAAGAAACTGGCAGTTGCTAAGGCCCTGAGTCAGGAGTGAGCTTGGCGTGGTTGGAAGAACAACAAAGCAGGCCTATGAGGGCAAGAGGGGAGGGGTGAGGCAGAGCTTAATAGGAGGTAGGTTTGGAGCAGTAAGCCAGGGCTGGGTGATGTGGGGCCTTGCAGGCCACGGGAGGGAGTTTGGGTTTTATTCTGCTTCTAACCAGCAGCCGTTGAAGGGGGCTGAGCGGGGAGTGCCGAGATCTGTGTGGAAACTGACTGTAGGGAGGCGAGAGTGGACCCAGGGTAGGTAGGAGGGTGCCGCAGTGGCCTAAAAGCTTGACACTGCTGGCCTGGATGGCTGTGGCAGGGAAGGTGGTGAGGAGTGAGGACACTGGGGTTGGAGCTGGTGGCAGTTGCTGGGGGGTTGCAGGTGGGGTGAGAGGCGCGAGGGATGATAGCTCCGCCTGAGCACCTGGGTGGATGGGAGCTGCTGCGGGAGGAACAGGTTTGGCTGAAGACGTGGAGCGATCCTGCATGTCTTGGTGGATAACCGTGGAGATGTGGAGTCGGCGTGGGAGGTAAACTTCTGGAGGTCAGTGGCGAGGGTGGGATGGGACGTGTGCTTGGGAGTCACCAGACTCTGGGTGGTGTTTGAAACCACGGGACTGGATTTGATCACCTTTTGATCACCTAGGGAGTGAGCGTGCCAGTCACTTAGAGGCCAGGAAGAGGAAGTGGGAGGAAAAAGAGGAGAGTGCAGCATCCCAGAAAGCCAGGGAAGAAGATCTGTCAAGGAGGAGGGGAGGGAGGGGTGATGAACCGTATCGGTGCAGCTGAGAGGTAGTAAACACACTGTGACGCCAGTGACAATGCCCTCTTGGTGCTTCCTTGTTTTGTATGTGCTCGTGGGCTTGTCTTACCCCATTAAACTGGAAACTCATTGAAGCCAGGGGTGATTTCACTCTGCTTCTGCTTGCACTTGTGGCCACCCAAAGCTGTGACTTAACTGCCTCACTCAAAAAGCTCTGCTGTGCGAGGTTGGAGCCTGAGGTGACACCTTCTTGTAGGACGGCTTTTGGAGTTGTCCACAGGGTAGGGGGTGGAGTGCTGACAGGGAGGCCAACTAGTCCCAGCCTAGGCAGAAGAGGCTGCTCATGACCCAACTCTGAGGAGAGGTTGGGTGGCAGAGGAGAAGACAGACGGAAGGGGCAGGACAGAAGCACAGACATGTCAGATTCCTGAAGTAAGAAACTTAACTGTGGTCACAGGGCTCCAGCCTGAGGAGGCGGGCGCCCTGGAGGGCCACAGTGAGCTCTCTGAATGTCCACTGACTGGCGCAGCAGTGGGCTGCTCTGTCTTCCTTCTCTGCAAGGTGTGTGTGAGCCCGGCTGTGGCTGAAGAAGGTTGGAGGAGCACTCGTGGCTTCCCTTGGATGCGTCTTACTCAGAGCGACCAGTTCAGGTCCTTACAGAGAGCGGAGAATCCTGACCGGACCTGTGTCTGGGGAGGAATTCTATAGGCCTGGCTTTGGCGCAGCCCAGGCCTCTTCCCTTGACCAGGTTCCACTGGTCTGTTTCCATGAGAAGTGCCCAGGCTTGAAGCTCTGGCCATTTCTGACTGGGGGCAGTTTCTGTGGTGGAACAGCCTCAAAGACCCCCGTTTTAGTCTGTTTTGTGCTGCTATAAAAGAATATCACAGACTGGGTAATTGATGAAGCACAGAGATTTCTTTCTTACAGTTCTAGAGACTGGGAAGTCCAAGATCAAGGAGCCGGCATCTGGAGAGGGCCTTCCCATGGTGGAAGGTGGGAGGGCAAGAGAGTGGAGAGAGCAAGAGGGGGCTGCATTTGCACTTGCTTTTATAACAAACCCATTTCCACAATAATGAACCGTTTCCAGCGATAACATTAATCTATTGATGAGGACAGAGCCCTCCTGACCTGACCCATCATCTCTTAAAGGTTCTACCTCTCAGCACTGTTGCATTGGGGATTGTTTCTAACACTAGAACACTGGGGGACACATTCATACCGTAGCAAACCCAGCAGGGGTGGGCAACTGGGAGTTAATCTATGTAATGAGAGAGATGGGTCTTCTGGCCATCAGGAGATTGGGATAAGATTTAAATCCTGTCCTGTCTTACATGGACATAGTGAAACCGGAGGACCCACAGTATCATAGGAAAGCATAGTAACAGTTTCTGGTTGGGGCACCTATGAGAGCCTTGATGAGATGAGAGGACATCTCCGGGGTGGCAGGACAGCAGTTGAGAGTGCCCCACAACACAAAGGAGACCCTGGGTGTGGGATGAGGGCAGACCCCAGGCCCTGCAGTGTTTAACCTGATAATAAGCTCACAGAGCAAAGGTCCATCCCCTGCAGTTATCCTTGGAACCTAATTACTAAACTTTTCCAGACAGTCCCTGATCATGGGGCCTGATAAAGACTGATGTTATTGTTAAAACTATGTTAAGATAAAAGCTCGTTTTATTCATTTGCTATCCATTAAAGCCATCACAGATTAATTATTTTTCAAAAGAAAGAAAACTATGCTACAGTTCTGAAAGTAACTTATGACCAGATGTTGAGGTCTTGGGATACCCCGCCATGCTTAAAAATATGGTAAGAAATCTTTAGACAGTAAAAATCTAAAAATAAAACCCTAAATATTACAAAGATGAATAATATCAAACCATTGTAGTTCAAGAGTTTTATTGGCTTATTTATTTTTGAAAAGAATCATAAGTTATAATTTAATACCAGATGCTGAGACACATATATACCCAATTTTGTAGTGGGAGGGAGGGTAATTACAGAATGCAAGAAAGTACCCAAGGGAGAAAACTGTGCACATCACTGGTGGCTTAGCTGCATAGTCAGCGGGTGTCTACAAGCTGGACTTTATCATGCACATGAATCCTTGACCTAAAAATGAGTGACAGTAGTGGTGGCAGGAGGCAAGGGTGAGGACCCTGCCCCATTAAGCCATGGCGCCTGAGGAAGACATGGAGCCGCTGACCCCTTCTGCATCTGCCAACCTCCCTCCCACTTGGCAGCCTGAGGTGAGCAGAAATTGTACTGGGAATTTCATAACATTACCCCTAATCGTGTTCCCTCCTTTTCCTAGTGCCTGAGGTGTTTGGCTTGATGTGGGTTCCAGCATTAGTGGTTCTAGGCCAGATTTCCCAGAAGGGTGTGGCTATTCTTACCTCCTCTGCCTCACTACACCAGCTCATGTCCTGCTGGCCTTCAAGCATGTCATACCCTTCAGGTCATGCATCCCCACCTTTGGGGCTGGGAGTTGTCAGATGAGCGATCTGCCTCATGCTCTCGGTGAGGGATGAGGAAAGATCAAGGCTCCCTAGGATGACGGGAGAACTTGCAGTTCTCTTGCCCACGTATCTAATGAAAGCATACGCTTGCATACACTTGCCGTGAGTCTTATGCCACACAGACCTGGTGTCTGACTCTATGATTGAGAATGTAGATTTAGAAGGAGAGCCTACCTGGTCTGGTGGGAGGGATGAGTGGAACAGGAGGAGAAACAGTGGTCTGGGCATCTCAGATAAGCGAACTTTAAAAAAAAGGGACCTTCAAATTCAAAAGAAGGCCTCCCCCAAAAACAATTTTTAGAAGGATCTCAAATGAATGGAATTTTAGATTAAAATCATCGAGGTGAAAGTCATGAACAAATAAGGAAATTAGGAAAATCCTTTACTTAAAATGTTTTAAAAATCAGCTAAACATGGACAGGATGTGATGGGGTTGATAACATTTTAAGATAAAGACTGAGGGAAGAGAGTTTATTTTGCTACTGTCTTTTCTGTAGGGTGTTGTTAATACCTATGAAAGGTCTGAGATCTCACCTACTTTCAAGCTAAGGAGTGAACTTGTCACAGTTCCATAGTTGCTGGCAGATTGTGAGACTCACGGGTTAGAGATAAAGGACTTCATGATTCACAACAGTAACAGCCAAGAGTGTCAACATTTTCCTGGACTGGTTCTTTGAGCTCCAACCCCATAGTTTGATGCAAAGAGGGCCAGGTGACACCAACACACATGGAAGAGAGAGATCTTGAGCTTAGGGAACTTGAGTGTTTTATAATGGACGTGCACTGTGCTCCAACAAGAAGGAGACACTATCTCATTCTTCCAAGGCTGTTTACTATGCAAATATTCTTAAAAAGATAGTCTGTAACAAAGACAGTCCCTGCCTCTCCTTGCAAGCTGTACAGAACTGTGAAAGACCCGTGGAGAATGCTCTCCCAACTTTTGCATCCCTTGAAAGGAAGGGGAAGCTAATGTTTATTGCACCCTTGTTGTGCTCCAAGTGCTAACCAGGAGACTTCTCCTTCCTTGCCATATCAAAGCTCCAAAGCATTCTTGGTCAAAAGTGGTCTATTGTTTTTCACCAGTAAGGAAGCTGGTGAGGAATGGAGCAGGAACTTCCAGGAGGATTTGTGGATGTTATTTTACATACTTATTATAGGCTAAGCATTGTGCTGAGAACTAGCTAAACCTTAATTAGATGCTTATCAGGTGCCAAGCACAATTCTAAGAGTTCTCCATGAACTGATTTACCCTCACAATTAAGATTATCAGGTGCTGCTGAGGAAACTGAGGCAGAGTGAGTGATGGACATGACATTCAAACCTGAGCATTTAACCACGATACTGTCGTGTTCTTTCTTCAGTCCTCAGGGTCAAAGCAGGAGGTCACGATCAAACTAGTATGATGTGCCCGGAGGATGTGGAAGGGTTTGGAAACCATGCCAAGCAGGAATAGTTGAAGGCCTGACGTGTTTCGTCTGCAGAAGGATAAAGGATACACGATGCCTGTCTTCGGATATGTGTCGTGTGTCTTGTGGAAAAGCAGTGTCACTCTGTGTGCCTGCAGGGGGCAGCAGCGGGTCCAGGTGGGGGAGTCACATCATGGCTCAGCAAAATGATTTCCTGAGTAAAACAAAGCCCCCGATGTTGCGTGGGAATGGGCTACTTGTGAGGGGGGACTTCCTCTCTCAGGATTTTCTGGGCGATTTCCTTTCAGGGATGCCTGGCTGTGTTCTGTCAAAGTCCCCACAGTGTGATCCTCTGTTTCTGCTCTCTGCAGGAGCTGGGCGGTGGGACAGAACGGCCTTAGGGAAGTTCTCTAGACCCTTCCTAAGAGAGCTGACCCTGCTATCTGACCTGAACTCCTTCCCTGCCGTCTCGTCCTGTTCCCTCCCAGGCCTTGGGTCTGGGGGCCCTGCACAGAGAGGGCTCCCGCACGTGCGGGGAGGGCCTGGAGGAGTTAGTCTCAGCTGCGTCCCTCGTGCCGCAGCTCCTGGCACTCCCAGGCTGCTCTGTCTCAGAGGGGACACACCAGGACCTGGACTGAGTCCCACCTCTAACCCTGCTGGGTTTGGTTCCATCCCTCCCGCCAGTCTGGACTCACCAGCCTCATGGCGTTGCCACACCTGGCAACTCTCCACACAGACACCAGGCCCACTGTTGCCCAGTTTGGAACAGAACAGGATTCCTCTACTGAGTGGGAGGTTGAATGAGCAGATCTCCATGGTCTCCTAGCTGTATTTGTGGTTCTTTGGTTCACTCTTTCCTTGTCAAGAAGCCCAAGTTTTAAATAGCAAGTGGGAACAGATGGTTAGGTGCAGAGCTGCTCTGTAATGACCTGGCTGTGCTCCATGGTGACTCCCGTGGTCTTGGGCAGCTACAGTCCTACGCTGAGCATATCTGGTCCGGACAGAGGTCCGGGGGGAGCCCTGGCAGGTAGGGAAAGGAATCTGGGGAGATGGCGAGGAGTAGGAGTGGTGGCAACTGTTCCACTCCACCAGAAACGGCCTCTGTTGGCAGCCAGAACTCCCGAGATGTGGTCTTAATTAGCCTGTGCACATCTTTTAAAGAATCACATCTTCATC
This sequence comes from Cheirogaleus medius, assembly GCA_008086735.1. NCBI lineage: Eukaryota > Metazoa > Chordata > Mammalia > Primates > Cheirogaleidae > Cheirogaleus > Cheirogaleus medius. The sequence continues at coordinate 50,479,184 of VBSM01000272.1, forward strand.
AAAGGGTTTTAGAGCGTGCTGCTTATTGCAGTGTAAAGGGCACAGTCAGGATCTGATCCTGAAATAATGTCTCTGCTATCCTAGATGTCAGGAGGAGCTAAAAATATCCTTATAACTCTGAGGAATTCTTGGTTTATTGGACCCATCCCTCTGCTCTCTCAACATCCCTCCAGAAAGTGAGAGCGTGAAGAAGTGAGCCATAAAGCTTTAATTATCCAGTCTGCTGACATTATTTTATCTGCCCCACTGATATTAAATCTGTGCAGCATTCCATTAAAAACTCAGTGCAGACCTGGGCCTTTGTCCTTCTGTTGGTTGTGGCCAATGTTCTTTTATCCCACCCCTCCCTCAGACTTCTGAAATTCCAGAGCTCTCGATGGCACCAGACATTATCTGTCTGTGAAATGTCCATACTTCAGGAAAGTCCCTGAACTGTGTGTGTTTATTCCCCAGTTCCTCTCCCCACCCCCAGCTTGGCCATTTGTGGCAGATTTCTGGCATGTGCCCATCATTAGAAGAATTTGGATTTAGCAGGAGCATTTCGCAATATTTCCATTATTGGTACCTGTGGAAAAGGAAGAGAAAGTTTGTCTAGTTTATTTTCCCTTCTTTTATGTACAAATGAAAATATCCCTGTTGTATCCTTAAATGTTCTGGCCAGTCAGCCAGTCAAACGCATCTTCGATTTCAGTTTGGTTCTCTGCACTGTGGACCTTTTCTCCTGGTTTAACGTTGACCAGTCACCTAACAGCTGGTTTATTTAGCAAACAACTGATGCTGTTGTTACTGCCACAGCTAGGCCACATTGAGGGAGGGCTTCCAGTGTGCCCAGCACTGTGCCGAGGACATCAGTCCTCATAATCTCTGAGGCAAGTGCTGCTACCATCCTCCCCAGCTTACGAGTGAGGACACAGGTTAAGGGAGACTCAGGAATTTGCTGAAGATCCCGCAGCAGAGCCGGGATTGGACGCCAGGCAGTGGGTGCTGGAGCTGGCCGACTTCACCCCCACTCCGTGCTGCCACGCATGCATATATGTGCCGTACATACATACGGCGTGCCTGTGGGTTGTATGCCGTAGTGCATACTGCTGTGCACACGAGTGCTCCCACTGTCCTCCCGGTAAGTGTGTCTTTATAAAACCCTGTCCTCAGCAGATGTGTCCTGGGAACTCTCTGTGTGCAGATCCACAGATGTATAAACCCGAGCCCTGCCCACAGGCACTGCAGCTGGAGAGGCAAAGCCTTGACTATCAGGACCCAAACTGGGCTGAGCAGGGGCGGCTTTGTCCCTGCTGTGTCTCCAGGGACTAGAATAGCACCTGGCAGGTAGTAAGCTCCCCAAAGATACATGATGAATGAACAAACTTAAAATTAAACAAATCTGTTGACATTTTTACAAATAAAGGAAAGAACACATTGAAAGAACACATTGATTCCTTTAAAGTATGAAGAACATAACGGGACAGCCTGTTAAATTGAGCTGAATGAAGACTTCACACACTGTCCTCATTTTTCTTACCATGGATTGGTGGCACCTTGTCATGGATGGTGACTGGACCGATGTCATGGGTGGGGCTTTGGCAACTCATAGATCCTGCTGAGGAGGCTTAGAGAAGATGTGGACCTTGAAGTTGGAGCGGGATTCCACTGGGTGGAAAAGAAGGCATTCCAGAGCTGCCCCGACTGGCAGGATTATACAGGAGGGGGCAGAAGGCTTCATGCTTTGCTTGATAACCGCAGTTGTTTTGAACTTCATGACTCCCCGGAGTTTGGATCCTTTCCTGTCTTACTCAGTCCCTGCCTCGCTTCCCAAGCCTTGCCTAACTTGGTCAGGTATCTCAGTGCACAGCCCTTCAGACCATGCGGGAATCCCTGGACCTAGTGCTTGCCTGAGTTCTGGCATCACATCAAGGAGATCAAACCCAAACTGGAGCTGAGGAAGGGGAGTAAAGTATTGGGCAGCCGCGAGTCAGCACCGGGCAGGTTGACAGGGATCAAGAGGACCCAGATCAAGAGCCATACTAATCCCATGCACTTTGACTCAGTAATTGAAGTTCTTGAAATATATCTTGGGGAAATATAACCTAGAACAAAAGAAAAGTTATGCCCATGAAACTGTGACTTGCAGGGTTGTATGTTTTAGTAAACTTGGAAGCAACCTAAATGGTAAGTAACAGAGGCATGATTGAGTAAATTAGTGTTTATACACTTGACGGAATACTCTACAACCATTGAAAATAAGATTTATGAAAAGTGTTCCGTATCTGAAAAAAGTGTAGCTTGAATAATAGCATAAAAAATGAAGGCAGAGTGGGCATAGTGGCTCACGCCTGTAATCCTAGCACTCTGGGAGGCTGAGGCGGGCGGATCAC
>VBSM01000272.1:50481655-50643083 GCA_008086735.1 Cheirogaleus medius
AAAAAAAAAAAAAAAAAGAAGTACATATATAGAAAAATATTGTGAAAATATTTATAGAAAATGATAGTATTTATGTTGAACAAAAAAGTCATTTGTAATCCTACTTACAACCAAACTTTCAGGCAATATTGTTTACTGTTCAAAGTTCATGCAGAGATGCAGCAACCTAGACACTGACTGTCTAGAGAGGAGCAAGGACAGACGTAAGAGCATGTCCAAATTTAACCTGGAGTGTGAAGAAACAAACAATTTCCTGGACTGAGGGCACATGAAGCATAATCATGGCCGGAATAGGGTGAAGGTGACCAGGAAGGACACCTTTGAAGTCACCTCTCATGTCTAGACTCAGGGAGACCGTGGGAGTGATTAGGGTGGCCATACGTATGTCCCGCTTCCCCTGGGCAGCCCCAGCGTAAGTATTAATAGTGCCTCTTTCCATTCTCAAGGGTCCTTATTTGGATAACATGGGATCGCCCTGATTATTGAAAAGGAGGGCGGAGGACATTCCAGGTTGATGATAATTGCTCTGCTGGTTGCCTCTAGCACTTAAGAGATAGTGAGTTGAGATTCCCCAATGCTGAGGTGGGCCCAGGTGTTGCAGATAAATATGGCTCTGCTTCCAGATTAGCGTAGGATGATCAAGGTGGTTATTCCCGGGCTGCCCCGCCCAGCAGGTGGCTAGAATTCATATTTAACTTTGACCCAGGACTCCCTTTCCTCTTGCATCCTTCCTCCCCCCTCCCACAAGCCTAGTGCATGACTATTAAAATCTCAATGAGTAGAAGTAGTAAGAGTAAATAATTTGCTAGCTGAGCCTTCCCCTATTTGGGACCTTGTAGCATTTTTCCCTGAAGAAGTTACTGACTTTCCATGGAACAACCTGGTGCAGTTAGTGCAGAAGTCAGTTCCAATGGGGGAAAGTGATAACTTTAATCAGATAGGGGCTTGGCCTGGGTGGGCTGTGTTTGCTTCTTGGTGTCTGCCCTCTGCTCTATCGGCTCTTTCAAGGCAGGATTTTGGGGAACCCCGTTACTGAGCACAGGGCCGAATTGATCATCAGTGATCCAGCGTGGGAGCCAGGCCTGATTGCAGCTTGCAAGAAAAATGGGGTGGGATTGTGGAGGAGGCCCCTCCCCTGTGCCCACAGGAGGACTGGTCTGACCCTTCGTGCCCCTGGTGCCTGCCTGGACGTCTTGGGAGCACTGGGAGAGAGGGGGTAAAGCCCTTCTTCGGGCAGCTTCTCCTCCCAGACAGCCTCAGCTCAGAGGGGCTCCCAGTCAACAGAGAAGCAGGACAGATGCACCTGCCTGGGGGCATGAACAGATTGCCAGAGCAAAGAGGTATCTAGATCTTTTGTAGATGTTTGGTTCTGTTGTTTGGTTGAGGGGCACAGGTAACAAGTGTTGGGGCATACTCTCTTGGGCTTTTCTTAGACTTAAGCAAGAAATTACATTCTGGCACCTGGACATCATTTTAAATGTCTAGTTAAGAGACAAAGGAAAATCCTTGCCTCACTCAAGAGAGAGCACGCTGTGTTGGAGGCCTGGCTGTGTATCACATTGACAAGAACCTGCAGAGATCAGTGGAGAGGACACCCAAGCAATGTGATAGTGTCAAGCTGTAACTTCCCACAGCGGTTGGGTGGGGAAGTCTGACCTTTTAATTGGGGAGAAAGTACTACTGTGAAGGCTTAAACTGATACTGGTGTGAGCAAGATGGTTCGGACCTTCCCCTCATTTGGTTTTAGCCACGTCACAGGGGACAAATGCTGTCAACAGGGAAGTCAGTTTTTCTCTTGGGCCCAGAAACAGAGAGGGAGGAGGCTGTTCAGTAAGGACATAGAACCCAGCCCCAACTAATAGGTGTGAGAGGGGACAGAGTTGAGGGCAAGAGTTCTTCATTGTGGGTGTCCTGACCCCCCTCCCATCAGACCTTGGACTCTGGGAAGTCCCAGGGGATTGCTTTCTCTAAGGAAAAGTCCTGTATCGGGTAATGACAAAGAAAACCAGAGTGAGATTACAAATGGATTGTTTATATTAAACATTCATTATAAAAACTCTAGGTGATAGCATGCTGTTAAATGTTATGTAACTGTTAGAAATGGAGGTTAGTAATGAGAAGTGTATTGTTAATTTAATTGATATGTTTAGGAATAAGTATACCGAGTACTACCTGTTGGCCTCATCAGTCACACCTGGAGGGACCTAGCTGGTTGGCCACTGTGTCCACTGGGTAGAAGCTCACCTAAATTGCCTGAAAGAAAATGTTCTGATATCTAGGATTGCCGTTTCAAAGCTTTTCAGGAATGGTAAACAACAAACTTATCTCCAGGCTTCTAAACCAATCTTGCTGTTGTCGGGGAGAGAGAGCATCTATCACTCAGTAAGTGCTAAGGACTCACCCTCTCAGCTGAATGCCAAGAAAATGAGCTGCTGCTTCTATGATAGCAGAGTGTCCCAGCAGGGTGCAGAATTTCAGAATCAGGAGTAGAAAAGCGAGAAGAAGAGCCTTAGGGCCTTTGAACAGGCCAGTGCCCCACAAGCTTTTAATTTTCCATCCTGCTTTCCTGGCCCCGGTTTGTTAATCTGGTTTCTCCAATAGCATTCCAAGTTTCTTGAAGTTGAGCCTTGTGTCCTCAAGATCTGTGCTCTGCAGGCCAGGGGTGAGCCCAGCTGTTGGCCGTGCCTCAGCCTGTACGCCCTTCTCGAGGCGAGGGAGTCTCTTGTGGGGAAGGGCTTTCTCCCCCACCCCATGTGCAAGCGGCTCCCTGTTTCAGAGAGAGGGTTGGGAGGGGACAGATGTTCTTTCCTCCCCACGGACCCAGCTGAGCCGACACCTCTGAGCAGACACCTCCTTGCTGCGCTCCTGCTGCTGTGATGCTCTCAGTTGGCTGTTGGTTCTCTCCGTGCCTTCTTTTCCAGGTTCCCAGGGCCACCATTTCCTTTTTAGACAGCCCCACTCTAGAAGGGGTTTGGGTATGGGAAGAGAGGACAAACACTGGTTAGCCTCATCAGTTTTTTCAGTGAAGCCTGAGGAGGAAGAGGTAGACTCGATGGGTGGGAAGTGTTAAAGTAGAAAAGCGTGTCCCTCTCTGTCATCGCCCACAGGTGCAGGTGGTGAGACCTGGATGTTCTTTCTCAGCAATGTCACTGACTGCTCTGCTGAGACACCGGAACTGGAAGGTGTCCTTTGGGAGGGAGGCAGGCAGGGTGTGGTGCAGAAGGGCCTCAAACTGCAGACCAGTGTGAGGTCATGTGAGGGCAGTTAGTTGAGGGTCTGACTTGACACCCGGCCAGCCCTGCCACAGGCATCACAGCTGGTGACTCAAGGAGGGTGACAATGAAGGTGAGAGGTGTCCTGGACGCCTGTTGAGGGGACTTTCTGCCTAGAAGAGATACAAGTAGCACCCCCAGCTCCAGGGAGAGCCAGCGCCAGGCTTGGAGCATCAGGTCAAGGCTGTGTGGACTCCGGGTGGCTCAGCTTTAAAGAGCCGTGCCGAGAGGAGAGACTGGGGCAGTGAGGGGCTGGGGAGGAGCTGGGCAGGTGGCCAGGAGCCCCCGTGCTCTGTTCTCAAGTCTGCATCTTCTCCAGTAGGCTGAGATTCCTGAGGCCCAGGGGCCTCCTGAGAGCCAAGGTGAGGAGGGCTGCCCTGCCGAGACTGCTCCCTGGATCTCAACCTCCTCTGACTTCTCTGACTCCCTGCCTCTTCACCCTAGAGTGCTGTGATTCCTCCTCCCAACTAGCTGGGTTGGCATTGGGCTTGGTCCCTGCCTAATCCCAGAATCTAGATTGACACAGCAGGTGCATGAGTATTCAACCAATGCTTGAAAGCAACCATCATCTCATTTCTGTGTTCCACTGAGAGTCAGAAATGAAGTGGAGAGGGCTGAGCATGAAGCACTGGGCCAACCTGAGCCTGAGATGGGGCTCAGCGAGTTCCAGGCTCAGCAGATGCAGCTCCAGACCCAAGGCTGCCATTCACCTGTGGCCCTCAGGGGCTGCAGAGGGAACTCTTGATCCAGAGAGGGGCCACTTGGATTGGACAGGGACAGCAGGGACAGGGGAAGATAGGGCATTCCCGGTGTGAGGGAGGGAGGTTATGGAACAAAGGGAAAACCCAGGCAGCATGAGATCTGGAGGTAAGGGGTGTCCTGGCTCTTCCTACAGCATTTATGTTACTGTATTGGGAGGATGCACCTTATTTGTGGTCATGGTAGGCATAGCCAGGCCTCAGTAAACACATAGTGACAAGTGCATGGACAGACTATGTGTTCTGAGCCTTAGGCCCTGGTTCTTCCTGCTGTGCTGAGAGCACAGACCTGATAAAGCTGGCTTGATTGGCCCAGGTGATCAATATGGGAACCATGTCATGTAAACTGTTCTAAGTAGTCAGGAGAGGGTCTCATCTTCTCAGCATGCTTTTGTCTAGCTGTGGACAGGCCTTTTAGACAAACAGCAATGGCCTGGGAAGTTAGGATCTGGAAGAAGATTCCTATACATGCAAACCACAGGAATTAATGAACTTCTGGAATTTCCTTGCTGAGAGGGGTGTGCGTGCTTGTGACTGTGGCTTTTGGCTACTGTGTGTTCATTCTGCTTCCTGCCGTACAAGGCTTAGCTCATCACTAGCAGATTGACAAGCTGGTCTCGGAAGCAGAGCGACTGGGATTGTCAAATGAGTTCCCCTCGAACACTCTGTCCTGCTCATAGTGGGAGGTTTAGGAGAGTCTGTCTGAGCTGCTGTCTGCAGAACAACGTGTGTAGTGGCCCCACAAGTGCTCGAGTTCACAGAGAAGCTGCCAGCATGTGCACCTAAGATCATATGTTGGTGCATCCAGGAGAGACATTAGAGGTCTTCCGACCCCAAAGAGGGTAGGACACTTCCCCAGGGCTTCACCATTAGCAGACCCTGTCCCTGAAATTTGGTGGCTGTGGCCTTAAGCTCTAGGCCTAGGTTTTCTTGTCTTTAGACGGGGAAAGTGAGCCAAAGTCTCTTTGAGTTCTGTGGCTGTGTATAATCTGGTGGCAGAGCCAGGAGAAGACACCAGGACCTTGGACTCAGATCCACTCCCACCTCTTCCCTGTGACATATCTTACAATGTCATATTGTTACCAAGGGTCTGAACTTTGGAGTCAGAGATTTGGGTTCAGACCCAGATGATAATAGGTAGCTGTTACTTAACAGCTTTGAGACCTTGACTACATTGCTCAACTTCTGAGTCCTTCCTTTATCTTTAAAATGAAAGTAATACAGTACGTATCTTCCAGAGTTACTTTGAAAATTAAATTGAACTTATGTAAAACCCTTAGTACAGCACCTAGCCCCAGCAAGCATTCAATAAGTGGGTTGTTTTTACCAGTGACAATTGATATGTGATCCTTAGTCACTTTGCTTGTCTGGACCTTAGGTTTCCTTTCTATAAAACTGGAGAGTTGGATTGGATCAGTGCTTTTCCAACTTTGCCATCCCGAAGGGCAGTTGAGAAAGAGCATGTATTCTAGGGGTTGGGGTTTGGGGTGTAGCCTGTAGCAACTTACAGAAAGCTTAGCATCTCTTTGAAATCCTGTATTTATTTGTAAAGTCTTCTTACAGTTGGCATTCTATACAATGATATGAATGTATTGGTTTAATATAAAAATTCTTCCTCCAAATCTTTGAGTAAATTTGACATTCCAGGATGGGGTGGCCTCAAGAGGGCACACAGCGACACCCCTCTGGAATGGAGATGGAATTGGATAGTTTCGAAGGTTTCCTCCAGCTCTGATGTCCCAGGTTCCTAGAGTGACTGAGTCTTGTCCACAAAGGACCTGAGGTTGGTACCAAAGAGTCCTGAAGGAACCTCAGAGCAGCAGGCTCCCTGTGACCCCGGCCCTGGTGGGACTAGACAGGGCTGAGTGGAAGTGGGATCAGCAGAAGGATGGAGAAGACACAGCCCTCTGGAGTGAAGAGTGGAGAAGGCTGGAGGAGGAGCGGGGCTGTGTCTGGGCCTGACTTTCAGCCCTTGGGCTGATAAATCTGGTGGGGTTGGGTTGGCAGCCCTCCTCCACCCCAGGTAATTTCCAGCAAACACTAAGCCATTGTTTCTCATCACAGCTGGAGGCTCTTGTGGGGAGGAGCCTTTATATCTTGGGAGGGTGGTGAGGGCAGGGGGTAAGCTGCGTGTGGAGACACAGGGCTTGTCACATCGCCAAGGTATCCTCCTGGTGGTTCTGATGCAGCCCCCGAGGCCAGGGTCTGGGCTTGTGCCCAGCTGGTGGGAGGAGAGTCCAGGGAGCCTGGAACAGGGCAGCAAGCTTTTGAGGAGAACTCAGAGATTTCTGGCCTGTGATTGGGAGCAATCTCTAACTGTCATCTGAGAACAGTGCGTGGGGAGATGCTATCTGCTAATGGTAGTGTCATCTCACAAATTTGCCAGAGATTAGTTAATATGCGTGGTCTCACTCTCTCAGGCATGAAGGATTGAAATGAAGTCACACATTTGTTCAGGACAAATATAAAAGGGGCTTTCCCTGGGCAAGGGATTGATGCCATAGTCAAATTTGTTCTCGGCAGATATCATGACAATGAGATCCAAGGGGATATCGATATATTTGTTACACGGGAAATTTCCTGTTGGGCATGGTATTTATTACAATAAGATTTAAAATATCTTGGTAAATCCTTGCTGAGCATTTTACCAAATTGATCCAGGATTTGGAGTTCAGAAGGGCTAGATTCTGGTGCTGCTTTATAACTGTATGACCTCAGGCAAGTCACTTGGTCTTTGAGCCCAGATTTTCTATCAATAAAATGGGGTTATAAAATACCTCAGTATGTTGTGAAGGTGAAGTAAGATCTTGATTAGGAAAGCATTTCATAAGTTGTTAGGTTAGCAGTTAGATGTTTATATTAAGTCAAAACCCTTTGGTAATGTTAGCTAAATACATTACTGTACTCTGGGCTTTCCACAATCTAGTCTCTGTCAATTTAATGACTATATTTCTCAAAACCCCCCTTGACCCATCCCTTTACCAGATGTTTCCGCCATCTCCCCTCTCTATGTACTGGAGGGCTCATCTGCATAGATGGGCATGGCCTGTTTTCTATGCCTTATGAACGTCAGAGATCCTTGTCCCAGTCTTTGAGGACACATTGGTGCATGCTGGGCCCTTGTTTGCTCACCTGTAAAATAAGGGGGTGGATTGGATGATTTAGGTTTCCTTCTCTCCCTGACATTCTGTGATCCAGCCACAGTTTAGGGTGCAAACAGTGAGCCAGAATTTGAGAGGATGAGAACAATGCATATTGTCCAATCAATTACAAGTAACTGATAAAAATTAGTCAACTAAGGGCATGAATTAATCTATTTGTGATAGATAGGATAATGTTTGTAGCAATATTTAAATAAGCTAGAATATTTAAGTGAAAGGTGTTACCTCAGATTCTTCATCATAATTGATTATTATCAAGCAGTTGCCATTGCTGAGTGCTTACTATGTGCCAGGCATCATTAGAAATTACTTTGCATTTTACTGTTACAATGTATTGGGTATTTTTTTTTTTTTTTGTATTGGGTATTTTGAGTATCAACTTTGTGTTAGCTACTTGAAGTTGCCTCTAATGCAACCCTGCAGATTTACCTATGGGGAAATTAAGTTTTAGAGAGTATAAGTACATCGCCCAAGGTTACCCAGCCACCAAGTGGCAGAGGCAGGGTTCAAGTTCAGGCATGTCTGACAACAAAGCCTGTAATGCGATGGCTTCACCAAAGTCCGCTGCCCTGCACTCACCACTGTGCTTACTGCTAGGTTGTTAATTGGTTGTTACAACTGTCGTAGGACTGGTGGTTGCCCCAGCTGTGTTTATGCTGGCTGAATTGGGGGAGCAGGAGGGAGAAGAAGAAAGAAATGGTTGAAAGACAAGGAATATCTTCTGTTTACTTTATGAGCAACAATACTTTCTAACATCCTGCCCCATTAATTTTGCTGTTAAGGCCGGGCGCAGTGGCTCACGCCTGTAATCCTAGCACTCTGGGAGGCTGAGGCAGGATGATTGCTCAAGATCAGGAGTTCGAAACCAGCCTAAGCAAGAGCAAGACCCCATCTCTACTAAAAACAGAAAGAAATTAATTGGTCAACTAAAAATATATAGAAAAAATTAGCCGGGCATGGTGGCGCATGCCTGTAGTCCCAGCTACTCGGGAGGCTGAGGCAGGAGGATCGCTTGAGCCCAGGAGTTTGAGGTTGCTGTGAGCTAGACTGATGCCACGGCACTCTAGCCTGGGCAAGAGAATGAAACTCTGTCTCAAAAAAAAAAAAAAAAAATTTTTTTGCTGTTAATGTTTGCCACTCTGCTAAGGGATGAATGAGCTCTAAGTCACCCTAAGTGCTTAGTCCGATGCCTGACACATAGTAAGTGCTGTGTAAACAGTGGCTGTTGTTGCTTCCCTCCTTCTCCTTTTCTTCCTGGGGCTTCCCCTCAGCTCTTCCAGCCCCGGCCCTTCTCTGGACAGACCTCATCGAATCGGAGGGTCTGACCTGAAAGCTGGCCAGAGGCCGGGGAGCTGGGTCACTGGGGTCACACAGGTGACCATTCTTGGCACTGGTCCAGTAGTCAGAACCTTCATGGCTTGTGCGGCTCGAGGGGTACCCCGAGGACCGTGTGCCTGCCTGATTTGCCTGCCTGGCCTGTGAAGCCCTCTGTGAGTCTCTTCTGGTAGGTAGGGCTTTGCCTCATCTCCTGGTGCCCCTGCTCTGGGCTTAGTTCCCCCTGCAGGAAGCTTTCGTACCTGCCAAGTGTCCTGTGGGGAGCTGGCAGCAGTCCTAGAGACACAGATGCACTAGGAAGGGTCCAGTGAGACCTTGTTCAGGCCAAGGGAAGTGACTTTCTTAAGGTCACACAGCTGGTTAGGGTGGAGCCATAGTGAGCACTGGAGTCGCTGCCTCTTCTGTGCCCTTGCACCCGCCGGTGCTGCCTGCTGTTTTCTCCTGCGGCCCCCTCCTTGAGCGAGGCTGCCTTTAATCCTCTGAGCTTTTGACATATTTTAAAATAATAATAACAACAGCTGTAACAAAAGCAACCATCATAGACTGAGTTCCTATTCTGTGCCAAAGACTAGGCTGGGGCTGCTTTTTATGCGTGTTGCTGACCCTCACAACAATCCTGCAGGTAGGAGGGTCTTAGGAGTGGCCCCACTTTACAGATGAATGGGCCACACAGGTTAGCAGTGGGGAAGGCAGCTGGTCTGACTGCAGAGTGGCCTGTCCTCCCCTACCTGGCACCCTGAGGGTGGAAGCCAGGAGCGCTGTTCCTATTCAGCAAGTTGATTTCCTGGTCTCTGCTGGGCAGCGGAGGGTGGTGAGTACCCCTCACTGAGCACTCACACTGAGCATCTCAGGGGGTTTAACAAATGCACAATTTTGCTCAGCAGAATGGAAGCAGGAGGTGTGGCATTTGAGAGGGAGATGGTGGTGATGAGAGCTCATAGACACACTTGATATCCCAAGCTTACCTCTGTAGGGGTGAGACCTGGTAATGAAATAAGTGAACTTTAGGAGTATTACTAGAATGTGCATTTTGCTAATTTAGTTACAATCAGTGTTCTGGTTCTGGCTTTGATTTCTTTTGCATATGACTTTTATTGCAGAAAGCTTCTCTCAGCCTGTTCTCATTAAATCCCAAATTAAGCAAGAATCCCAGCAGGAAGAGAGCAGCTCCAGGAGACCAGGCCTTGCTCTTTCACACTGTGTGTGTGGGGTTGAGTGTGTTTATTTGATTTGATCTGTGTATCTGTATGTGTGTGTTGTGTCCCCTTTTAAGAAAATTTAAAAATAACTCTCTGCCAAAGATGTGGGCACTTGATGTTGTGCTGCTGAGCAGACAAGCTCCTCCCACCCACGGTCTGCTGCTCTGCTGATGTGGCCTGGCTGACGTGGGCAGCTTGTCTGCCTGCAGAAGCCCAGACCCTCCTTTAATGTGTTTTCCAAGAGGAAAGGCCCAGGAAGCCATGAGGAAGGAGAGGCTGCCGGGTAGCTCAGGGAAGAGTTCAGTTGTGGGGGACAGGAGGGGGCTGGCTTTGCGTGCTTCCATGTGGGAACCCAGGGACCTGGATCCAAGTTGCCCAGACATGCCAGCAGGAAACCCAGGGAGTATACCCAGGGCAGGGTGTCCATTCCGCAGCCAGGAAGACTGAGAATAAGAGAGTAGAAAGAATGCCCAAGTCATATGCCGGCTTTAGAGCTGGGAGTAGCATCCATGTGTCTGGAGCCAAATACCTTACAGGCCCTAGAGATTTGCTATAGTGTGACCCGTTCACCTGCTCCTTTCCTTACATTCTCTCTAAAGTTCTCAGGATTCCTTCCCTATACAACAAAATTAAGCATGTTGTCGTTTGGAAGTGACTTCTTATGATGTTTTAACCTGAATTTCTATTCACTCATGCATTCCACAAATATTTATTGGAAACTTACTACATCACCATTCTAGGCAGTGGGGATATGGTGGTGAGTGAAACACACAGGACCTGTGACCTAGCCTGGCTTGTGTTCCCAGGGGAGACAGCTGTGAATCACGTGACCACACGACTGCAGACTGCCGACTGTGATGTGTGGGATGAAGAAAACAAAGGATTTGATGAGTGCTCCTAACATGGGACTTGGCCTGATCCCAGGGAGACAGAAATCTGTGGTCACTGTTTCCAATCAGCCATTTTGTACTTGGGCAAATGTTTTGTTTTTGTTTTTGAGCCCAAGTATAGGAATTTAAAAATTGTTTTCCCTTTAAACATCCCTCAAGCTCCAATCCATTTGCTGATCTTTCAGGGTGATTGTTAACGTCCAATATGTTAGTGGTCCCTGCCTGCTTAGTGCAACCCACAGGTTTGATACCTTCCATGTTTCTGTCCAGATCATTGTGTTGGTTCCGTCCAATTCAAAATGCCTTTCTCTTGCGCACCAGAGACTTCTGTCTAAGAAGACTCAGATCTGGATTCACTTCCATTCTGCAGTGGTAAACAGCATTTTTTTTTGGTATCCATTTCTTCCTTTATTAGCCATAAAATATTCTAATATCTCCATGTGCAAGGTCTTCCAGAGTCTGCGGTGTATATTCAGTGTTGGCCAAGGGCTTAATTGACTTAAAGGCATTCTCTTCATCAGTGACTGTCTCAGGCTTCAAACCTCTCTGGTCCACAGTGTTCAGTTGTTCTCTTTGAAATAAAAGAAGGAATCAAATTAGGTCCTGATTCATGCTGTTTGTCACCTGTTCCTTACAGTTGCACACTGGTACTTAAATAAAACAATATTTCCCTTTCCGCGTGTGTATTTTAAAAAGGACAGAAATGAGAGTAGATGGTAACGGGGAGAGTAGGGAGATAGGCTAAAGTGGTGGTTCTCAAAGTGTGCCCTGGGGACCTTTGGGGGTCCCTGAGACTTTCAGGGGCCCATGAGGTCCAAGTGACTTTTGTAAGAAGACATCATTTGCTTTTTTTCACTTTCATTCTCTCTCAAATGGACAGTAGAGTTTTCCAGCAGCTATTAAATACTGTGATGTCACAGTAGACTGGATGCAAAAGCAGATATGAAAATCTAGCCATCTTAAGCCAGACATTAAAGAAATTTGCAAAAATGAACAACTCTTCTTACTAAACTATTTTTTGTTTTGGAAAATAGACTTTTCTCTTAAAAATGTTATGTTAACATATAATGAGCTTATTGATATTTTAAAATGAATTAATATTTCCCCCTTTTGATTTCCAATACAGTAAATATTGATAGCAATAACTCATAAACAAAAGCTCTTTGGAATCCTCAATAATTTTTAGATGCATGCTAAGACCAAAAAGTTTGAGAATTGCTGAGCTAGAGGGTAGGAAGGTCTCCTAGTTGTTAGGAGAATACTAGCTCCTCAAGAATCAGACATGACCCGATGGAAGAGCTTAAATTCATGGCATTGCTGACTCAGATGTCCACGGTCTGTCCCAAGGTGTGAGCTGCATAGGATGAGCGATTCCTTTGGAACTATGAAAATACCTTCTCTTCCCCAGAGGACAAGGTCTGGACGGGTCATCACTCTGCTGCCTCATTTTAGAGATGTGCTCCAAGGGTAGTCCCTGGGGCTCTCCAGGGCCACTGGACCAGCGTGGCAAGGTCTGGCGCTCAACGTGACCACCATCTGTGGAGCCTGGCTCATGTTTCAGCCCAATTCCTTAAGAGAACACAGCGCAGGAGTTCTCAGTTCATCTGTTCTCTGAGCTTGCCTCCCACTCTAGGGATCATAAACAGGGCTTCTTCAGCTTAAGGAAGAAAGAGCTGGGTCTCAGGAGGCAAATGTCTCATGAGCCCTGGGTGGTAATCCCAGGCCAGATGTGCCAAGGGTTGGAGTGGCGTTCCAGGCCAGATGTGGAGTTGGGAGAGTGCCCAGCCCCTCCAAGTGCTCAGCTCTCTGCTTGACAGGGTCCTCCCCTTGCTCCACACTCAGATTAGAATCTGCAGCTTCGGACAAGTGAAAACCTGTGAGCTTCCACCTTGGCTCCCCCTGGACTCCAGTGAGCGCCTCTGCAGAGGCAGCCAGAGGTTTCAAAGGTCACCCCAGCTGGGCGGATTAGAACAACAGACCTCCTGGACCGGGCGAAGTTGGCTGCCCAGTGGAAGGCAAGTTGCAACATCTGCAAGCAGAGTCAGAACAAAGGCCCCTTAACTTTTTCGGTCTGGCCCTGGGCTCTGTGGCGTCCTCAGCTCTCCTCCACTCTCCGTTCTCTGCTGGACCTTGGACAGGATTTTCTGCAGTACAGTGGTGAAGCGTGGCTGCCTCGCGTCCTGACTCATGTGACAGCTGCTGGGGAAGAGGCCACAGTAAGGTGTGTCCCATTCACTGGTGTGTGGCCCTGCCCTGCTCTGCTCCCGTGGGTTACTGGCAAGCCAGCCTGGCACAGCCGAGGAGCAGCTCACTCCCGGATTAGGAGTGACGAGGGAATTTGTCAGGATTCGAGTGCATTG
This sequence comes from Cheirogaleus medius, assembly GCA_008086735.1. Taxonomy (NCBI): domain Eukaryota; kingdom Metazoa; phylum Chordata; class Mammalia; order Primates; family Cheirogaleidae; genus Cheirogaleus; species Cheirogaleus medius. The sequence continues at coordinate 50,494,631 of VBSM01000272.1, forward strand.
CAGAGAGGATTAAGGTGGGGAGAGTGGAGCTGTCAGTGGGGGGGGGGGCACTTGCACATGGGTGGGTGGTTTTGTGGCCTCTGATGTGTGCCGTTGGAGGCAGGTTCACGGCCGACTTCAAAGCCTGCCTGGGAGCCCCTCCTTGCAGGAGAGGTATGGTATTTCCACGATGCCCTGTAAACTGATGAAGTACTTAAGACAACGATCATTTACAGTGTGTACGCTCTGGGTAGAGAAGGGGACACTGGCTCCTCTAAACTTGTTCTGGCGTATAACTTGATCCCTGATTTTTGACTTTTTTCTAGATCTTTTTGGTTCGGAGTTGCAATCTCTTTTGGTTATAGTTGAAAGTGTTCCTTTCTAGGCTCAAAGATGATTTAAAGTGCTTTCGATCAAATTAAAGTCAAATTAACTCAATGCTGCTTCAAATGGTTAATAAATTATGTTACTTGTGAAAACTTTATTGGAGGTGGGCTTTGACCCAAAAAATCATTGCAGGAGGTCAGGGAGGAGGAGCTCCTAACTCTTGGACCACTGTTCTTTGTGACCCCTCCCCTGTTTTTCCTCTTATTTACAGAGAAGTAAGTAAGTAATCTGCATTTAACTTGTATTGAATGAGCCCCCCCACCCCCCGGCCCAGTGTGTTTGAGTCTAGCCACTGAGCATCACTCTGACAATAGAGAAATTATTATTATTGCAGAAATCACCCAGCCTGTCTGGGTTTCTTTATTAAAATGCGATCAACAGGCTTGACAAGGGATTAGAGAGGAACAAAGATGGTTTGGTTTGATTTATTTTATTATTAATTTTTTTTTCCAATAGAGCATTCCAACTGTGTCAGTTGCCATTCATCGTGTGGCAGGAATCTGTTTATGCTGAGGATGGCAGGGGGTGGGGTGATGGGCTGCGGGTGAGCAGAGCTGTCTGGTGTGACCGACCAGCTTGGGACTGGGCTCTGGTCCTGCCTGCGTAACAGCTGAGTAACTCTCCCTGGGAACCGTCTCACAGGGGACCAGATGTTTCCTTGCTGTACTGACTTGCCTGTCCCGTTTCTAACCTGAAGCCGGGCCTGTCTTTGGGATGGAAGACTCCTGTCTAACACATTCTTGAGGACAAGCAGGTTCCTTTTGATGAGAACATGTGGGGCCTTCAGGAGGTTTAGATGGCCTTCAGATCTTAGATCAAGAGGATTTATAGGAGGGTCCTGGGCCTGATCTCACCACTCCCAGTCCAGCTGCCCTGAAAGCAGAGGTGGAGAAGAGTCTTGTGTTCTCCAAAGCCAGGCCTGAGAGCAGAAGGGGGGACACTGCCTGCCCCACTTCCTCTCTGCAGCTCCCAAGCCTCTGCCTACTGCATCTCCCGGTACTGGGGGTCGCAGGAAACGCCTCATCTGGGCTTCGGGGGCCTCCAGGAAGCCAGCGGGGTATGACTGCAATCAGACCTTGGTTTGGTTTCCACTTTTTTGCTATGTGAACTTGAACAAGCATAGGTGGCTTTCTGAGCCTTGGCGTCCCCTATTTGTGAAAGGGCGATGATCAAACTGCCCTGCAGGACAGTTGGGACTGAATGAGATGGTGCCCGGCACAGTGTTGGGCACAAACACCTTGCTGGTTAAATGCTGCTGCTAGTGTGGACGTGAAGGTGCTGCAGGAAGCTGCCCAGGGAACTTGGGCCCTTCTCGCAGAATTCTGCCGTCTGCCTCCTGCTGCCGTCATCCGGGAATCCCACTCACATCCCCTTGCCTGAAGGTAGCGGGCTGGCCTGGCCTTCCTGCTGTCCTGGTGAAAACGTCTGTGTCTTCGGGGTGGGGAGAGTTCCCTTTGGGAACTGGATGAAGATGATGCTGACAGCTAACATTATCGAATGCCTTCTATGCTGTTCCATGTGTTTTGTATTTACTCTTACTCAAATCCTCCTTTCAACCTTGTGAGGTTGATATTATCATTCCATTGGACAGAAAAGGGGACTGAGGCCAAGAGAGTTGAAGCACCTTGGCCAGCCCACAGCTGGAAAGCAGCAGTGTCCCTGGATTTGCAATAGGGTCACAAAAGTCTTGATCCCCCTGTACCCCAGCCCTCCGCCTGGTCCTGGCTGCATGGCGTGTATCCGTCACCTCTTCTCGGGCAGCGGAGAAGGACAGGGAACAGTGTTCCCTCTGGGGTGTGGTCCTGGGTAGCTGTGCAGGGTACCAGAGCCCCATCCCTCCCTACCCTGTGACCACACTCACCACGCACCATGCAAACACACACACCCCACACATGTAATTGCTCCCTGCTATATACCTAGTGCCTGGTTTGGCACATGGTGGCTGGTCAATAAATAAATATGTATTTTTATTATTAGACAGTTTTAATTTTAACTGCATTGTTATGAAATAGTATAATAAATAGTCAATGAATATATTTTGAGTGAATGAACTTATCCTGATTCTTGCCATTCAAATCATACCATATGACTCCTTTAAAGTGATTCTACAAACACACACACAAACATAATGATATAAATCTGGCAAAATGTCTATTGTTGAATATAGATGGTGGGTATTTAGGGTGCTCATTTTATCATTCTTTCTACTTTTCGGTATGTTTGAAATTTGCTATAATTTTTTTAATTGGAAATGTCTTTGTTATCAAATTCATGTAATTATTTTCCTTGTAAATATATACTCATATAACTGCTTGGTATTCTGCTGTATTTAACCAATTCTCACTGTTGAATATTTAACTGGCTTGTTAAAAATATATCTAGTTTTTTCTATAAATAATGTAATTAGTATTCTTATAAATAAATTTGGGGCTGTATCTTTGATTCCTTTCCAATAATATATTTCTAAATGTGGAATTATTGCAAAAAGAGATGGACTTTTTTTTCAGAATTTTTTTGCCGAGTTGCTTTCAAGAAAGATTATACCAATTTATATTCCCTGTAGGAGGGTATGAGCATACCCTTCTCATCCTGGTCTCACCAGCGTTGTGTGTTCGCTTTCTTTTTAAATGTCAGTTTGATTAGTTTAAAGAAATAATAGCTTGTTCTTAATTTTTACTCTTGGGTTATCACTGGGGCTAGGCAGTGCTCATGTGTCTATTGGTCATGGATCTGTCATCTGTGGACTGTCCAAGTCACGTCCTCTGTTCATTTATCGGTCAGGCTGTTTTCTTCATATATGTAAAGTTTCCCAGTCATTCGTTTATGTGCAAGCATTTTATCCTAGATTATCATCCATTTTTTAATGCTGTTGATGGTATGTTTTGACACACAGAAAATCTTAAATTCTCTATGTAGGTGGTGGCAGCTCTCGACTTTCCCCCTTGGTGTCTCAGCTTCAAGGCCCCTTTTCCACTGGCTAACTCTGAGCGCTCACAAGAGGCGATAGGGCCCAGTGGGTAAGAATAGGGGCTCCAGCACCAGATACCTGGGTTCAAATAATAGTTATGCCCCCTAATAAATGCGTGAACTTGTACAAATTTATTTTTCTTTCTTTCTTTTTTTTTTATTGGTTGCTTTATTTATTTATTTTAAAATATTAAGGAGGTACAAAAGTTTTTGTTACATGGATACACTCTATATGCAGGGCTTTCAGAGTGCCTGCCACCAGGACAGTGTTCAGTAGACAAATTTCTTGGTGTCACTGTGCCTCAGGTTTCTAATCCGTAAGATGGGGATGGCAAGCTTATCAATCTCATAGTGTTGTTGTATGGCTATAAAACACAGAAGTAAGCGTACTTTCCAAAAGATGCATAACGTGATATCTTTCAGTGAAAAGAAGAGTTCGACAGGGAAACTTAACATTTTGAACTAACAAACTTGTTATGAAAATGTGTTTCTATGTGTATTGGTACGTATATGGAAAAGTTGGAATATCTGGCTCTAAAACACAAATGTAAGCATGGTTCTGAAAAATGCATCACAATCTGTTTTCTTTTAGTGAATGGAAGAATTTGACAAGGAAATTCTTGATGTTATGAACTGACAAATGTATTATGAACATGTTTCTTTGCATTTTGGTACCTATACAGACAAGTATTACATGGCTATAAAACAAAAATGTAAGCATCCTTTCCAGTAAACGAGCTATTTATTTTTAAAGTGCTTAGGAGAGCTCCCACATGTAGTAAGTGCTACATAAGTGTTTGCTTTTATTGTTACCTACTGCAGTGAGCCTGTGAGTCTTATCATTTGGAAAGGAATTTTGTTTGCAAAGCTAATACCAGTATCAGTGAAAGAGAAAGCTGGTTTTATCAAGCACAGGATGTGCCCTGTTATAACCAAACCTAGTCACTTTGTTACTTAAACTTGAACTTCAAAAGATATATCCCTATTTTATTTTTGTTAGACATTATCAAATTTAAACAAGCTAATTATATGCTCCAGAGAGCACTGTTATTTTGTGTCAGTTTACCTGACACACAGCGTAGGATTTAAGCGTGTGACTAGACAGCCAAAGAAAATGAACAGAAAAGCAAAAGCTAGGAATACGGTTTCTCTTCAGTCAGCAGATGTTTGTCCCATGGCTGGACACCAGGGATTTCATGGTAAGATGTGGTCCTCAACCTGGGGCTGTCCCAGCCTGGTAAGGCTCCCACCTGGATTTGGAACCTGGAGCAGGGATACTTAGGGGGTATTCCAGGTGATGGCAGTGGGTGTCCAGTGACCTTGACTGGAGTCTGACTGCCCAGCTTCTCTCAACGGCAGCCGCTTCCCAGCCTGGTTCTCCAGGCTTTCCTGTGGATTTCGGAAGTTCCCCTCCCCACCGCCATCTTTTCAGTAAACCCCTTCTGTGTTTATGAGAACCAGAGCCAGTTTCTGTTGTTTGCAACTGAGAACTCAGATTCATACCTGTAATGATTCCACTTTTGGAATCGATCCTAAGAAAATCATCAGGAATTCAGACATAGATTTAGTTACAAATAGGCTTGTCACACGGTTTATTATCATAAAAGATTTAGAAACCATCCAAATGACCCGGAATAGGGAGGTAGTTATGTAAGTTATGCATCCATATGATGGAATATTTTAAAATCAGTTTTCTTGAAAGCAACTTTCCCCCTTATTTTAAGAAAAGTTGTGGGAGAAGAAAAGGAAACAGCTATATATATAAAATATACTTTTGACTGTGTAAAATATCTATTTTTCTATATTTGTAGGAACAAAATTGGAGGGAGATGCACCACGATTCTGTGTAATAGAATTATGGATATTTTCACGTTTTTTCCTTTAGACTTGTAGCATGGCCAAAAGAGCTCTAGAGGCTAATAAATCTGGGTTCAACTTCCACTTCCACCACTCAATAGCTGTGTCACGGGGAAATTTTCCCACCTGTCTGAGCTCACCTTCTTCATTTGCAAAATGATGACTATACTTATTTCATGGGATTGTTCTGAGGAGTAAAACAAACAAGATAATGTATCAAGTGCTTGATACAGTGTCTGGAACAGAGTGGGTATTTGATAAATTGTAGTTTATTATTTTAATATGTTGCTATTTTCCAGGTTTGAAGTGTATTTAAAGTTGAGAATAAACAAACATCACAAAAGAGTTGAAAGTTGCTGCAGTGGGTAGTCATCTGTTACTTCTCACATCAGCCCCTTTGTTTCCACTAACCTGGCCAGCCCCGAGCCACATCTTGTCTAGTCCCCACTAGGCCCTGGACCAGGAGTTGGGCTTGAGGTGTTCTTGCCAGTGATGCCACATTTTGCTCTGTCTCCTGGGGCAAGGGACTTTCGTTCTCTGGCCTCGGTGGTAAAGGGAGGAATTAGCCTGGATAATCTTAAATGCCTCCCTTCTCTGGTGGTCTGTGACCTTTGAGCCTTTGTCACAATCTCATCCCCAGAGGTGGGGTGTCCTGCCTAGCCTGCCTCCTTTCCTCCATTCAACCACAAACTCTCACCTCACCTCACCCAAGGTCCTTGCCGTATTAATCCCAAACGAACTTCCTTTCTTGGAGCATGGATCCCGGTTTTCTGTAGCCTGTGAGCATGCGCGTTTCAGGCAAAAGCAGCTATTGCTGTCTACCATGGTGCTTAATGTAGATGTTGATTCTGACGGAGTAATAACTGTTAAATACAGATTTTAGATAGCTATTGTAAAAACTCTGAAAACCATCCGGTTTTCCTGTTCTCCCCAGCTGCCCCTTTCCTGGAGGAAGAGCACAGCGAAAAGATGGAAGTTCTCCATAGGGTTCTCCGTAGAGAAGGTGGGCATGACCCTGGAGCTGGTGTCTGGACTGCCTCGTTCCCAGAGAGGACCCTAGGTGCACACTGACCTACCTGGGCACCTGCTCCTTGGGAAACCCACTCCAGCAGGCTGGGCCTGCCGGTGCCTGACAGGAAGACAGGACTGTGCTCTGTCTGATCTGACCTGGTCCTCTTCCTTCCCTCCTTCCTGCAGACCATGGGGGATGTGAAGCTGGTCGCCTCGTCGCACGTTTCCAAAACATCCCTCAGTGTGGACCCTTCGAGAGTTGGCTCTGTGCCCCTGACTGAGGCCCCCGCTTTCATTTTGCCCCCTCGGAACCTCTGCATCAAAGAAGGAGCCACCGCCAAGTTTGAAGGGAGGGTAAGAGATGGCTGGCTGGGGAGTCTGGGGGGGATGGGTGGGGACCGTCGCTCCTCAGCCTTTTCCTCAGCTGGCTGGACCTAGCAGGAGTCCTGATTTTCTTTTGGACCCTCATGTAAAGTGAAGATATGCCACTTTTCTCTCTTTCTTTTGTTTATGGCCAGCTGTGGTCTGTGTTGGAGAACTCGGCGGGGGTTGGGGGGTGGTGAGGGACATTGCAAGGTGACTGTCCTGCGATGTTTTACCGTTAACATGGGTTGTGTTCTGGGTACATGCTACCTAATTCTAGAAGAAGATATGGGCTGGTGGCAGGAAGAATGCAACGTGGGTTTAAATATATGCCCTCAAATCTCAACAACTGAGAACTGTCTGTAATTTTTCTCTCACCGTTTCCCTGGAGGGAGTGTTTAGCTAGATGTTCTTCTAGCATCCACTTGGTACACCCAGAGTTGGGGGTGGGTGGGAGAAAGGACCCCTTACTTCAGTCCCGTAACCTTTTGCAAATGAATATCAATCTCTTGCCCTTACTGGGCCTCCATTTCTTCTTCTGCAAATGGGCATAATAATTCCTTGTCTACCTTGCACTGAAAGGGAGAAGATGAGAATATTGAAGAATAGCTGTAAGAATATCTAATATTATGCTCAATCAGAAGGACTTTTAGGAAGCTGCCAGCTCAGGCCACCCAGACGTCAAATCAGCTTGACATGGAGATGCATATGGTTGTCAGGGAGGTTGACAAGTAATATCTGTCCTGGGGACAGATTAATCACAGGGGATCTACCCCAGGAAATACTTTAGAAACTAGAAGGCTTTCATCTGAACACTTGCAAAGGACAACCGAGATGAGAGGAATTCCTAAGTTGCACTATGACTTTACAGTTTAAGAGTGAACTCCTGAAAACTTGAGTCGGGGGCAGACGTATGACTCTTTTTGGATGACGCTGGACCCTAGCTTTGTTTAAGTGGCAGGTTTGGCTAATGGTTGTCTGGATGGTGTGCAGGGGTTGCCACATTGAAAGTGACCTGGGCTGCAGCGAATCATCTGTTGTGCACAGACCTGTGTAGTTGAGACTGTTTGCTGATGGTGCTGACCTAGCAGTCCTTTCCTGTCTTACCTGAAGGAGATTGTGGGGATGGTGGTGGTGTTCCTGCGGGGTCTGTTTCTTCTTTCTGAGCACTACCAGGATGAGGGCCCTTTTCTGTGGCCCCGACTTTGGCCTCCTCATCCTCTTCCTCACAGCTAGCAGGAAAGAAGCAACAGGAAGAAGCCTGAGGGTTCAGAAATTTCTTAGATGACCACTAAAAGGGATAAAGTACTGATTCATGCTGCAACATGGATGAACCTTGAGAACATTATGCTAAGTGAAAGAAGCCAGCCACAAAAGGCCACTTATTGTGTGATTCCATTTATGTGAAATCTCCAAAATGGGAACATCTATGGAGACAGAAAGTAGATGTGGTTGCCGGGGGCTGGGGGAAGAGCGGGATGGGGAATGACTGCTAGTAAGTATGGGATTTCTTTTTGGGATGATGAAATTGTTCTGGAATTAGATAGTGGTGGTGTTTACACAACTCTTTGAATATATAGTACTTATAAAACACTGAATTTTATGCTTAAAAATGAAAAACAAATGTCTAACAAAGGGCTTAGATAGCAGAATGGATCTTATCTCCACACCGTGCCCCTCCTGCCACACTGCTTCTGAGAGACGGGCTCCTCCTCAATTCAGACAGACATGGAGAGGGAGAAAGGGTTTCGCTTCCCTGCAGTGCGACGATGCCTTTGCTTCCTTCGCTGACTCTGGAGTCAGGAAGGACCATGCCTTTGCGATGCTTGAATTGAAAACTTCATAGACTGCGCGCCGGGCGGGAGTCAGCACACTGAAGTTCTTTGATGCCCAGTGTCCTCTGATTGGCAAGGCATCCCTTCTGTGAACCTAAGCTTTCCTTATCTGAAAAAAACCAGCCAGTCGTTTCCATATTTCTGGCCCACAGGATGTCAAAAGAAAAATTGACAGGTAGTAAAAGTACTTCATAAAGTCAAAAAGTGTAGAATAGTAAATATAGTATTTTTCTTAATGAGCTGAAACTTACACAACATAAAAACCATTTTAACGTGAGCAATTCAGGGTCATTGAATGCATTCCCAATGTTGACTGCAGGATTCGTAAAATATAGCGTTCTCTATGTGACAATTTTTTCTTGTATTGATGAGACCTTGTATATTGCATGTGAACTGTACATCAAAATGCACGTGTTCCTTATGAGTCAGACCACAGTGCTGCTTTGCTACTTAGCCCTGACTGGAATTAACAACACCTTGGCAGCCTATTGGTGTATAGTATATGCAGTGGGAAGACCATCCCGGAGACATGTTCAGGCAGAGTGTCTGGCTAGAAAGAAACGCAGAGGGAGAGCCTGTAAAGGAAAGTGCTCTGTACACTAGTGTGGTGCAAATGTGTACGGTTGGTGTAGCAAAGAGACTTCTGTATCAGGGAAGGGCCACCTCAAATGATCCCGGAATAAGGAAGCTGGTGGTTTTGATACCAAGGATGAAGTTGAACAGGGGATGTTCCTGACCTGGTGCCCTCAGAGAAGTAAAAAAAGTAAGGTGGTGTCAGCCTGGAGCGATGTGGGCTTTGAGCAAGAATTGCCGGCTGTGAGCCTGGGCTCCAGGCGCTCCAAACGTGCAGTTCCCCGGGCACAGTCAGCGGTGCTCTGCCTCCAACGCGTGCGGACCCTCACGGCCGGGGCCACTGGACCTTGCCTGCAGCCGAGCCCTCTGTCCAGCTCCCAGGACACATCCTGGTCGAGGTGCTTATTCTGCACCAGACTAGTCTTGGGGTCCGTCTCAGGATGACCTTTAAAAAGTGCGTAACTTTTTAAAATCACATCTTCTCCGGCGCAGGCTGGTCCCCATCACAGCCGGCGGGAGTCCCTCTTCCTTGCCGCCGCCCGCAGCACCTCTGCCTGCTCCCTCCCCTCTGCTCTTCAAGTTGACACCACCAGCGAAGGGTCCCAGGACCTCCCGGCTTCTTCTGAAGGGAGTTTAGGGACCGTCCCATCACTGAAAAACACAGTGGACACCACAGATGTGAGAAAGTCATAGAGGTTTGTTTCCTACCACGTTCTGAGCCGCTAATGGGAAGCTGGTTCAAACTCGTGCTTTTGGTTTTTATTCCTAAATAGGTAAAAACTTTTGCCTGCTCTGCCTCCATTTCCGTTTTATGCCTATTTTTATGCAAAGGACCTAATGAACCCCTCCTTCCAATAGAACGCCTCTCTCTAGCAAGAACTTGGGTGACATTAAGGTGGAACTGTAGGTGCCCTCTTATGGTTCATGCCTTTTTCTGAGAAGCTGTAAACTGTGAGCTGTTCATCTCTGTGAGTCTCAGTCCCTCACGTCCTTTGCAGCTTTTCCACCTTGTGGCAGATATGTTGGGCAGCCCGTAACCCATTACCAATCCCATTGGCACTTGCCCTTTTCTATGCTGGGGGCAAATGTGGAGACTTCTTTTGCAGCTAAGGGTAGCCTCATCACATATTCACACTGAAGTTAGCTAGGGAGCTTCTGGGAAAACTCTTGCTGTTCTGATTAAACAAAGGGGGAAAAAAAACATCATTGGTGCTCCCATATTACACTCCCCACTGCTTCCTGCCTTGAATATAGATGTAATGGCTGGTGCTCAGGCAGCTATATTAGAACCATGAGGCAGCAAACCAGCACACTGAGGGCTGGTTGGGGTCAGGGAGGAGCATAAAGATTAGCAGCTAAGAGACAAAAATTCTAAGACTTAAAGGCTTTCCTAGATAAGATATTTGGCTGCAGTTATTCACACAGGAAATTTTACAAAAAGTGTTCCTCACTGATAAATACCTAATGAGATGCATGTGAAGATAGTATCTCCTTAAATGATGGGAATAAGTAGAGGAGAAGACACAGCACAGAGAGAAGTAAAAACTCTTTCAGACCCATATCAAATCTGCTAACAGCGATGAGGATGCCTTATTCTGGGTTAAGTGTGGCCTATAGTTAAATCATTCTAGAGGAGTTCATTCCTCCCTGGCTGTGGCCATTTGGCTTAAACCAACAGGTTTATGAGAGGAAGTCAACCACATGGGGTAAAGTGGTGAGTTAATGTCATTATGAAGCAACTATTAATACTATTTGATTTAGGTCTCCTGATTTGGCCTAAGCCACCTCTTTTTTTTTTTTTTTTTTGGCTCTGCCAGCCCAAAGTTTGAGGAGGTATTTCCAGAAATTCATAAAACTCTTTATCTCAGGTACCACCTTTAAACCCAGGCAACCAAAGCCCCTGCCCTGAGCCCACAATCTAGAAACCTCTCTTCCTTCATCCAGCTGTGCCCTCTCCTCGGCGCAGGGGATCTGTGTCCCCAAGGGGTTGCTCACTGGAGCCGCCCCTCGCCTGTGTGCGGGGCAGATCTTCCACCAAATGGCCCCAAACACGCTTCCAAGGCCTGTGTGGGCCCCTTCCTGTGAGAAGGCGTTGCCAGGCCTGGGTGGCAGATCAGGGGCAGCTGTTTGCAGGGGAGGTCAGTAAGGTAGGGGAACCGGGCCGTGGTGCTCTGTCGTCCGCTCACATGCCCGCGAGGGCTCCCGCAGTGCTGGGTGTGAGTAGGGTGGGAAGAGAAGTCACAGGACTGCACCGCGACCTGGCGTTCCTGCTGGGCCTCGGGGAGGGCCGGGGCTTCCGTGTGCAGACAGCCAGGGCCCCACAGATGCGGGGCTGGCGGAAAGGCCCCAGCTGTCCTGTCGCCCACGCTGGAGGCTGCAATGTCGATGGGCTGCCTTCCCCACCAGAGTCAAGTATGAAAAGAGAGTGATGGTGGGAAAAATACTGAAATTCCTGGAGATTTCTTCCCCTCTACCCTGGAATTTATTCTTATCAGAAAAAAGGCAAACACAGTGAGTGATAAGCCCTGGCTGTGCCGTGAGTCAGACGAGCTAATCCCTCAGTGCGTCTCGAGAAGCACGACCCGAGTGAGGATTGGGGTCAGCCTGCTGGTCTGGGTGTTTGCTGAAGTGGGCTTCGCGAGGGGAGCTGACTCTGGCCCCGTCAAGGCATGTTTATGTCCACGCTGTGGAGAGCGGAGGAAAGGCAAGCGAGAAGACCTGGCCCATGGAAGCATGAATAATTCCTCAATTTCCACTTTAACCAATAGCTGACTCCTTCTCCCAATAACTTCTTTCCAGTTTACTTCCAACTCTGAGCAATCAGCCATGCGCTAGTGCTTTGAGAAATCTGAAGGAGGCGTCTGGTCTGTTTTCTGTCCTCGGGAGTCTTAATGATGTGGTTCTGGAGGGAAACAGGTGCATATGAAACCGCAGGACGTGACCGTGTGTAGTTAGATGCTTGGATTTGCTCAATAAATAGTTGATACTCTAGGAATGTAGAGGAGATTAAGATGAGGCTTGGAGTAGCTTGAAAATAGGTTTCCTGCTTCTGACTTTTGCCCTTCCAGACTGTCCTTCCTTCTGCGTGAGTGATCCTCGTCCATGCAGGTCTGACTGTGCCGCCTGCTCCACGCCCTGGAACCTTTGATGTCCCCTGCTGCATGCAGGTCTTCAGCTCTGCTGAAAAGGCCCGTTATGACCGGCTCATCGCTCTCTGGTTCATCTCCTTTTCTTCCTTCCTTCCCTCTGTATCTGAGTTATAGTCCTGCTCATCTGGCCCTCGCACGTGCACACGGGTACTCTGCTCTGGCATCAGCTTCGTGGAGAAAGAAAGGGTAAGCGAGAAAAACGTTTCATCTTCCCACTGACTCAGGGTTAGGAATGGGCAGAGTGTGATAGTGTGTATGTCAGTGGCTTGTTGGGGCCAGGCATATAATCTTAGTCATTTTATCCTCCCAACAAGGCAGCTTTTGTCCCTAATTTTTATAGGGGAAGTACCTGGGGGCTCAGAGTGATTACAGAACTTGCTAAGGTTTCACCAGTAAGTGGTGGAGCCAGTTCTTTTGGACCCAAATCATGCGTTCCTCGCACTGTGGGATGCTACCACTTTCACGTGTCTCATCTGGTTCCTGGAAGGCAGTGACCGTTTCTTTTCATCTTGGTGCCCCAGGAGTAGCACAATGCCTGCCACATGATGCATGCTCAAGACGTGTTTGGCCCCCTGAGGGGAACCCAGGTGGTACAGTGTCTGGGACCCCAGGTGTCTTGCCAGTCAAGCCCACAGGATCTGGCCCGTGCTTCCCCCAGGGTCCCATCTCTGCTGTGCCATCAGCAGCCCTGCCAGCTTCCCAGCGCCCTCGCTCTTCCCACCTGCCTTCCTGCGCTCCCCTCCCTTCCCTCCTCAGGCTACGCCTGCATCAAGGCACCTTTCCTTCTCCTCTCCCTCTTACCCAGTCTCAGGTCTGATTTGAATCCTGCCTCCTTCAGGCTACTTTCCTTATGAGTCTTTTTATAGCATTTTATTAGAATACAGAGAACCATGGTTATAGGATGTAGAATATTTACAGTAATTGCATAAGATCTTTCATGACTAATAACCACAGGAAAGAGTTGACTACTTTGGCCTTTTAAAAATGTATTATTCACTAATCATCTCTGTGCCTATAACTTTGTTATAGAAAGAAAAAATGATTTCAATCCCAAACTATTTTTAAAACAAAAATGCAAACAAAATTAAAAAGTTCTTTGCCTTGACCCTTACATCCACTCTCCAGAGGTAGCCACTGCTATCCTTCCAGAAATGACCTATGCAAATATGAGCATGTATCTGATATCCTTTGACATATATAGATGGGCCCATGTATATATACTCATCTGTAACTTGCTCCTTTTACTTAACATATTTTGGTATTTCTTTTTTACATTAGCACATAGATCTACCTCCTAGATCTAATCCTGAGCTCTCTAACCCTCAATTGCTCCCTCCTGTGACCTCCTGTAATATTTATATATGAGACTCATTTTTACTCTCTATCAAATTACAATTGATACTAGCTATGAATCAGGTGAGCTAATCCTTCAGTGCTTCTTGAGAAGTATGACCCAAATCAGGTTTCGGGTCAGACTGCTGGTCTCGGTTATTGTTATTGGGTTTTTTTGTTTGTTTATTATCTTTTGCTTCTTCAATGAGAGTGAGTTGTTCAAGGTCTGGAGTTGCTTCAACCAATAGAATACCCACTAACCACATGTGGCTGTTTAAATTCAAATTAAGATTAATTAAATAAAATTGGAAATTCAGTTCCTCAGCCACATCAGCCACATTTTAAGTGGTCAGTAGCCCCCATGTGGCTAACAGCTACCATGTTGGGCAGCACAGATTGTTGGATATTTCCATCATCACAGAAGTCCTTTTGGACAGGGCTGATGGAGAACGTTCTTATACTAAATTCAGTTCCTATACTGTATGTTGGTGACCCACAGCTAGAAGATACATTGAAAATAATTGTTCCATTCACAGTAGAAATATGACATTAGATTCTTGAGAATTTATTAGGGCATAAGATTCATTCAAAGAAAATGAAAAATGCAATGTCTTAATGAGAGAATCTTTGTCTTCCATCTTCACTGAAGAGTGCTGACCTTGGTATCCCAGCAGCTTGACTGTGCTCCGAGCGTCTCCACAGCTATCTATTTCATGTGGCTGGTGGCAGGCTGCCCGGGTGTCACAGAGTTCCTGAAGTATTCGGAGCGAAAGCAGTAGAATGAGAAATGGCAGGACAAGTATTACTGAAACTTTACAATGTCAGCAGTTGGTGGCCACTTTGGGTTCAAAATGATGGGCTAAACAGATTTATTAACTCCCCTTCCTTCCAAATATACCATTAAAGTGAACATAAAAAGAGGTTCAAAGAGGATGAATGCAGAGCTGCACTAAAAGCAGAAGGGGGGCATTAGTGGACGAGAGATTTTCTCGGGACTGCATTGAAGGACAGGTCAGCCCTGCCTGCAGAACAGATAAGGGGTGAGGCTTCAGCCAAAGCGAAAGCCGTATATTTGAGATTAGAGGATTTGGAGACTGGGAGTGGGCATAGGGCAGAAGTCAGGGTGATTGAAGGAAGGACTGTTTACTAAACATGTATATGGAGAAAATTGAAGCTCCTAGTGTAGATATTTGGTTAGTATATAAGTAAACAATCTTTTGACTTTGCCGTGGGGTGGAAATGTGTTGGACGTGTCATCTGTCCACTTGCTCCATGGCCGAACCCTCTAGGAGAAGCCGCCAGTAGACATGTCCTCTGTGGGGCTTTCAGGCTGCCCCCTCGTTCAGGGGACAGGACTACACCCAAGGGGTAGAAAACCCACACCAAGTCCCTACGTTTGGAAGCTAGTTCGTTAGTCATTGATGGTGAACAGTTTATTCATGGCCACCAGATGTCTGAAGAAAACATTTATATAATATAATATTGCTATCAAGAAAATTGGTTTTTTTTATATTTATTTATCCATTTTTGAGATAGGGTCTTGTTCTGTCATCCAGGTTGGAGTACAGTGACACGATCACATCTCCCTGTAACCTCAAACTCCTAGGCTCAAGCAATCCTCCCACCTCAGCCTCCTGAGTAGCTAGGACTGTAGGTACATGACACCATGTCCAGCTAATTTTTTAAAGCAGTAGATAGGAATTACTTCTGTAGCTTTTGTAGAGCAGGTTCTCAATATATTGCCCAGGCTGGTCTTGAACTCTTGGCCTCAAGCGATCCTCCTGCCTCAGCCTCCCAAAGTGCTGGGATTACGGACGTGAACCACCACGCCCAGCCTATTCTGTTTTTTAGATCAACTCATAGACAAAGCTCAAAAGTGAAAATTATTGTTATGGAACTGAAAGTAAGCTCTGTAAGTTTTGGCAAGCCAAAAGTAAAGGAATGGTGAATGGTAAGGTAGAGGCAGGAAGAGAGGAGGAGAAAAATATAGTGACACTAATGTCCTCATCTTACCCAGTGGGAAGTGAAGAGATACATCTAAAACAGATGGGTCAAATAACAGAGGTTTAAGTATATGACCTAAAACCATAATGACAGAGGTAAAAAATGGTCAACTCGTGGGCCATATTTGGCATACAGATGTTTTGTGTTTGGCCAGTGATAGTCTTAAAACTTTTGAGCAAAGATTTGCAAACAGAAAGCTTACACATATAATTCATGTATAAATGGCTTTCTCGAAAAATAAGATCTGGCAATATTTCCACATGGCCACACTTGTTCAGTGGGTGCTACCTGCTGTGTCTAAGCAATTTTTTCCAGGTCACTATAGTCCCCATTGTTTCCAGCCATCTCCACACTAAGGACAAGTCCTGTTGCCAGTTACGGCTTTGTTTTTCCCCTGGCCACGTCTGTATTCACAATGGGAAGGCAGAAGATGGACAGGAAGAGCCTCGTGACATTTCTTATCTCCGCCCACTTTCTATACTTATATTTCCTGTCCAGACTCTGTAGGCATTCAAGTTTGTGACTTTGCAATAAATGTCCAGTAGAAGATCAAAAATCAAAACAGGACCAGCAAGAGGGAGGCAGTGTAAATTAGAGAAAATTTTCATCATTCGTGGTGGGACTCCACTAAGTGCTGTCTAAACTCTTAAATTAAGAAGTAGACACAGTGTATTATGTAGAATTATGGAGTTAATGATAAGAATAATAGAAAAATGATTTCAAGGGTGATATCTGGGAAGTGATACTATTTCACAGAGGGGAAAGAGTAAGAAGGAAAGAAGCCTTTTACCATTTAATACCCTCAATTTCACCTTTTACTTTATATACATTCTTATTGCTTGAATTTTTTTAAAACAGTAGATAGGAATTACTTCTATAATTTGTGTTTGTTTGTTTGTTTATTTGTTTTTATTTATTTTTTGAGACAGAGCCTTGCTCTGTTGACCAGGCTAGAATGCAGCGGCATCATCATAGCTCCCTGCAACCTCAAACTCCTGGGCTCAAGCCATCTTCCTGCCTCAGCCTCCTGAGTAGCTAGAACTATAGGCCCACACCACAATGCCTAGCTAATTTTCTTGTTATTTTTTTGTAGTGACAGGGTCTCACTATGTTGCTCAGGCTAGTCTAAAATTCCTGGCCTCAAGTGATCCTCCGACCTTGGCCTCTCAAAATGCTAGGATTATAGGCATGAGCCACCATGCCTAGCCTGTTTCTGTAATTTTTCAAAAGCATAATAAAAATGCCTATAAAAAGACTTGGTTCAGCTATCTAAGTTCAGTGCCCATATTCTATTTGACAAATGGTTAAAGATGAATACACAGTTTACGTTGAAAGAAATGTAGACAAAATCTGGGAATGGAAAAATATGTAACACTGCAACAAACAACATTTTCCAACACTGCTGGCAATTAAAAAAATGGAAATTAAAATGCCATTAAAGTATTTAGATATCTGAAAAACTAGCAAAATACAAGATACCAAGAGTCTACTGTTGGGGTTGAGGAAACAGGTGAAGTTTTCCTTTGCTGGAAGCACTGATTATTGGTTCTGTCTCTTTGGAGCTCCCATTAGCAGAATGTTACAGGGGCAATAAAACCACTGATATGCTTTGCTGGGAATTCTGCTTTTGACACTATAATTTAACTCTTAAAGGAAAAGAAAGAAGTATTTGGTGCAAAGATATTCAGAGCACTATATATAATAACAAAAAAGAAACTAGTTTGTACTTAAAGAGAGATCATTAAACAGACACATCAATATGGCAGATGTTACATCATCACATATTTGTCATTTTTGGTAGCTACATCCATAAATGGAAATGTGCAAAGTGGAAAGAAAAGTAGAAGAAAGACACTGTGCACAGTCTGGTCACAACCATATAAAAGCCATCAACGTCTTTACTACCTGAAATTAGAAGAGGATTTGGAGCCATGTAAATATAATTATTTTTTGTTGTAAATTCTATAAGTGTCTGTGTTTTTAAAATTTCCCAGTGATAGTTTACCTACCAGGGAAAAGAAGTCTGGTGCTGTCTAGATATGTCTGTCTCCTACTAATAAGTCCTTTAGGCTCCTATTGTTTTAACATGTTTCTAATTATCTTGACTGTCTGCCCTGAAATGCAAACAAAGTTGAGTGGCAAAATGAGTGATGAGAGATAAAGAGACCAGATTAAGGTTTTCTTACTCTGTGTACTCAAAGTGGCCAGAAGGACAGGATATCCACAGAGGCATGGGGAGGTATCACCAAGGTCTGGTTCATTTTTTCACAGATAAAAATTTCTGCGGAGCCCAAGATGTTCAGTTTCCTTGTAATGTGCAACTTCCTTCCAATTTTAAATAAAGTTAATAATGAAGATACTACTTTCATAAAAAATGAACAAAATAAGTTGAGTTTACTCTGTGCTCCAGACTCTGGAAATACGAGGAAAAATAAAACATGATCGCGATCTTCAGTGATCTTGCAACTAATGAATTATCACTTTTGGTAACAGAAAATTTAACTTTTTCTCCTCTGTGAAGTCTTGTCCAGCTCTTCCAACCCATTGTATTTTTTCCATTGCCACATTCTAGGAGGGTTCCATTCTGCACTCTACAATTTAGATTTTAATTGCATGATTAACATAGTGTGTTGTGGAAAGAGCCCTGGACCGGGTTCTAGTTCCTACATAGTTGCCTTAAAACTTCCTACAAACCACTAAACCTCCCTGCATCTCGGATTCCTTCTTATAAAATCACAATTTAGATGGTCCTTAAGGCCCTTTGAGATCTGAAATTCCTTGAGTTATATACTGTAGCGTGTGTTCTCTACTTTACGTGTCTAATTTTTATAAAACACCCCTCAGTGCCAGCTTCTGCTGGGTGCCTGGTAAAGAGAGATGATTTTTCAGTCTCTAAACTTTTAAAATATTAATCTCTTGCCTCATTAAAGTAATGTTCTGCTTTTAATTAAGAGAGATTTTGAGTGTTTGGATTTGACTCATTCAACTACTGTTTATAGAGCACTTTACCGTGAGCTGGGCACGGTGTTAGCTGTTTAGTGTTTGAGGAAGTGTTTGGGGAGGGCTGGGCTGTCATCTGTGATGACATGGTATTTCGGATCTACAAATCAGGCTGGGAGTTGGACCAAATAATCTTGACAGCAGCTCCCATCCTCAACCTTTTATTATTTTATTCAGTGCCTATTTGTATTAGAGTTGGTGTTAGAGTTCTTTGTGGCTTGTTGTGATCACATCTTATTTTTAATAATTTACCATGCATTTGTGTAGCATTTTATAGTGCATGAAGCCCTTCTAGATATGTCAGAGGGTAGAGAATGCTGAATACCCCCTCTCCAATTTCTCAGCACTTAGGGAAAGACTTACAGAATTAAATGGAGTGAAATGCATGATGTGTGCATGGAGGGCCGGTGACTCTCAGGGCACAGTACTCTCCAGGAGAGCTCAAATGAGGCATGAGGCCAGGCGTCTAGTCACCTTCTCCGTCCATCCACCTGAAGGTTGCTGAAGATTTCTGTTCCACTGTTCCTGGCATTCCTCCCTCAGCAACTTCTGGATTTCATCTATGGTGAGGGTGTTCCCAGCAAGAGGCTCTGAGCACTTCTTCTCTGACCAGAAGCCTCCTGTCGCTTTGAGTGCAGGCTTCTTGCCTGGCATTCACCTCTCTCCGCCATGTGGGGCCAGCCAGTCCTCTGGACCCATGCTCTTCCCCACTGCCCTGCTACCCAGGCCCATGCCAGGCCCCACGATTCCTGAACAGGTCCTGGGCTTGGCCTCTTGGGCTTCTGTCATCCTTTCTAACTGGAGTCTGGACCCTAACTCTATCAGAGTGCTACCCTGGCTCTTCCAAATGGCACCCTTCTAGGGAGCCCATCCTGCTTCTCCTTGCCAGGTGTGGTCTCCTTCCTTCTGAGTCACCCTGACGCTTTCTTGTGCTACATATGTTTGGCTTTACGTTCTGGCTGTTTAGGTACTTGTCACTAGAATGAGAGTTCCTTGAGCATGATTTCTTACTCATCCTTGTCTTCTGCACAGCATGTAGGCTGTGCCTGGCCTGTGGTGGATATTCAGTAAGCCTCGGTGAAGTTACAGCTGAGCAAGGATGGATTTAAATACACTGGGGCGCTGCAGCCAGCCTGGTGCTGCCTTTGCAGACTTATTTGCTCGGCAGCTTGTTGACTATCACGGGGAGCTGGCCGCTCTTGGGACTGACAGTGTGATCGGGAAGGAGGGCTGTTCTGGTGAGCACATGCCTGGGTCCTTGTCTCTAACTCGCTCTGACCGCAGGGCTTTAGTGTCCTCATGTGTGACCTGAGGAGGGCAAACCAGATGACTCTGATGCCCCTTCCTGCTCTAACACCCCATGATTTCATAAAAATGAAATTTAAACAAGACTTTGGAGTAGGGATCAGGTGGTTTTATTAGCATCTTACCAGCTGACCTCCAGTGCTACATGGAAGTCATGACACTCAGGAAGGCTGACTTGAGTGGCTAGTGTGCAGGGTAGTTCAGTTCAGTGAACACTAGCTGTGTGCAGGGTGCTTAGTTCCCCTGTCACAAACAGATGACAGGGAGAACAAAGACCCCGTCCCTACATCCAAGGAATTCATGTCCTCCAGTCTCCGCGGCTCTAAATCCACACCTCCCACAGCCACCGCACGCACACCGGCCTGAGTGCGGGGATGCTGTAAGGGAAGGTGGGAAGCACACTCTGATGCATGTGTCAGACCTGGTGGCTCCTTCCCGTCTAGTTCCTGTCCCCTGCCTCTACTCTAGAAATCTCCGTACTGAAGAAGGGGAGGGGACGGTGCCAGTGAGTAGACCAGTGTCCTAACAGCTGGCTGAGTGGTGGTGAGGAGGAGAAATATACCCACTGTTGTTCTCTTGTTTGGTGGCATGCTGAGTCCCCAGGCAACTCCCCTAAGAGATGCACGTCCCTCTTGCCCACCCAGAAAACCCCAGCAGGACTTAAGGCAGGACAAGGCAGTGGGGGCAGGGTGGGGTCTGCGGAGAGCTGGCGTTAGACGGCAGGCGCAGAGTCCTGCGCCCAGGAGGGAGGTTGCCTGTGAAGTGTGAAGGACTTGGCTCAACCCGGCCCCCAAATGCTGGGAAGCCTGACAGCGGAGTGAAAAATGAGCCTGGAAGAGTCGGAGCCAGAAAGGCAAGGAAAATCAAATCAAATCTGGATCCTGATTTAAAAGGCACTGGGCTGAGGGGAGCCAGGCACCTGAACATACTTTCCACAGCCTGTCATGCTGGGCTTGCGTCACCCATGAGCAGTGAGGGGAAGTCGAGACCACGGAGACCGGGTCCTGGGCTGCAGCTCCCCCAGCCAGGCCGCTCAGGCGCAGGCACCGCTGCGTAAAATGCCACGCTCTGCTCTGCAGGAGGACAGGAGGGACTGTTTCTGGAGGAGCCTAGTGCAGTCAGTTCCCACACATACAGTGAACACTGGGACTTGATTAATGAGTTATCTGGGACAGAGCTCTTTTGTAATAAAGCCAAATCAACCCCTACCCACCCCCACCTCTGTGTTTTTAGCCGTCAGGACATGGCTATTTGGAGTAAAATTCTGGACACGGTAGTGCCTGAGTCATTAGTGGAGGCACCGTGTAGAGAGCGTTTCTCAAAGCGGGGTCTTGCAGAATCCACTGTGTGCTTCTAAGTTCCCACCCAGGCCCACCGAGGTGAGACCAAGGAACCTGCATTTGAACACCCTGTCCCGAAGCAGGTTTTGCAGGTTATTTTATAAGCCACCAAAGTGAGAACTGTTGGTCTCAGGGGTGGAAGCAAAGGTCATGACTGCAGGTTTCTGCTGCCCACGGGGGAGCACGTGGGAAGTGGCTGAGCAGTGGACGAAAGGGTGGCTGGACTTCTGCGTCTTGCCCGATTTTACTTCTGAGAATGGCATGTCTGACGATCTTGGGTTGGGGCTGTCTGTTGATGGGCTGCTCAATCACATGGCTGACTCGGATCAGCGGTGCTCAGCCCCATTTTTTTCACTATCACCCTCCAAGGGAGCCCCCTGATGAAAATTGTTTCCCACAGACACACTCTATGTCTGTTTACATACTGTAGTATATGTATGTATGTGCTTTATATGTAAAAAGAGTAAAGTTATTGCCCCCACCCCCATAATAACCAATTTTTATCTCCTTAGGGGTGCTGTCACCCCCTTTGAGAATGCATCATACAGATTAAATTTTATATTGCTTAGAATCTTCTACTGGAGTGGAGGTGAAGGATCACAAAACAGCAGAGGGAAAATATGGGCAGGAAATAACAGCCTGGGTGAGAATAGCACACAGACGTGAGTACTCTATGGTTTTGTATCGTTGTTAGTGGTGGGCTACAAATGTGACTATAAGCTCCCTAGAAATGATTTTGTTCTTAAAAATAAACCCATTTGCTTAGGAGATGCAATCACAGGGCATACCAGTAGGAACTCTAGAGATCGTGTGTACGTGTGGATATATACGCATTTACCTGTGCTTGCACAAGGGAAGCTGTCTGGATTTTAAAGGCAATAAGATGTTATTTGACAGCAGGACCCCAGCTCTGTCATTGTTCCCTGCTCTGTCTCTCCTCCTCCCTGAGCTCAAACACCACTGTCATCTGCCCGCCCTGGCTCCCAATCTGACTCAGGCCCCTTCTGGCTGGCTGTCAGCTTGTCTCCCAGTGGCCCTCATGTCTCTCTGTCCTACGCTTGCTCAGGTGAGGGGCGTGACCTCTCCAAGGTTTCAGGGCTGGAAGGGGGGTGAGGGGAAGGACTAGAGCTGTGGCAGAGTGTGGGTAAATACCTCTGGAAGGCCCAGTTCACCTTGACCTCTTCTTCAGGGAGCAGTGGCCAGCTCCATGCTTATAAACATGTGCTCACCAAGGCGCAAATGATCACAAAGTGTCAGGGCGGGAAACCAGGAATCTCTGTGCAGCAGGGCAATGGGAAGAGTAGAAAGAGCACAGACTTTGGGTTTGAATTTCTTCGGCTTACATTGTCTGAGCTCCAGAGTCAAGTTGGGAATCATAATTCCTACTTCGCGGTGTGTTGGAGGGTTGATGCAATAGCGGATGGGTGCCAGCACATGGCAGTCGCCTAATGAAACGGTGGGCACGATACTGCGGTGGTGACCTGGTCAGGATCACTCTGCAGCACCACTCTAAACATTTGAGAATTTTTAAAGTGAAAATACAATATGTTATTTGAGAAAACTCAGAAAACAAAAATAGAAGGCGAAAACTACCTACAGTTCTGCTTTGCCGTGCAGTCACTATTATTTTGTTGGATAGTTCTGTCCTGTGACTCCTTTCTGAGCTGGGGGGGTCCTTTTGTTTTCAGTGTAGAGATAACAGTAGTGTTTACAGGGGCAAGGTGGCTTGCTGGAGGGCCTCAGGCTGTGGGTTAGACTTGATTTTTAATTCAGTCACATCCTCTACTAGCTGTGACCTTGGGTAATTTGCCTTGTTACACTCTAAGTCATTTTCCTGCCTATAAAGTTGAACCAATACTGCCTATAATTTGGCACTATTTAAATGATATATCTTTGTTGCATATGTAAGTGCTTAGTAACCTTTAGTCATAACTAAAATCACTCATACTGTTTGGTGTTCTGTTTTTTTCACCCAGTATAACAGTCATTTTTCAAATCTGTCAACATAATTTAAGTGGTTAATATTCCATTAAATTCGATATGCTACCATTTACTGACGCATTCCTCTCTTGGCAGTTATTTAGGTGGTTTCCAATATTTCCTTTTATAAATTAAATTTGTATGAACATCTTTATACATGAAGCTTTTAATTCCAAATTTAATATTATTTCCTTGGGATTGATTAGTTGGCAGTAGAGAGATTAATGGGACAAAGGATTTGGGCATTTTTAAGTTCAAGCACTTTCCAAAAGGCCAGTCTTCGGCTTGCACTACCATCAGTAAGGGACGAAACAAAGCCAGTGTTCATGGCCCATCTGCTCCCTGACCTGTGAGATTCAAACTTACCGCGTCAATTTGGACACCTCCCTGCACCAGCTCCTTCCTGCTCGCCCACAGTCTAGTTCTCTCCAAGCTGGAACCCTTCACTGGACCTCAGTCTGCAGGTGCCCTGCGGCTTGTCCTGGTGCCACACAGGGACAGGCAAGGCCTATAGGGCCCAGGCAGCTGGAGAGGGGGAGGCAGGAAGCCAGAGAGTCCACTCAGAGCCTGAGACCCACAGTGGGGTCTACTGCGATGGCAGGGAACGCGAGAAGCAGCAGGCAGACTCAGAGGTCAGGCCTCTTCATCCTGGGGGTCAGAGAGCTCAAGCTAGCACCAGGGGTCAGAATACCTCGGTGCCTACCACGGCGCCTGATGCATAGTAGGTGATGGAGAAATGAAAACCAAAGGCTGTGCAATGGGAGAGCAAAGACACAGGTGCCCTAGGAGAGCTGCAAGTGCAAGGAAAATCATCTTCCAAGAGGGTCACTGACCTTGACTGACTGATGTGGGACAGACAAACCTCATAGTTTCAAGCTCAGAGACTCCTCCAGCCACCCAGAGTCAAGTTTTGCACTACTTGGCAGTTTTTGTTCCTCTTTTTCTCTTTTCTTCTCTGCATGTCATGGTCCTGGCTGCATATTCATTAATTTTAATCATTCCATTGAAATCACATCCTTATTCAGAGTACATTTGTCAATTTGTCTTCATTGGGCCACAGACTAGAAGCCCTCAGGGTGGAGACTGTCTCCCCCAGCAGAGAGGGAGCTTCCTAAGGCAGGTGCGACGCCTTTGTACTGGCTCTAAAATCCGTGTGCGATAAATACTGAGCTAGGCCCTAAGGGACGTGAAATACTGAGACTCAGTTCTTGCCCATTAAGCATTGATGCTGCCTGATTGAGGTACTGAAACGTGTGTGTCTGCGTACACTTTCACTGGACTTACATGTGTTGCATAAGGTCTACCATGTTGACTCTGTCTTCGCCATTTCCGCTATAAGCGTAGGTACTCCTTGTGAGTGGAGTCTAGTCCTTAAACATCTTTATTAAATCCTTCAATCCCATTATTAAAAGGATTTGTTCTGTAAAATTTGGATTCAGTCAAGGGGCTGCAGTTGGGGATCTGGAGGGCCACATGTGGCCTCGAGGCTTCAGGTCCCACCGCTTTAGTGAATGAACAAGCACCAGTAATGAACAAGACCATGAGCTCTATGGTCAGCATATAAATACTACAAAATGTGCACACACGAAAAAAAAACTATAGGAAAGAAGCATTCAGAAGACCTCATGGAGAAGGCGAGTTCCAACCTAGACCTTTCTAGAAGTCATTAATTTATTCAGTTACAAAATTAGGACGTGGTGCTTAACAGGGCTCTCATAGAGTACTCCCGGGGTGGCACTGGTAAAATATCTTGCCAAAAGAATAGGAAGTGTTGGCATAGCTTTTTGATACATGGAAATTTCTTGTCCATGATCCTGTTTGACTCCCTGAAGGGTGGTGGGCTAGAGTGGAACGAGACTGAATGTGGGGACCTTGTACAAATTACTTATCTTCTTTGTCCTTAATTTTTCTTATCTATAAACTTAGCATAGTTATGCTGACCTTACAGGACTACTGGGAGGATTGAATGAAATGATGTGCGTAATGTAGCTTTTACTTCCTGAGGCCAAACACCCAACCCCTCTGTCCTTGTACAGCAGGAGGAGGAGTAATTATTAATAATTGCCGCAGGAGGTCTGTGATGCAGCCTCCACTGACCCTGCACAAGTGTTGTAACCTCTGCCCCACCTGCTTGCAGGTTCCTTAGGAGGAGAGCTGAGAAGTGACAGGAAAAAGGTTTCGTGTTCAGTTGATGAGTTAAGAGAATATGACTTAATTGTGGGCTTGATGGAAAACATTATGTGAGGTTGGTTCAGATCTTTCCAGAGGTCTGCCAGCAACCTCAGAAGTGGAGCCTGATTGAAAACAGCTGTGGGAAGGTTGGCTTCCAGCCTCTCCCTGCTTTTCCATGCCCCAGAGCTGTCTCACTCGGTAGACCAAGCTCAGCCCGGGACTCTGCCAAGGGCGCTGGCTGCCTTGGCTGGGGCCGGGTGGTGGCTCTGCCCAGCTTCAGACTCTTGCTCAAAGGCTGAAACCAGTTAAACCTGAGGAAGGGTTTGGCCAGGCCTACCAGTTGGTATTTCTTTGACGTTAACCACTGACTTGAGTCCTTGTGGGATGAGTTAACTAATGCGGGGTTCTCATGGCAGGGCTGTGGGCCTCTGACTGGATGCGTGATGGATGGGCTGTGCTGTCCTTTGAAGTCCTCTCAGCTGTCCTGCTGGGCAGCAGCTAGAGGATGAGGATACTGTTCAAAGCACAGCCCTCCCGTGTGCCCATCCCGAAGCTTCCCGCTCCCTGCCACGGCAGCCCTTCTGTGGGAACGCTGCCAGCCCTGCTGCAGCTGAGTGCGCCCGGGTTTATTCCCGCTAGTCACCAACCATGCCCATTGCAGCTGCATTTTCTTAAAGACAAGCATGGTGTGCCGCTAGTCTTTCTTCCTGAAGGGATGTTCAGTCACTGCTGGTCTCTCTTTTTATTTGCTCTCTAAAAATGTGCTTCTAGTAAGTTTGCATAATTTGAATTTCAGTAAGTAAAGTTTTTAAACTTTTTTTTTTACTGTTCATGAAAGCAAAATGTTTATTATAAAAAAATTTTGAAATACAGAAAATATAGAAAAGAAAACAATCCCATCACACAGAAATGACAACTGTTTACACATTGGTAGATTTCCTTTGAATTTCTTTTTTTTTCTGTTATAACAGTTAGAAAGTATATGGCTATTAAAAGTCATATTATGGATATTAAGTAACTATAATTTTATAAGTTGCTTTTTTACTTAATACTTAATGAACACTTTCTCATATTTAAAATTCTTCAAGATAATTTTTAATAGTTACATAGTATTTTGTCTTATTGATATACCATGATTATTTTAAATAGACTATGTTTTTGACATTTAGATTTCTAATATTTGATCTTTCAAATGAGTTAAAATAAACTTACATCCATCATGATGGATATCTTTGCTAAGAGATATCAGAAATAGAATTATTGAATCTTTTTAAGTCTTTTGATAACTATTTCTAAATTGTTAAGAGAGCCTTTTAAGGTCAGCATTACTAATTTTATAGGTAAAAAAAATGAAGTTCAAATCATTACCCTCAATTCAACAATGTTTAAGAATTTAATTTTTGGCTAGGTGGAGGGAAGGAGGGGAAAAAAAAGAATTTAATTTTCCCATACTCACATAAACACTAGTTATCACTTTACCTATTAAATTAACAAATTTTTCAATGAAAGATATCACATTTTATTTCACATTTGCTTGATTGCTTTTAAATCAAACATTATTTATGTGTTTGGCTACCTCATTACCTTTTATTTTTATTTTTATTTTTTTTTTACTTTTTTCTTTGTCTTCTTTTTATTTAGTCATATAAACTTTTTATATACCTTAAGAACTTTCATCTTCAGCTGGGTGCGATGGCTCACACTATAACCCCAGCACTTTGAGAGGCCAAAGCAGGAGGATTGCCTGAGGCAAGAGTTCAAGACCAGCCTGGGCAACATAGCGAGCCATACCCCCACAATCCCTGTCTCTGCAAAAATACAAATAAATTTTAAAAATTAGCTGAGTGTGGTGGAGCATGCCTGTAGTTCCAGCTATTCAAGAGGCTAATGTAACGGGATGCTTGAGCCCAGGAGTTCGAGGCTGCAGTGAATTATGATCACGCCACTGCACTCCAGCCTGGGGGACAGAGTGAGACCCTGTCTCTTGGAAGAAAAAAAAAAGGACTTTCACCTTTGCTTTTGTACAAAATTTTTAAATTTCAACTTTAAGTGGTCACAAAACTTTATAGTTTCTGCTATTGGTGTCATGCTTAGAAACTCTCAGATTATATCCAAATTTCTTCGAGTTATTTTTACCCTTAATATTTTAATTAAAATGGATGTTTCTGTGTATAATATGAGGAAGCCATCCTAAATTTAATTTTTTTTCCAATTTCAAATTACCTGCATTTAGTGAATAATCAATCCATTCTTTTCCCATTAGTTTGAAGCCACCTTCATTGTGTACTAAAGTCCTTATATATAGAATTTGTTTTAGGATTTTCTGGACTATTTCATTAGTCAATATGTGTATTCTTATACTAGAACCAAAATAGTTTTAGTAATTATAACTTTTTAACATTTCCATATCTAATGGTATTATCCCACCAATTACTTTTACTCCAAAGTATTTCTCTTTTTATATTCAAGACTTCCCAAAAGTTGTTTAGAAAGTTTTGAAACTCTCATCATGTAGGGACCTTTGCATTTTTTAAATTTATTCCCAGGTGAAATATACATATGTATAGACCTTTTCTAACTGGTAATAGCCAGTAGATGTGAAAACAATCTGAATTTTCAAGTAGTTAGTTTATAACTAGCTAAAGCCAATATCAGAGGTACAGATGGTTCCCAACTTAACAATGGTTCAGCTTACAATGTTTTGGCTTTATAAAGGTACAAAAGCAATGCGTGTTCAGTAGAAACAATACTTCAAGTACCCATACAACCATTTTGTTTTTCACTTGCAGTATAGTAGTCAATAAATTACATGAAATATTCAGCACTTTATTATAAAATAGGATTCATTTTAGATAATTTTGCCCAATTGTGGGCTAATGTAAGTGTTCTGAGTAGGTTTAAGGTAGGCTAGGCTAAGCTATGATATTTGATAGGTAAGGTGTAGTAAATGCATTTTTGACTTAATGATATTTTCAATTTAGGATGAGTTTATTGGGACATAACCCTGTCATAAATCTAGAAGTATCTGTATATACATAGCCTTTAATGTTTTTATAATTGAGCAAAAATACAAAAAAATCAATGAAGCAAACATTCAACTCACAAAATCAAAAAGACAAAATGAGCCAAAGGAAAGCAGAAACAAGATACTTATGTAAAAGCAGAAATGAGTTTATTACAAAGCAGAAAAACAATGTTAATGAATAAACTTAAGAACTGGTCTTGGAAATAGGCACTTAGTAAACTCAACTTGGCCAATCAAAGAAAACAAAAGATATACATAAAAGTTGGAAATGAGACTCTACTCATCTGGAGTTGACAAAAATGAGATTTTCAGGGTCAACTGACAATACATTTGGAAATCTTGAAAGGAATAGATGTTTTTCTAATAAAATAGTAATTGCCAAAATTAACTAGAAAAGAAGTGAAAACTTGAAAAGTTCAGTGGGAGAAATTAGAACCGTTGAAGAAATGCCTCTAAAAAAGTGCTGGATCCAGATAGTTTTGTGGGTGAGTTCCCTTATTTATTAAAACTTTCAAGGAACCAATCATTCTAAGTCCTGTATTTGTAGCACAAAGGCTATATGTAATACTATAATTAATGGAATATTTCTTTTATATTCTGTCTCAGCTTTATGCATTCAATTCTGTCAAATTCTTGAAAAACTAGGTTTGAGGCTGTAAGTCAATTTAGAGGATATGAAGTCTTCTTTTGACAACATCCCAGCCAGACAGTTTTCTAGCCGCCTTATGAACATTCCGGGGTTGGGGGTCTGCCCATGTTCCAGTTGTTCTCTTTGCTTATTCAGGCATTGTTGCCCTTCCTTATGTGAGCCTAAATCTGCCTGCCTGGATTTTGGAACCATTCATCCCTGTTCTGTCCTCTGGTGCTACACAGTATGTAGACTTTTACATAAGAACACATCGTATATTTGAAGATATGTCCTTTTGGTGTGTTTTATCCCAGGCTAAATATACCTACTTCCATCAACTAGTCTTTTTTCATGCAGTAAACATCTGTTAAGGTGCCATCTGGGCACTGGGCATTATCACCACCTTGCACCCACAGACGCCTTCATCGCTGTCCTATTAACATGTGGCATTTGTGCCTGGAAGCCTTCTGTTAGTGCTGCTCACGTGGGATGGGACTGCCTTCTCCTCGTTTGGATGCTGTGCTTTGTTAATGCAGCTTAAGATTAGATGATGTTCAGAAGACTTGTGCCCAGCTCCTTTTACACATGAGCTACCTTTCTAATTTTGTCTGGTTGATGATTCAGAACCTTCACAAGACTTGTTCTCTCCTAATTTCTTTTTATTTGGACCTTTGATCTTGTAGAGCGTTGATTCTGTGAGCCAACATGCTATGCTCCCAGTATCGATGCCAACTTGAGTACTCGTGAGCAGCCTTGCAGTCTTCATCCAAGGAATAAATTCATAATTAATAATAGATAAATTCAAGTTAACAAAAATGTTGAGCAAGGAGAAATAGGGAGTCCTGGGACCTACCAGAAAGACCATATTGTTAATTTAAAAGTACTTATTGATCACCTGTTATGTGCCAAGTGTTGTGCTGGGTGGAGTCAATCCATTGGTGATCTCTTTCCATAGGCAGTTGCAGGCTCATACTGTGCAACAGGCAGGGGTAACTATGCGTACAGATGAATTATAAACTGTGACGGGGCCCACCCAAGGAAAAACACACGGAGCAATGAGCATAACAGCATGACCCATTTGGGGAAATCAACAAAGTTGTCTCCTAAGTGACACTGTTGCTGGGACATGAAGCTTGGAGAGACATCAGTCAGTCATCCACTCAGTCCAGCTGGGGATTGAGGGGCCATGCTGGGCGTGGAGAGAACTTCACAATAGGTATAATGTCTGTTTCTCCCTCTTGAGTAACTCACAGTCTTGTAGTGAGTTGTACCAAATATGCCCGGAATAAACAAAAACATAACCTGTGTCACTGCTATTGTGTTGCCATCTCAGATGGTCACGAGCTATTCTGGTTAAAAGTATTCTCATTTTTCCAGTAAAGTCATCCAAATATTCTTGGAGCTCCAGTATTTTGATGTTGAAACTTTTATAACACCAACTTCTTCTTGCACCTGGAGGCTGCTCATAAATCTCTCGTCAGATGATGTGTCCTGATTTTCTATGGAAAATATGGTCCTGTGCTCGCTGTAGAGCAGAAGGAAATATGGTAGGTGATGTAATGGTGATTAGTTGTCCCGGATTTTCTGGGACAGGCCTGATTTTAAGCAGTCTGCACTATGATCAGATCAATGTGCACTAGTTTTTTAAATGTGGTCACTTTAGATGATAGTAAGTGCTGTGAGTTGGGAGTAGGGAGAGATCAGAGTCGTAGGGGAGACTCTCAGAGGCGAGTGGTCCCAGAGGAGCTGGCAGGAGGGGAGGGGCGGCTGGCACGGCCTCTCACAGCTGCTCTCACCGGGCTCCTCCAGCAGGGCACGTGTTAGGGTCTCTATCCTGCTCGCCTGACAGTGTACAGTGAGCTATTGCACAAGGACGGAATTAGGAGGAGAAATCTGATGTGTGACACATCTATAGACAAAAAGAAATAGAACTACAATTATCATCCCCTTTTGCAGCAGAGAGAGAGCTAAGAATTGGTTGAATTGGCATTTAGCCCTGGCTTTAGAATATATTTTTCAGCCTTATACATAAATACCATCTACTTGGAGTCGGAGCTCTGTCCCCAGTACCTCATCTCCAGGTGTGTTTAGAGACTTAGACCAGTGGTGGCCAGGGGCCAGGAGCAGCAGTAGCCTGAGCCCTGAAGGGTGTTAGGGGTCTTTGCCTTTGAGAGGGGCTGGGTGAATCATTCAGGCCAGGGTTCTCCTGTTCCATGGGTTTTTCCCTCAGGTGACCCAGCTAAGCAGTCAGAGCTGAGGATTCCAACTCTGCCCTCACCTGCATCTGTGGCTTGCACATCTGCTTTAGTGGCAGTCCCCCCAAGGGCAGAAAAATCAGTTCAAAAGAAGCTGGGAGCCAGGACAGCATTGTTTTTTTCCACTTCTCCCTGTCCAGCAGAAGGGAGGGAAAAACACCAACATTAGAAATGGGACCCTGGCCCTGGACCCAGCTGTAAAGCTCTTAAGACAGAAAACAGCTTTGAATAAGCGCTGCTCTCACACTCGCACCCTGCTGCTGGGGGTGAAGCGCTCTCCGAGCAGGCCTGGCGCCCCCCGGGCTTCTGGGGCGAGCCCCTGACCTGCTCAGGCTGTGCTGGGCAGCAGTGGCAGCAAGGTGGCAACTGTGAGAAGCGGCGGCCGTGAGGCAGGGGCTTCTGTCAGCATTCCCAGGGCCTGGGGCTCCTTCAGAGGCCAGTGGCGATGGTAGGCGTATAGGCGCCCCTGGGCTGACGTGAGCTTTCTAGGGTGTAACAAGGTCACAGATCCTTCTAGTACCCGACCTGACACTGGCCTTTTTAACACACAAAATATGAACCAGGCCATCTTCTCAGGAGCCACCAGGGCCTCTCCCAACAGTGCTCTCCTGAAGGCACCTGCAGGCATCGTTCTTCCTTATAAAATGCTTCTCCCTGTCACTTCCTAACACCAGCCCATTCTTACCTCTTTCCCATCCTCAGACCTGGAGGTCCCGACGTCTAACTTGCTTCATGAGTAAAGGCCTGAGGGCAGCCCCGGTGCCAGCACATGCATTCGTGTGTAGCAGCTGAAGGAAGGGTTGGGCTTGGGCTGCGACTGGATTTCTCTGAGCTGGGCGGGCTGAGCGGTTACCTGCACTGAGGCCAAGCCCTGCCTCAGGCTCTCTACCTGGGGCTTTCGTCTAATGGTGGCACGGATTTAATTTCTTGCAGTCTTCTGTGACTGGAAAAGAAGAGCAGATGTCTAGGCTTTTGCAGACTGCCTGTTTACCCTCCTCCTTTGATTAGGAATGTTCTAGGAGCTGTACAGAAGGGCTGTTTCTCCCTAGAGCTCCTGCCACAGAAAGTGCTGGAGCTTCTCCTCTAGCAGTCTGTGAAGTGGGCTGGTTTTGAATCCCTTCCACCCAAACCAGGCACTGATCCTGCCCACACAGCTGTTGGGGGCAGGAGGCAGCCCCCACAAACAGCTACAGTCCCTGTCTAGGAGGCTCAGCGGCCCCTCCTCTGGGGACAAAGATGCTCAAGGCTGGCTCAGCTGGCCCTGCCCTGCTGGTCCTCCCTTCTGAGGATCACAGAGTTGAAAGGGACACTGGAAGGAGGGGAAAGGAAAATTTGAGTTTTGTTTTTTACTAAATAACTGGGCAGCCTTTCCCTCCATTTTTCCAGATGCTTCTTCAGAAAAGAGATTTCAGTGGCATGGACTGGGAAGTCTAACTCTGCTTTAAATGTGTGTTTTGAAGTAGGGCTCAAACCCCTTTGGTGTGCCCCTCCCCCAGCATGCCACCAACAGGTACCAGAGAACCGTCATGGGCACGGCTTGCTCACAGTAGGACCTCATTTTAGAGTTGTTGATATTTGTTTCTTTTCTCTTTTCTGTGACTCCCGGAGCACTGCCCTAAAATTCCTGAACAATAACTTGTGAGAGGGCTTCGTGGAACTAAATTGGCCAGAGCAGTAAATCAGGCAGAAGTGGCCGAGGAGAGCTGCTCTGGGTAAGCAGGGGCTGTCTGTGAGCCGGCACTGCCCTGGAACCCCGGCTGGTCCATGCAAACCCTCAGGCTCCAGCCCCAACCCTCACAGCTACCCCTGCCCCGCTCCCCTGGGGCGGACCCTGTATCGAGAGATGGCCCCGGGATTCCTGCTCAGCTCACAGCAACGCCACTGGCCACCGCCACCCTCCTCGTGCTCCTGTAGGTGTCTGTGCCGCCTCTTTCACAGCCCTGACTGCACCTGCGTGAGCCACTCCTGGGTGGCCTAGAGTGAAGGCCGGTGTGGCAGGAGCAGAGTGGGCAAGGCCAGAGAGGAGGGACATGGGGGCAGAGAAAAATAGGCAGGCCAGGTCTTATTCTTAGCACAGTAAGAAGTCATTAGAAATTTTTAAAACAGAGAAATGACTTTGGTCAGAGTTACGTTATTTATTGTACTAAAGGCAGTGTAATATTTGGCAAAGGGATAAACATGTGGATAATTGAAATAGGACAGAGTTCAGAAATAGATTCTCATATATATATATACACACACAGTTTATCGATTTGTTGATAATGGTAAAACATACCTAACATGAAATTTACCATTTTAACCATTTTTAAGTGTACAGTTCAGTGGCACTAAGTATAGTCATGTTGTTGTACAACCATCACCACCATCCATCTCCAGAACTTTTTTACCTTGTAAAACTAAAACTACACTAACTTCTTATTTCCTCTTCTCCCAGCCCCAGGCAATCCCCATTCTACTTTCTGTCTCTGTGAATTTGACTACTCTAGGTACCTCAAATGAGTGGAATCATATAGTATTTGTCTTTTTGTGACTGGCTTATTTCAGTTAGCATAATGTCTTCAAGGTTCATCCATGTTGTAGCATGTTAGAATTTCTTTCCTTTTTAAGGCTGAATAACTAATACCTTTTGTAACAACCTGGGTGGAACTAGACACCATTCTTCTATGCCAAGTGTCGCAAAAATGGAAAAACAAACACTGCATGTACTTACTACTAAATTGGAACTAATCAATCAACACCCATGTGCACATACGGTAGTAAAACTTAATGGAAACCAAGTAGGTGGAAGGGGGGAGAAGGGGATGAGTAAATTTACAGCTAATGGGTACAATGCACACTACCTTGATGATGGGCACACTTAGAACTTTGACTCAAACTGCGCAAAAGCAAAACATGTAATCAAAAATTTGTACTCCCATAATATTCTGAAATTTTTTTAAAAAGTTAAAAAAATTCCCTTGTATGAATATACTATATCTTGCTTATCCATTCATCTGTCGATACACATTTGGATTGCTTACACCTGCAGTCCCCAACTCCTAGGCCACAGACTAGTACTGGTCCATGGCCTGTTAAGACCTGGGACACACAGCAGGTGACTGGCAGGCAAACAAGCAAAGCTTCATCTGTATTTACAGCCACTCCCCATCACTCACATCACCGCCTCAGCTCCGCCTCCTGTCAGATCAGCTGTGGCATTAAATTCTCGTAGAAGTGCAAACCCTACTGTAAACTGTGCATGTGAGGGATCTAGGTTGTGAGCTTCTTATGAGAGTCTAGTGCCTGATGATCTGAGGTGGAGTTGAGGTGGTGATACTAGTTCTGGGGAGCAGCTGCAAACATACATTATCATTAGCAGAGAGAGTGGACTGCACAGAGACCATAATAAATCAGTTGCTTACAGACTCATACCAAAACCCTTTCAATGAGTGGCAAGTGACAGTTAAGCTGCATCTGGTGGCAGGTGTTATAGTGGCAAGTGAGTTGATATACTTCAATTACACAGCTGCATCTGGTGACAGGCTTTACATCAGAATCCAGGACTTATTTTAGTCCACAAGTGGCTTGCCTGTTATTTTATTTACCACTTCCGTCTGTGCCTCTTTCCTACACTGCGCACTTGTCTCAGTCGCAGTTTTGGTCAGCCCGAAAGCTAACCCTAGCAAAAACGAGTAAAAACAAACATTGCTGGAGAGCTTCTTTGAAAAGAGGGAGAGACCCAGTGATGAGACAGCAGAAGACTCTAAGACTGCCAACAAAATGAAAGATGTATTTAAAGGAAAATACCAAGAGTCCTACTTAAATTATAGGTTCATTGCAACAGGTGATTCACATTCTCCAAGCCCACTTTGCATAATATGTGGCAAAAAAGCCATAAAACCTTCGAAATTGTTTCACCACATGGAGACCAAGCACCATGTATTAAAAGACAAGCCTCTGGAGTTTTTCAAAAGAAAAAAAAATGTGAACATGAAGAACAGAAGCAATTATTTAAGGCGACCACTTCATCAGGTGTATCTGCACTGACAGCATCATTCTTAGTGGCTACCCGCATTGCTAAAGCTAAGAAGCTCTTTACTATTGGTGAAGGGTTGATCTAAGGACATTTACTGTGAACTTTTAGGAGAGGCTGCAGTTCAAAAGGTGGCACATGTTCCTCTTTCAGCTAGCACCATAACTAGATGAACTGATGAAATAGCAGAGGATATTGAGGCACAAATGTTAGGATTAATGAGTCACCATGGTACACAATCCAGGTTGACGAGTCTACCGATGTTCACAACAGGGCAACAGTGCTTGTTTCTGTGTGATATATTTTTCAGGAGGATGTGCATGAGGATATGTTATGTGTGCTTTTGTTGCCAACCAACACCACAGCTGCAGAACTGTTCAAGTCTTTGAATGATTACATATCAGGAAAACTGAATTGGTCATTTTGTGTCAGTGTGTGCACAGATAGAGCAGCGGCCGTGATTAGATGGCCTCCTGGTTTCACTACTCCAGGGAGGTCGCTTCTGAATGTGAGTCTATGCACCATGTCATCCATAGAGAAATATTGGCTAGCCTAAAAATGTCACCTAAACTACACAACGTTTTGCAGGATGTGATGAAAATTATCAGCCACATTAAAGTACATGCTCTTAACTCACATCTGTTCACACAGCTCTGTAAGGACTTAGACAAGTGAGATGGCTTTCTAAAAGTAGATCACTGGCCAGAGTTTTTGAGTTATGAGGGCCACTCCAGAGATTTCTTTTAGAATAACAGTCCTCACTGGCAGCACATTTCAGTGACACAGAATGGGTCACAAAATTTGCTTACTGTGTGACATTTAACCTGCTCAATGAACTCAATCTGTCACTTCAGGGGAGAACAACAACTGTGTTCAAGTCAGTAGATAAAGTGGCTGCATTCAAAGCCAAACTGGAATTATGGGGCAACGAGTGAGCATTGGGATTTTTGACGTTTCAAACATTAGCAGAGATTTTGAAAGAGACTGGGCCAGGGCCTTCTTTCTCCCAGCTGGTGCATGATCACCTATCTCAGCTTTCAAAAGAGTTTGAGCATTACTTCCCAACCACAAAAGACCCCCAAATGGGGAAGGAATGAATCCACAACCCGATTTGTGAACAAGCCAGGTGAGTCAACTTTGTCCATGCTAGAAGAGGATCAAATGCTTGAGATCGCAAATGATGGTGGCCTTAAAAGTATGTTTAAGACAACTTCAAATCTCCATATGTTCTGGATCAAAGTCAAGGCAGAATATCCTGAGATTGCCACAAAAGCACTGAAAAGCCCGCTTCCATTTCCAGCATACTATCTTTATGAAGCAGGGTTTTTTGCAGTGACAGCAACCAAAATGAGATTACGGATTAGACTGGACATAAGCAACACACTTCGGGTGTCACTGTCTCCCATCACCCTCAGATGGGACCATCTAGTTGCAGAAAAACAAGCTCAGGGCACCCACTGATCCTGCATTATGGTGAGTTGTATAATTATTTCATTATATAATACAATGTAATAATAATAAAAACAAAGTGCATAATAAACGTAATGTGCTTTAATCATCCCAACACCACCCCACCTCCCTGGGTCCATTGAAAAATCGTCTCCCATGAAACTAGTCCCTGGTGCCAAAAAGGTTCAGGATCACTGGCTTACACTATATGACTATTGTGAATAATGCTTCCATGAACATGAGTACAAATATTTCTTCAAATCCCTGCTTTCAATTCTTTGGGGTATATACCCAGAAGTAGAATTGCTGGATCATATGGTAATTGTATTTTAATTTTTTGAGCAACTGCTATACTGTTTTCCACAGTGGCTGTACCATTTTACATTCCCACTAGCAGTGTACAAGGGTTTCAATTTCTTCACATTCTTGCTTGCACTTGTTATTTTCTGGTTTTTTTTTTTATAATAGCCACCCTTAAAATGAGTTGGAAAGAAAGAGAATGAAAACTTATAAACTTATGAAGACAGAGAGAATGGGGAGAGACTGAAGCCGATGAGAGACGTCAACAAATTGGTGGATGATGGGAAGTGAATAGATGATTGGCTGAGTTGGGTTTCAGCTTTCTGTATTGTGGTTAGGGGAGTAGGCAGAGAAAAAAGGAAGCCTGTTTGTGCTGGAAAATTCCTGAAAAGGCTGAGGAATTGGAGGATCAAATATTTTCAAAGGCTGGGTTGCGAAGTGAAGCTGAAAACTGGAGCATTGGTTAAAATCTGCTAAGGAGCAGTCAGGCCCCCAGGTCCCCTCCGGTAGTCCATGCCCATGTGCCAGGCCCCTGCTCCTCCCTTCCCCCTAGAAGACTGATGGGTCCTCTGTGGAGAGACTGAACCTGACCAGCTCTCAACCTCCTGGACACCAGGGACAGCTGCAGGCAGGTGAGGTGGGCTAGTGAGAGTCAGCCCCCCCTCCGGGTCTTCCCTCACACAGCATCCTAAGTGCCAGTAGACAGACCTAATCACTGCACCCACCCCCACCCCACCCCCACCACCACCAAAGCAGGAAATAGGAAGATCTCTTTTTGTGGAAACTGGTCACCTCAAGAGAGAAGATCCACAGATGTTTATTGTCAAGGTTTTCTACTCAGTCTCTACCATGAGGTCCAGCAAGTTGACAAGTCCCACCCGTGTACCCAGAACTTTTTGTTTTCTTTTATATATATATGAGAAATCAGTAAAAGGTCATCAGATGTCCAATGGAAGCCTCTGTTATGGAAGAGGCATGAAGAACCGAGAAAGGAACCAAGTAGAAACAGAAGACTACAGAGAATTTCAAAGAAACTTTATCTCACCTCAGAGAGATAGTACATCCACTAAAAAAGAAGAAGAGACAATTCAAATCAATTTTGGAAAACTGAAAAAGTGTTTTTTGAAGTTAGTAATAGCCAAAATAATGAATTTAATAGACTGGTTGGAAGATAAAATCAAAGAAATCTCCCAGAGAGAATAAAAAGACAGAGGTGGAAGATAAGTGAGAAAAGAAGTGTGGATGGTCAGTCTCACAGGGCAAATATCCAACTCATAAGAGTTTCATGAATAGAACAGAACAGAGAGAAAAACAGGAGAGGGAGAATTGTCAAAACACAGAAATGCCTCAAAGCTGAGAGACACGCATTGCCAACAATGAAAGTACCTACCAGGGCTCTGACTCAACAAGTGAACAAGACCCACACCAAGTCAAATCACCGTGAAATTCTAGACTATCAGGGATGAAGAGAACATTCTAAAATTTTGAAAGGAAAAAACATACACACACATACAAACACACACAACAAGTCATAGATAAAGGATCGGGGAGTCAGCATGGCATTATGCCTCTCAACAGCAATGCTAGATACCAGAAGAATTGCCTTCAAATGCCATCAAGCAATACCTTCAAAATTCTGGAGAAAAAAAGACTTCCACTTAAAATGCCAGCCCCAGACAAAATGTCAATTGAATATAAAAGTAGAGTGTTGACACTTTTGGAAATGCCAGGTCTAAAAATTTTAACTTTCCATGCATTCATTCTTAGGAAACTACTGGAGGATGTGTTCTACCATGATGGAGGCATACAACTAGAAATTTACAAGCTGGGTACAGTAGTTCACGCCTGTCATCCCAGAACTTTGGGAGGCCAGGGTGGGCCTCCCTTTTATAAGAGAACCTAACCCCATTCAGGAAGGCAGAGCCCTCATGCCTTAATCACCTCCTAAAGGCCACACTTCTTAATACTATTGCATTGGGGATTGAGTTTCAACATGACTTTTGGAGGGGCCCAAAGCAGTCAAACCATAGTAGAGATAATGCCTAAAATTGCAAAGAGTAAAGTGGTAGTTGTTTAAGCCTGTTGTTTAGAAATGATGGAAGAAAATACCAGAAGAAATGGCTAAAAGAGTTGAAGGTGATTGCCTTCTACTGAAGTAGAGGTAGGAGAGGCAGAGCAGAGGCCTGCTTTTTCTTGTTACTTATGGTACCAATTGACATTTTAACCATGTACAGATATTTCTTTGGTGAGAATAAAAATACTTTAAGAGAGATTGTTTTCAGCCTGACAGCCAGTCAGACGCTGGCATTGCATGAGGAACAACCTTTGACTCCTTCTCTGACGTGATTCTCCATGCAAATCAGGATGCCTTTGGGCAGCTTGGGGCACGGGGCAGACTTTCTGCCCGGAAGTGACATCTTCACATGACTGCTCTCTGCCACTTGTGCCAGGTATTTTCCAACAGAGTGACAGCAATGCTCTCCTGGCCCTGTTGATGCGGGAGGCAGAACAGATCCTGCTTTCACGGCCCCACCTGCTCCGCACCCTCCCTCTCAGCCTGCCACCTGGGAGAGCCCAGCAGAACGCACGCGTCGTGTGCTTGGCATGCACGTGGGCAGGTGTCGGGTCACAGAGGCAGCCTGGAGAGACCCAGAATTCTGAATTGAAGCCAAGAAGGTCAAGTCTTGATGCTCTCAGGTTGTTGGACCCTCAGGTCACTGTTGCCCACCCCTGCTTTTAAACAGAAATACCTCATGTCCTCAGAGAGTCCTGTGGGGACAATCCAATCTGTAGCCAGTGTCTAAGTCTGACAAGGGGGTGTAGGGGGTAATGGTCTCTGATGTTTAAGGAGCAGCCTTCTGCTCCATCCCTTCTGCCGGTGAAGTACGTCTCTCTCCCCGTGACTGGCTAGAACTCCAGATTTATTGCCCCAGATTTATTTCCTCCTGACACTCACCCATGCCCCTTGAAATTCCAAGACTGCATTAATCAGTGAGGCAGAAATCCAGGCGATGGGCTCTGTCTCAAAGGTGCACATGCTATTATGGGGTAGAACGACGGTGTAGTAAAACTACAGACTGGGAGATTTGTTTTAAAATGTGCTTTGTAATGTTATATAAAAACAATGATCACTTTCCAAATTGGGCTTAGCTCTTTAAATAAAAACAGTAAGCCAGTTTAACCAGAGCAAGTGTTCTCAGTTAAAGTGTTGTGTTTTTTGCTAGTTAAGAGTGTGATGTCTTGATGTTGTCTGTATGAATGCAAGTTGTGTAAGATGAGGCACGCCAGGCCCAGAAGTTCCCATGTTCTGATATTTCTTAGGGCAAAAATAATTTCATGCCATTAACAAAGCTGGAAGCTATATGGATTCTAGGGTACCTTATTATAAAGAATAATTTACTTTAGAGAAAAGAGGAGAGGGAGGATCTAACCTTTAGAATCTATTACTATGGTATCGTAAATGTGCTGTCTCATTTGATCATATACTTCTCCATGGAAGTGGATTCTGGTATCATCCCCATTTAACAGTTGTATAAACTGAGGGCCAGATAAGTAACTTGCAGCTACTGATTTGTACAGCCAGCATCCACACACAGGTCTGTCTGACCCCAGCAGTCATGTACCTTCCTGAATTAGTTGAGACTTTTGTTTGCAGATGACAGAAACCAACTCCAGCCAGGTTAAGCAAAAGTGTCTCCATTTCTTCTCTTCACTGTATATGTGAGCTCTTATTCTCCAGATGGCTTCCTCCTTTGGGATGGAGGCAAGAAAATGGGCAGTGGGGGCTGGCAGAGGATGGCTGCAGATCGCTTCAGGCTTACATCTTCCCAGTTTGGGGCCCTGTGAAGAGACAGCGTTGGTCTCCCAATATTCAAAGATAAAATTGCAGGGAAGATCTCTGATTGGTTGGTTTGGATCATATGCCCATTTTCTGAGAACAAGCACTTTGGCCAGGAGGCAGCTCACTGGTTGCCATCCCCATCAGACTCACATGTGATAGATGGGGAGGGTTAGGGAGCAGTTCCTCCAAAGGAGGGGCATGCTGCTTACACGGAAGTAATAGGCATGGGCAGGAGGCCCTACCATACCACATGCCTCTTATTAATATTTTAATATGTCTGAGAGTGTATCTCAACTCAGTGGCAGAAATAGAAGAGCTGCCACAGGAGAGTGATCTCCTCGGCTGCCTCCCCAGCTGAAGACATGGTGTCCTTGCAGACCCATGGGGAGAGAGAGTAAAACCAGGACCTCAGAGCTTTGCGTAGAGCTGGCTGGTAAGACTGGAGTCCCACAGCCATGCCAGAGGGGCTGGGCATTTAGCCAGAAGGACACTTGTTTTTATATGAAAACTATGAATTTGGAGCTAGAAGGAAAGCACCAATGTGAGCAGTTGCCCATCACACCTAAAATTCCCTGTCTTTGTTGGACTGCTCCCAAGGGTTTTAGATGCTTATATCATTAAAAGGGAATTTAAAAGTTGCATGTGTTGATAAGGTTGGTCTAGATAAAAGGAAACAGATCCTCTTTAATGATTCATAGGGGCCTGTTATAACCCCTGGCTGCCAAGCTAGAGCCAGTCTTGTACTCTCAGACTTGCAGATACAGAGGTGCAGGGGTTCCTGTGTCTCGGGTCATAGGAAGAGAAAATATGCTGCAGGAAGTGAGAGTGGCTGATCACAGCGAGAGCCTTGAAGCATCTTCCCCTGGAGACCATAAGGCGTGTTCTGAGCCAGTCCAAGGACCGTTCTCCGTGTTCTGGTCTTATCCACGGAAGCACTCGTGTCCTCCCCGTTTCACAAGTCGGGCTGGGGGCGGGGAGCATCCAGCAGCGTAAGCCTCTCACTAATTGCTGTTTTTAGCTGGCATGATCTCTTCCTGATGGGTTCCTTGGGTTCGGTTAAGGCTTTTGACTGTTGGCAATGGGATTATTCAAAGCCTTAATTAAGTGCCTGCCAGCTTACGGGGCCGCGTGCCAGTTGCTGACACAGACGCAGGCCCCGAAGCCAGGTCATGCCATGCCCGTCTCTCACCCTGCGTGCTTCACCCTCATAACACGCCCGTGAGGTAAGTCTTACAGACATTTTTTGTGATCTAATTTGTGATCTAATTTTGTGATCTAATTTGTTTGGGGCGTTAATGTTTTAACTCTCTTTTTTGTGTACTCATGTTCATTTATTATCTGAGTGAGCTTGGAGCAGGAGATTGATTCTTCAGCTAATTCCTCAATACCATTGGTTTTAGTCCCCATTATTTTTCAGTTTTTAATTACCAGTCCTGTTCTAGTCTTTCATCATAGGAGAATTTATTTATGATGAAAGAAACTTCCTTGCAGCAGGGTAGGAAGTTCAGAGTAACGAGCTACAGGCAGGCAGTGATGTCGCGGAATCAGGCATCGTCAGCTTAGGAGAGATATCCGTCTGCAAGGTTTCCTTGGTGTCCTCCTCTGTAGGCCCAGCCCTTCCCAGCATCAATTCAATTGCTCAACAATCAAGTAAATACTTACTGGCAGCCCCTTCAGGCTGTCGTTCCCAGCCTAAAGATCCCTCGGCTCCCTGCGCTTATCCTCTTTGAGCATCTCCCAATGCCCAGAACCCTGCCGGGCACTCTGTCTTCTCCCTGGCCTCAGCTCAACCCCATTTCTCTCCTGTTGTTCTTCCTCCATCCCCGACGTGGGCAGAGCCTCAGTCCCTTCTTCCTGCCCAGACGGTTGGGCCACCACAGCCAAGCCCTGCAGCGGTGTGGACTTGCACTGTGTGCACTGGGCCAGGCCCCGCCAGGAGCAAAAGACATGCAGCAGATCATCAAAAGTGGCAAAGTCACTCCCTTTCTGCCACACACTGAGCTAAGAGAGGGCAGATGTGTTGCTTTGAGTCTTGGAGGGGCTGTGGGGACAGAGACCCTGTGCTACGCAGCTAGGAATGGGTTGAAAGCCCTTGACACATGTTAGAGAAAAATCAAAGGCTTAGTGCCCTTAAGAATGTTTCACTTTTAGTCATGAAGTAGATCTCCAGACAACACTGAACAGTGTCTCATAAGTGACACAGGGAGTCATAATGCAGCTGTCTGTCTGCAGCCTGGCTCTCTACTCCACCGTCAGCAAGCACAGGATGAGCCCCATGCCTTTTAAAGGCCTTTTGAGGCCATAACGGTTTTTGAGGACATTTTATGGAGCTTGAGCACAGTTTTACTGTTTAAAATTATTATAGGGGTTATAGTTACTACATCTTTATTTTTATGACATGTTGTTGGTTATGCCCTTGATTTATTTGAACCCGGGCTTTTGTTCAAGAACACAACCTCCAATTAAATGTGGTTACTGTGGCTAAAATATGATGCTCTCCTTAGAATGACCCTCTTTGGGGACGTTTCCAAAAACTCATTATGGTGAAAACTCAGGGCTGCCTATTCACGTCCCTGAGCATTTCTCCTGTGGTCACTTGGTTTCCCATATGCAGGATTAGAGGGTACGAAGGCTGTGGGTTGGACCCAGAGGAGAATGGAAGAGAAAGCAAAGGATCTCTCCCAAGAAGCTAAGTGGGTCACCATTTAAACCCATGATGCTTCAGACACGGAAGGAACCTGAGCTATCAAGAGCAATTTCCTCTTTAATGAAAGGAAGGAATTCCAACCCAAGGAGGCTCGGAAGCCAAGCCAGGCCCAGGTGCTCAGGCTCTGGCTCACATACTGTCCTCTCTGTACCACCCTGCCTCTCCTGGGACGTCTTGGGCATACACCTGGCACCAGTCCTGTCCTACTGTGAGTCCAGGGAACAACCCAAGACTTGCCTATGGTGTGACTGTATCTTTCGTTCTTTCGTGAACCACCTGACATTTTCAAAAGTGGGGAACAGATACCGCTTTAACCTGTAAGAGATTTATGGTTCCTTAGAGAGAGATAGGTATCAGAAGTTTGGGTTCTGCAGAACTTATCTCACCAAAAACGTGAATTTACCACAAGGCATGGAGACAGCCACGCAACTTGGAGACTGAAATTGTGGTCTCAAATCTGCCACTTGATCTGCCACGTGAGATCACTGGCAAACCATCCACTTCTCTAGGCTTCTTTTCTCAGCGATATGGGCTTAATAACAGGACTAGTTTTGCGGGCTGTTACAGACACTGTTGGTGCCACACTCAGACCCCCTTCCTCAGGCCGCTCCCGGCGCTGGGGAGGGCTCACACACGGTGATCTCCAGCCCTGTCTCAGCTTCTGCTTCCGGGTAGCCCAAGCGAAGACGCCTCCCTCATACTTGTAAGAATCAGATGAAATTCTGTATGTGGAAACCCTTTGAAAACTAAAGTACCCATGGGTTTTTACTGTGCTCTTGATGAAGATCCCAGCTGGGGCTTCGTGACCGAAGGCCAGAGACGATAGCAGATAAGGCACCCAGGAGGGCAGAGCTGTTGTCGTGTGTCAACACAACAAGGATGCTTCTCTTCCCTCCCCACCCAGCAGCCCAGAATCGTGGGCAGACAGTAAAAATGGATTTACTTGAAGTTGAATAATTTTTAGGTAATGTTAAGTAGTGGTTGAACAAATTTTTCCCATATTGGAAGAACAAGTATTAACGTTGCAAATCATTCAGACCTCGGAACTGAACAAGGTCACAGAAATTCCTGCCTTTGCTTCAGATCCAAAGTGCTATAAAAGTACCATTTGCAAACTGCAACTTTCTTAAGTGATGCCAATTTCAGCATATTTAAAAATCCCTGAATATTTATTTTAACAGGGCATTTCAGAATAAGTGTGAGGTATGTGTAAAAAGTGAGGGGAAAAGAAAAAGAGATAGAAGGATGGTGTCCCTGATATCTGGAAAGCTTTCAGTGTCCCCAGTTAGTCATTGATGCCTCAGGGC
Source organism: Cheirogaleus medius (assembly GCA_008086735.1). NCBI lineage: Eukaryota > Metazoa > Chordata > Mammalia > Primates > Cheirogaleidae > Cheirogaleus > Cheirogaleus medius. Next base: position 50,539,409 of record VBSM01000272.1, read on the forward strand.
CTGATGGGCCACCAGAGCTGGCCAGCTGCAGCTAGAGGAATGCTAGGACGCAAGTGGCGTTAATGATTTACCTCCTCCCAGAGGCAGTGCTCAGCACCCCCTTTCTCTGAAGCTGACAGGAGCCTGTGCTACCGTCTTCCAGAGGGCAGGCCAGCCCTGCCTAACAGGTGCAGGAAGAGGTGATGACGATTTGCAGAGTCACTGTATGACCAGACTCCCGAGGGGTCTCTGTCTGTAGGAAAGGCTTCCTTAGTTTTCTGAAAATGAGAAGAATGCTTTAATAGGGTCATTGTTGCCCAACACTCCTTTGCATGAACCTTTGTGCCAAGATAGAGTCACAACATGACATGATTTTATATGGGTGCATAAACTGTGTCACCTTCAAGCATGCATAGTGTTTATTTTATAGCTCTTTTATTTCCATTGCTAGCAATTGCTAACTCTTTTAATTCCATTGCTAAGCACCTTGAGGACCTCAACAAATGAATGGATGTGCTATACATTCATCATATAGACATATACTGTAAAAGTAATATATTTTTTAATTTAATTTTTTTCTGTTGTACAAAGGCTAGGTGCATTATTTGCAGAACTATCGGAAACTAATAGTTAACTAAAAAGAAAAAGAGGAGAGACCCACAGTTTTACTCACCCAGAGACAACCACTGTTAACACTTCGTTTCATGTCATAACAGCTGTGAGACCTCATGTATCCAGATGGATGTGGTCTCCTTCAATATTTCCAACCTAAAGTCTGATGTGCTTGTTTTGGTGAGACTACAATGGCTTCAGGCATTGTTGACATGTCTTTTGGATAATCAACTTCAGAATCTAAGCATTTCCTCACAGGTACTCAAGCTCTGTCATGAGTATAATTTAGATTTTGATAGGAAGGGGATTATTTTTGTTGTTGTTTCCAGAAATTGTAAATAAGATGGGTAATATTGATTTGGAGCTTTGCTTTGTTTTTGTTTCTTTTTCACTGAAGCCTGACTGGAACGACAGTCTTGTTAGAGTCACAAACTGGCACTGAAGGCATGACAATATGGAATAACCAAAGAGGGATTGTTCACTTTGGGAATTTTCATTGTCATTCGAGGCTTCCTTCCTTTGGAAGGAAATCTACATCCTGGTTACTGGGAATCAGCTATTGTCAGAGAAAGGCAAAGCGGTCTAGGATGGGTTGGGGGCTGAACACCTGGGAAGGACACTGAGCACAGTCCAAAGACAACACCGATGCTTCGAACACAGCCCTTTCCCCCCTTGGCACGCTTAGGGAAGCGACTGTATTTGGATGCCCAGGTTGTGTGCACTGCAGTGCTCCCCACACACCAATACAGCATCATCGATGGCCTTGCAGGGGGTGTGAGGAGGATTATTGCTACAGGTCTTTGAAGGCTTTCTTTGTAAATGCAGTTTCAGGATCACTCAGTGAATTTTGGTTTTGCTTCATCCAAATCCATTCTCTCTTGTCTTGGAGCAGATACATGGATAGAAGCTATTGCTATCACTGTTTTGTATTACAAACAACTGTGTTCTCAGGAGTTTTCTATGATGTCTTCTGTGCATTGTTCGGTGCTAAAATTCCACAATTCTGGGTCCTTGGCTGTGCTTGGGCGAGCCACTCTGAGCCTTGCTCCTCCCCGGTTGAGTCCATTCTGAAGGGCCTGTTGAGTTGCAGGTGTTCAAGGGCCCTTAGGGAACTTTCTTTCTCTGGCACTGAAAATGAATTATTATCTCAGACTTTATCGCTGCATTTTCCCCTCTTTGGGGAGCTATCTTCTCCATGAAAGAGTTGCTGTGAGGCTCAGATGAGTCAAGTACTTCGAAGTGCTAAACACTTAGCACTCAGCAAAGGTCAGCTGCCAGCTATTGTGGACGAAAGGCAGAGCGAGTGAACTAGAGGGGCAGTGTGTGGAGTTTTAACTTTGCTAGCAGCCACGTTAAAAAAAAGAAGAAGAAAGAAACAGGTGAAATTAATCTTAATATATTTAACCCAACGTATCAAAAATACTGCCTTTTCAACATGTGATCAATATTTTTAAATTATTGAGATATTTTACATTTTTAATACTGTCTTCAAACCCCAGTGTGTGATGTACACTTCCAGTGCAACTTAGTCTCACTAGCCACGTTACAAGAGCGCCACGGCTATGTGTGGAGAGTGGCTGCCACTGGGCAGCGCAGGGCCAGAACCTCGCAACTTACTCCCAGCTCCAGGGCCAGCAGCATCTGCGAGCTTGTCCCAGCTACAGAATCTCAGGCCCCAGCCCAGACCTGTAGTAGCAGAATATGCATTTTAACAAGGTCCCCAAGTGACTCATTCGCATGTTAGAGTGAGAAGCCCTGGTCAGAATCCCCATGCTCAGTCCTCACCCCTGGGGATCTGATTTCACTGGTCTAAGGTGGGGCCTGGGCGCTGGTATTTTTAAAAGCCCCCCTTGATGATGCAAATATGCAGCCAGGCTGGAGAGTCACTTGTATGGTGGGCTCTGGAGCCAGGATGCCTGATTCTGCCTGTTTCTACCTTCAAGACCGGAAATTACCAAAACCGTCTATACCTTGGTCTCCATGTCTGTCAAATGGGGGTGAAAGTAGTATCAACTTCAAGGGTTGTTATGAGGGTTAAATGAGTTAACACCTGTAAAGCACTCAGGACAATGCCTGGCACAGAGTGAGAACTCATGAAATACAGGCTCTGACCCTTTCTTCTTTTTCTTAAAGGTCCGGGGCTACCCAGAGCCCCAGGTGACATGGCACAGAAACGGGCAGCCCATCACCAGCGGGGGCCGCTTCCTGCTGGACTGTGGCATCCGGGGGACTTTCAGCCTTGTGATTCATGCCGTCTGTGAGGAGGACAGGGGAAAGTATACCTGTGAAGCCACCAATGGCAGTGGTGCCCGCCAGGTGACAGTGGAGTTGACAGTGGAAGGTGAGTCCCAGAAGGCGAGAGCCTTGGTGGGAGCTGAGCTGTCAGTGAACACGGGAGGACCCCAGGGGACGGTGTTTGTCAAACTAGGCATCGCCTCGCCTTCCTGCGCGAGCCTTCCCAAGGCTTCCCTCACTCTGAGGCTGCGAGACCTCCTGGTGGCTTAGAGACCCCTGCCTGATCGCCCTGCCCCCTCTCCCGGCTTCCAGACCCCTCTCCCACTGCCCCGCACCTGCTCACCCCACTGTGGTCACGCCGGCCACGGCCAGCCAGGCTGCAGGGCCTCTGCTCTGATGTCCCCTCCTCAGGGAGCCCTTTTCTGACTCCATCCTCTCGCCCCACTCCATCCTCTCGCCCCACTCGTTTTGCTCCCAGACTTATCACTGTCTCACATCACAGCGTCTCCTCCGCCCCCAACTAGACGGGAGCCCTAGGAGGAGATGGACTTTACCCTGTTCGTTGCTGCATCTTCAGCACCTAGAAAACTTCCTGCCACGTAGCAGATGCTGAGATGTTTGGGGAGTTGGTGGGCAACGCTTACCAACATTAGCATCATTATGAAGCAATATGTGCCCATTATAAAACATGGTGTAACTCAGAAAAATATCCAGGAGATAAACACACCAAAGTATTAATACTGGTTAGTTATTTTGTCCTTTTCCCCCTGTACTTAAAAAAATTTACTATTAATTTTAAAACTTCCAGGAGAAACATTTGACCATAGGTGAACATGGTTTTTTGCCACCAGTGTATTCCCCTGTCACGCTGAAGCCATGCCACTGACGAGAACATTTCCCAGTCAAGCCCTGGCTGGCACTTAAAGCTTCATGTCTGCAAGAATGTGGGGGTCTGTCAGCCCCTCAGCTGTAAGGCCAGGTTCTTGTGGCCCTTCTAGGCCTTTCTAAGTGCTTGTAAACCAGGGGTTCAGAGGGTGCTTCTTTCTCTTCCAGAAGACTGTCCTCCCAACCTGGCTTTCAGGGGACAGTGTGTGTGAGGACTATGGATAAAGGAGTAAGGTAGTCAGGGAAGATTCCAGAAGGGGGCGAGGTGCACCTGGGCCGATGGCCACTCTTTGCCCTATTTTCCCTGTTTCCCCATACCACAGAAGGGCAGGCAGGTTGTTCCACAGAGCAGAGCATGCATGGTTTGGATGCTTACCTTGAATTTTTAACTTAGTCCCTCACTCATTCTAATGACCTTCAAATGCCTGTGGCAGGAGCATTTCAGGTGGAAGTGGCCCCTGGCCAGAGTCTGGGGATGACCTCATCTCTGCCATTCTGGTGCCGGCTTTCCCCTTTCTTATCCACTTGTCAATGCCCACACTTGGAGTTGAGGTCTACAAATAAAAAAGTACCCTACCCCCTTTTCTGATTTCCTGTTTGGAGCTGAGGAAGTGGAAAGAGTGCTGAGTTATGAGTCAGCGTACAAGGTCCTGGTCCTAACTTGTGCCAGTCAGAGGTGTGGCTTTCGACCTCTGTTTCTGCAGAGTAAAGCATTTGAATTTGGTGGCCTCTCCAGCCTGGGCCAGCTCTTATTTTCTATAATCCATATTAAGGGAGGACTGGGGTGAGTTAGGAATGTAGGGGAGGTATAAAAAACCTAGATAATATGAAAACGTTTTCTTCAATTCCCATTGTTCAGGAAGTTAGGTCTGACATCTCAAACAAAGCGGGAACGTTTTTAGTAGGTCACAGCACTTGGGGCAGGAGAAAGGACATACGGCGGGAGAGATATAGAGGAACGAGAGCAGGCCAAGGCCCTCAACCCTGCCCCCTCCCCTTTGGCTTTAATTTGGGGAGAGTCAGGCCCCCAAATTAAAATTAAGATATAAGTACTTGGCCGGGCGCGGTGGCTCACACCTATAATCCTAGCACCCTGGGAGGCCGAGGTGGGCGGATCGCTCAAGGTCAGGAGTTCGAAATCAGCCTGAGCAAGAGTGAGACCCCGTCTCTACTAAAAATAGAAAGAAATTAATTGGCCAACTAAAAATATATAGAAAAAATTAGCCGGGCATGGTGGCGCATGCCTGTAGTCCCAGCTACTCGGGAGGCTGAGGCAGAAAGATTGCTTGAGCCCAAAAGTTTGAGGTTGCTGTGAGCTAGGCTGACGCCACGGCACTCACTCTAGCCTAGGCAACAGAGCGAGACTCTGTCTCAAAAAAAAAAAAAAAAAAGATATAAGTACTTAAGATATAATTAAGATTAAGACATAAATTTTAAGATATTTTATGTCTTCTAACCCAGGAGATAGAGAATGGCCTAAAGGCTGCAGTCTCTGTCAGTGTTGGGGGACCCTGTGCACTTTCCGCTTCTGCATCAGAGGCTAGTTTGGGGCCACCCCAAGGCCATAGACCTGGAAGGACCCACTCTGGTCCCTTCTGGTGTGGATAACTTGTTGGCTGTGCCAAGTTAGCCCAGACCTTTACAAAAGGAACCCTTCAGCCCACCTGCCTGCCTTCCAACTCAGTGCTGTGCTTCTTATTTGGAAAGAGCGGAGGTCCTGGAATTAAGAGTGTAATTCATATGTGGAGCTTTTAAACCCCTTAGTGGTCAGATTTAGGGGCAGTGTTGTGCAATGGAAAGAAAGGCAAATGGTCTTGGATTGAATTTTAGCTCTACTCATTTCTAACAAGGGAAGTTAACCTTTCTGAGCCTTATTTCCTTTTCTGCCAGTGGGAGCTCATGGCTGCCCCACAGGGCGGTATAAGGAATAAGCACAGCCGCTAGCAAATACTCAGTGTCCAGAAAGTAGTAGCTTTGTCATTATTTGAACTGGCATTAACATTCATAGAGCTACTGAGAGGGGGAATCTGTAAAAGAGAGAGCTTCCTCATCTGATTTCCAATTTGATGATCAAAGCCAAGAAACATGCAGGATCCCCTATGAAAACAAGTGCCTTAACAACAGGGCCCTGCTGTTACCCAGGCTCTCATGCCATGGGGAGCAACTTTGGTCTGAGCCCCTAGGAGCCTCTCTGAAGCCAGCCTGGCACTCACCCCCCTCCAGAGGGCCGGTCAGCAGGCCTGGTGCAGAGCAAGGTGGTGAGATGCTGCCTGGGCCCTGGGAACTTGTTCTCGGGTGCAGAGGCCACAGTCCTCTTCCCTAGCACAGCGCCATTCAGTAGAGAAACAGTGCAATCCACATGTATCACATATGTGATCTTACCTTTGCCACATTTAAAAAATCACATAAGACTGGGCTCAGTGGCTCACGCCTGTAATCACAGCATTTTGGGAGGCTGAGGCAGGAGGATCGCTTGAGCACAGGAGTTCGAGGCTACAGAAAGCTATGATTGAGCCATTGCACTCTACCCTGGGTGACAGAGCAAGATCTAGTCTCAAAAAAAAAAAAAAAACTGGTGGAATTTTTATAAAATATTTTATTTAATCCAATATATGTGAAGTATTATCATTTCAATGTATAATCAATATAAAATTATTAATGAGGTATTTTACATTCTTCAACATCTGGGATGTGTTTCACACTCACAGCACATCTCATTCAGACTAGCTTTATTTCAAGTGCTCAGTAGCACCATGCGTCTAATGGCTACTGTTTTGGACAGCACAGTTCTAGAGACTTCCATCTGAGTAGGGATAAATGAGCTTACATGGAGAGAAAAGAGAAACCCACCTGGATAAACAAGGTGGTGTGTAGTCCGGGGCCATCACATCCACAGAGTGAGCCATGGGCGTGGGGTGGAGTGAGAGGCGTTGCCCGGATGATGGATGTGCCCCACGTTGGTAGTCTGAGTCTGAGAGGGCCATTTGCACTTCAGGAACCAGTCACTTAGGTCATTTCAGGTAATAGAGAGTTAACTTTAAGGACATAAGCCCAGGAGCCCAGGTAGGGCCAAACTGGCAGGCCCAGAGGAGACCCAGAGCCCAGATGGATCTTACCCACTGTGCAGGATTGGTGAGAGCAAATGCGTGTGCACATGAGTCACCTGGGAATCTTGTTCAAGCGCAGATGCGGATTCTGTGGGTCTGGAGCAGGGCTGAGCATCTGCAGTTCTAACTGGCCCCTAGCTGATACCCCTGCTGCTGGTCCACAGACCACACTTGGAGCTGCAAGGAGGGACTGAATTACATGTGTAATGTATTCAGCCTGGTACAATGATTCTCAAACTTGAGCATGCGTCGGAATCAGCTGGAGGGCTTCTGAAAACACAGACGGGGCTGGAGCAGCCTGCCTGCTCTCCTCTTCCGATGGTCCAAGCACACCCCTCGCCACCCCAGCCTCCCTCAGTACCGCCCTCTTGCTCTTTACACCCCACGAGACCTCTGTTGTGCAACCGAGGCTCCGTGACTACATGAGAGAGAGCAGCCCAGACAGCAGTTCACCTGGAGTGTGAACAGCAGAAGGGGGAGTGAGCCCATGTCCTGGGATTTAAGGGAGAAGAATGGCCCTGGTGACTGCTGCTAGCCCAGCTTGGGTGGTGCCACCGACGCCAGCATTCTTGGGTGATTTTGAATTCATAGGAGATGCTCCTGAACTATCTTTTTTGCCACTACCTTTTTTCAGGGACAGATTTCTCTGATTCCTTTTATTTTCACATTGGATTGAATTGATGACATCATATATTATAAGACCATGTCTAATTGTATTGGCCGAGTTTTAAATTATTGTGTTCCTCTAGGATGCCTGCCATGGTTCTCCTTTTGGTTTTTGGTTCTCTTATTTCTCTTGTACTATCTTTCTTTATCTAACCTTCCTATTTTTCTGAAAGATCTAATATTATATCTCCCATTTATGTTCTTTAAAACACTTTTCTGTCTATAAATCTCCCTATGACCCTTCTTTTTTTTTCTTTTAGGGGCATATGCCCTATTTTTTTAAAACCAGGCAGAATCTTAAAATGCTCTGAGTTTTTGTCCTTTTCTATCTCATCAAAGTTAGCAAAATAAATGTGGCAGAGATGAAAATATTCTTTTTGCCCCATTAATCTCTTTGCTGTGAAGTAGTTGTGTGTCAAGACCTCCTTGGCAGAAGCCCCACCCATGCAGTATACAAAAGAGTTAGGTGGAAAATTACTTGCTCTCATTCTGTTCCTGAAGGATGACTTTAAACCTCCTTTGCCTTGACTCCCTTCTCTCCTTTGTCTTCACCTTCCACTTTGCCTCTTTTTCCCCATAAAATATAGACTGGCTCCCCTTGCTGACCCAACGTCGATTTTTACCACTTGTGCTGCCTCCTTTTCTTCCCATCTCTCTCCCTCCATCTCCTTCTCCCTTCTCCACTCTTCGTGGAGTTAGGCTTTTCCCAGTGGCTCACAGTTCTAGCCTCTCCTTCATTCATCAAATTCCAGTGAATGTGCTAACCTTGTGTTGGGGTACAAAGAGCAACAAAACTTGGTCATTGCCCTTAGGAGACTGACCTTTTTGTTGTTGTTGTTGTTTGAGACAGAGTCTTGCTTTGTCATCCTGGGTAGAGTGCAGTGGCGTCATCATAGCTCACTGAAATCTCAGACTCCTGAGCTCAAGCAATCCTCTCACCTCGGCCTCCCAGAGTGCTAGGATTACAGGTGTGAGCCACTGCACCTGGCCAAGACTGACTTTCTTGACCTCATACTTCATTATTATATTGCAATTATAGATTCACCATCAGGATGTGTTTGCGAAGGGCTAACTTTGCGTGGTGCTGTGTGGGAGACAGAATCCTCTGTTAGGTCCTTTTTGCAAGAACCTGGTTGGTCAGATAAGACCTGGACACATTAAAAACTAAGCAAAAGCACAACACCAGTCACACAGTATGGGTTCATTTCCCAAATGACTGGCACATCAGCTCTTTAAGTTCATAGGAAAATGAGGCCCCTGGAGGCTGGAAGGGTCCGTGATGTCTTCTTGGAGGAGGAGCTTGAGCTAGTCCTGGAAGAGTGAGTTGGATTTGGATGGCAGATTGTGATTCAGATGTTGGAGACAGGAGAGAAGTGGGAATAGTTAAGGCCCGGGTTGGGGGTAGATGAGCTCAGTGTGGGAGAGTAGATGGGTACAAGCAGAGAGGAGTGAGGAATAAAGCTGAAGGACGGATTGGGAGGAGACAGTGGGAGGTCTGCAGCATGAGGCTGGGCAGTTTCTAGAGACCTACCCATTCTAGAGGATGAGCGCACTGTTCCTTTTCCATTTCTGTACTACCCATAGCTCTCCAAATGAACTGCTCCTCTAGTCACAGCTAGAGGTACATGCTGTATGATTACTTTTGTCTCATGGATCCTTTTAACTTATTTTCCTAAACACATAGGATTATTACAAGTATTCCGATTACATTTTTTCAGGTGCTTCATTAGTCTTTGATACACCATCATTTTGCATGATCCCCAAGAAAAATGGGGAGCTTGCTGATGCAATGAGTTTCTGCAGATCCACGCTTAAGATGGCCTTCCCATACGCTGCACGTGCCCACAGGGTGGCTTCCAATCTGCCACCTGTACTGAAGACAGCAGCCACACGACTAACATTGTATCAGACCTGCAAGAAGGCAGTGTCTCACAATGGATATGAAGTTTTCTTTATTTACTTATAAATTGATATAAAATTAGCTTTATGATTTAAGTACTAAAGGGAACACCTGCTACTTGGCTTAGTGTTGTTTTGGGAATCACAGTAGAACATAACTCCAGAGAAGCAAGCTAGGATGCCTGGGAGTCTTGGCCTTTAAAAGAAAACTCTAAAGGAAATAAATTATTTTCTCTCTGCTGAGAATCTACATTTCTCTAGAGTACTTAAGACAATTGAGAAATCATTGGCATCAATTTATTGGACTATTTCCCCCTCCAAAACAAAACTTCATGTTGCTGTTCCTTTGAATTCACTGGGTAGGATATATGACCACCTTCTCCATGAATGACCAGGAAATAGTTTATCTTCTAAGAGGCATATATTTTACTTCAACCTCTTGAGGAAGAATTCATTCTTTAGTGTGTCAATTTCCTGGAGCCCCAAACAGAACTCCTGAAATGTCCATTTGGCACCCTGGGATGAACTCCTTACCCTCTATGGAAGGATATAATTGTTATAGAGTCTCACAGCATAAGAATAACGCACATGTGTACATTCTAGCAAGAGTAGGCCACAGCAGTGGACTCTGCATAGGTAGAGACTGCAGAATGAACAGTTTGTGTAGGACGAGGGCCCTGTTTATATAGTGACAGGTATGCTCTGGCAGAGTCCCACTAACATTTATCATTAGGACTTGGGTTGCCCCCAAGAGGACTCATTGCAACTTCTGATAGCTGATGGTCCCCATCTCCTTAGGAGGGGGCTGGCCAGACGACCTCAGTCATCCTCAAATGCTCCCTTCCCACCTCTGCATCAAGTGTCACCAAATCCTGCTGTGCCAGCTCCTGTGCAGCTCTCATTTGTCCACACCTGTCCATCCCCACTGCCACCATCTGGCCCGGGCTGCCATCATCTCTTACCTGGTGCGGAAGTTCCCCACTGCTTTCCCCGTGTCCACTCATACCCCACTCCAATTTCCACATTGCTGTTTTAAATAACTTTTTAATTCATGTCGGATATTATCACTCCCTGCCTTTGACTCCTCCAGGGGTTTACTGTTGCCTCTGAATTAAACTCTCACCCTCAATAAGGCCCTGCCTATGTGAGGTGACTTCTCTTTACCTCTCCAGCCCCTCCTTGCCTGCTGCGTTTCAGCCACTGAGACCTCGCAGTTCTCTCAGACACTGAGCCCTCTGTCACCTGGGCCTTGGCCTGTACTGCTGCTCTGCCCTCTCCCCTGGGAATCCTGCTCCGCCTTCCAGCCTCGGCTCAGACCTCACTGCCTCTGGGAAGCCGCCCTGCCGCCTCTGGGTGGCTGAGTCAGGCACTCCCCCAAAGCACTCAGTTCTTTATACTTGAATTTATTTGCGTTTAAATTGTAAATAAGTATTTTTTAATGTTTTTCTTCCCCACTAAAAGTGGAAGCTCCATGAAGGCAAAGACGTGTCTTTTCTTAATCAGTTACCGAATCCCCAGTGCTCGAGCCTAGCACCGGGCCTGACGCGTGGTAGGTCTGGCGCGTAGGAGGAGCTCAGTATTTGTTGACCGCCTGTGTGGCTCTCTGGGACCTCGTCTGTGCTAGAACACTGACCTCGTCCCTATTATGTGCAAGGCATCAGCCAGACTTCAACAAGCAGACCGATATGTACAGTAAAACCCAGAATAAAATCTGAGCCTTAAGAGAGAGACAAAGTGCTTCCAGGAAGGGAAGGAGACATCTACTTGTAGAATTTCTGTAAAAATGTTTTTCCACATTGAGCAATTTCAGTGACCTTTAGTTTTGACTTTTTTTTCACTCTCTTTTTTTTCTTCAATATCAAGTTTAATATTCAACCAGAAGCTCTGATCCCGGGCATTTCTCTGGAGGTTTTTTTAAGCCAGTGGCTCTACATGGAGACAGTACCACCCTCTAGGGAGCACCTAGGAGATTCGTGGGGCCCTCGTGGTTTCCTGGTGATTGAGGGAGCTGCTGGCGTTCAGCGGGCAAGCACTGGGGTGCAGGACGTGCTGAATTTTCCCTAATTCCTACAGCCAAGAAACATGCAGGAACAGATACACCGCAAATATATGAATCAGTGGTTCCTTCATCTTCAATAATACAGAAAAAGGGTTTCAAGAAGTTGTAAAAACAAGCCAAATAATTTAAGAAATGGTCATTACATAGAGGGAAGCTTAAAAGGAACGAAGTTATAACTTCAAAATTATTGAAAAATGTACTATCTGCAAATTTTTCTACTAAATGAAATATAGCATTTCTAGCTATATGTATACACACACGATTACTTTATATAATTTTATACATATAAATAGTGCCGTCACTACGCTATTGCTCTTTACTATTGCCCTGAAAATGTGGATCAGAGGAGACTTGAAACTCTTAACAGATTTAGAACCAAATAGTATTAAATTAGTGGAGATACATGAAATGTAGATGTCTCATTGAATTTTGTTGCCATCCCATGTATTTTTTTAATCTCTGGGGTACAGTGATAAATCTGTGCTATAAAGATTAAATATTGATGTTGTTTTTGTTGGGGTGGCTGCTGTTTTTCATCCTAACACAAAGCTTCTCTATGGCCTCCTCTCATCATTACTGTCCCTTTGTCCAGAGCAGTCACTGGATATATGTTTCAAGGTATGGTGGGATCCTAAGACTTAGATAAGGTTTCTGTGACAACTTTTTACAATCCCATGTCATAAAACAGAGAATTGTTTTGACACCACATTAACAAAATTAAAATTTTTTTTTATTTTCACCACTTCAGTGGTCTATAACTTGTCTTGCTATGTTATCTTCCAAGGTTATTTTTTTCTTTCATTTTTTATGTAATACATGTTCTGTTATTTATCCTAACACTACTTTTTATTTCAGTATTCCAGCAGCCATCTGTATACCCTGTGTTTTTTCATTTTCCTGTGCTACTTCTACAGTATGATTTTTTGATTATTCACTTTTTAGTCCAAACATGCATTAGGAATTAATGCAAGCATCTGACTGTGTCGTTGTCTTCTAATGTGCCTGAGCATTTACATATTGAAATAGTCATGCTTGAACAGTTACATAAGGAAATAGATATTATTAGAATTTACTTTTCTTCTATATTTCCTAAACATTTTATTTAAGGCTTTGGGGTTTTTTTTGAAATAATATATATGGGTGATTAGCAGTGAACTTCAATTCAGGATGGCACAGGGGGCATAACTAGATATGTGTTATAAAAAGTGGACATTTGTTCTGATAGAGTGGAGAACCACCGTCTTAAGCAATCCTTTAAAAACACCTGGAAGTTGTCTACAGTAGGATGACTGCTCCCCAGTTTTCCTGATTTACTCCTGTTGTCCTGGCATAATTATTAATTGTGTCCCTTCCAGTGTTGAGAGTACTTGTTTGGATGATAAATTATATTGCTACACATTTTTAGAGGCACTTCTCCTCCTCACAATCTCCATCACATTATTCACTTTTTGAGTAGTATCGTCTGTCTCGGTCAGTCTTTCTATGTCCTTTGACAAATAGTGTTGGGTCTACTTTTATCCCCTCCACTGTTGAACTTTACACTCCTAAGACCTGCCAGCATTCTCTTTTACTCGTCCTTGAAAATCTAAAATAATTGGCTCAGATAACTTCAGTGTCTTGGCCTTTCCCTTTGCTCACCAACCTGATCCTGTCCTAACCAATGCTCTTAACTCACTGTTCTATTTTTGGCATTTCTACCTTAATCCTCTTTCCACTTATTTTTCTACATAGCCTTACTGTTCTGCCAAATTTTTGTACTTTTGCAAAATTAATTTTGCCTTATCTGACAGTTTGCAACTTCAAGTTTTTTCCTATAAATAGACTCTGTTAGATATTTTAGCCCAAATTCTCTCTTTGTTTTGATTTAAACTCTGGTGTTAACTCACATTTAAATAAGCATTGCTCAATACCATTTACTTCTAGCTGACTGCTTGAATCATATCATAAACTACTCTTACCCTGACATAGAAGTCTCTAAATAACATTCTTTTTGCTATTCTTTGGGGAAATGTCATATTTTTGTTTTTATTTTATTTTTAAAGGAATAAAGCTTTTAGAATAAGATGTTTAGCTCCCAAGAATTTTAAAAATGCTCGGTCTAATTTTTTTATTGTGGTAAAATACACATAACATAAAATTTGCCAGTTTAACCACTTTAAAGTATACAGTTCAGTGTCATTAAATGCATTCACAATATTGTGCAACCATCACCACTATCTAGTTATGAAACCTTTTCATTACCCCAAATGGAAACCCCACACCCACTGAGCATTTTCTCCCTACCCCCTCCTCCTCCAGCCCCTGGCAACCACTCACCACCTTCTTTCCCTGTAGCTTTGCCTCTCCTGGACATTTCCTATGAATGGATTCAGGCAATATGTGGCCTGTCGGGTCTGGCTTTCTTCACTTAGCACACTTTCTCAAAGTTCATCCATGTTGTAGCATGTATCAGTACTTCATTCCTATGTATGACTGTATAATATTTCATTGTATGGCTAGATCACATTTTTGTTTAACCATTCATCCGTTGATCAGTCCAATCTTTCTGAAATCTTTAAGATGAGATGAGTGATACAGTAGCATGGATGCGTGCAGGAGATAATACATAGAAATTTCGAGTGGGAGTGTCAGTGGTTGGGTACGTGGACAATGCTGTTGTATGGAGTGTACATAGAGGCCCTGTTCACCCCTGTTTCGAGGCCAGATTTTACTTTCTTTCTCCTCCCTCTTCCCTTTTTCTGTAACTAGATCACGTTTTGTTGTTTTCTTTACCATTGTACCAGTTTTAGAAAATACAGCTGAATAAAATTAGAGTCCCACCCCCCCAAAAAATGATCACTACTAATAACATGTTGGTATCTTCTAATAATGTTCCTGTTTGGGTATTTTACTTTTACGTAATTATGATCACATTGAATAGATAATTTTGTATGCTGCTGTTTTTTTCATAAAATGTATTTATTTAACAAATATTCAAATATCTGCAATATACTGGGGATTGTTCTGAATAACTCTGATGAGTGGGTAAGAAGCTCCAGTGGGGTATGGTTTAGGAGTTGTCAGCATATAGATGATGTTTAAATCTGCAGGACTGTCTGAGACCTTCTGGGAAAGTAGATAGAGCTGAGAAGGGGCCCTGGACTGAGCCCTAGGGCACCCAGCATACAGAGGTCAAGCAGAGAATGTTGAGAGAGGATGGGCAACCAGCCAAAGGCGGAGAGTCAAAAGAGAAAGAGCTTCGAAGGGGAGTGGGCCTTTCATCAAATGCTACCGAGCATCTGAGTGAGATGGGGACAGAGGGTCCACCTTCGAGTCTGGCCAGGTGGTGGTCAGCATGGGGCTCAATGAAGTGGGGAAGACCACAGCCCATTTGGAGTGTGCTAAGGAGCAAATGGGAGAATATTTTAACATATATCTGCATGTTTCATATATTCTTGAACATAATGTCATGGCAGAATGAGATGTCTAATTTGCATTTAACTTAACCACTATTGTCTTCCTACTCTGTGACATTTACATTGTTTCCAGTTTTTACTATTATTTAATACAAAGAAAGCCAAAGAAACAGCTTTGTAAGTTTTCCTTTCTAGTTTTAGCATCCCTTTGAATGGAGTCACAGTAAGGGAGGTACTTATTGGTGCAAGAGCAGAGCATCTCTAAAGCTTGTGATTTTCCCTTGCTCAAATACTTTCCAGAAGGACTGGACAGTCTGCACTTCCTCCAGCAGTGTCTGAGGGGCCCAGCATCTTGACTGGATGTGTCAGCTGGGTCCTTCCAAAACAAGCCTCTCCTTTCACAAGTTTAGAAGTTCTTTCACCCTCGAATCAGGAATGGAATGACAAGAACCAAATCACGTTATGGAATGAAAACTAGACATGGCTCACTAAGTAATGTGAAATAGAAATGCCCGTATAGAAATCGCCAATCATATGGAGCCACGACTTACATGTGATTCGGGTGTTTGTTATTAATCCCTTTCACTAAGGTCCTGGTGGAACCAGGTATGGCTAAGGGAAATACTCAGCCATGATCCTCCTCCTCCATGCCTGTGTTCCTTTGCAGGCGTATAAATGTGATCAGTGCTAGAATTTAAGGAAGTTTACCCTTTTCCAGTAAACACTCTACCAATTCCCCATAGCAGCTGTCTGCTGATATCAGTGAATGACTTCTACCCTCCCCATGCATGCCTTGGGTATGGTTTTATAAACATTCCCAGTTTGTAGCAAAAAGAGAACAACGTCCAGGGTGATCATCATCTCAAAAATGTCCTCTCCTTCCCATCCCCATTCCTCAAAATAAAACCCCCACTGCTTCATAGTTACTTCCTGGCCATGTTGTGAATAGTTCCTCCCCAGCTGCAGCAGCTGGATAAAGGGAGCTGACCCCAGCTGCCTTGCTGGGTTTGCTATTTAGCTGCTTCCTGCCCAGCACAGCAGCCACAGCCGCTCACCCAGGATCTGCAGTGCCCGGTAGGACAGCGCCTAGTGTGGCATCACCTCACCCAGGACTGGCAGTGCCCAGCGTGGCAGTGCCTTGCCCAGGACTGGCGATGCCCAGCGCGGCAGCACTGCGGATTCTGGGGGAGGTGCTGGCTCTGCCGTAACTCATCTCCGGGGAGCTGTCCTGCTCCACTTGGGCTTGTTGCCGTTTGCTGGGCTTTGAATGGAAGAATGGAGTGTTGATTGTGTCAGTGGAGAATTGCGGTGGTAAGAGATGTGTGTGGGCGTCTCCCTCCTTCCCTTTAACTGGGTCATTTTCTGGAAAGGTGCTGGGTCACCTCAGATAAGCCCCCAAATGGTAGACCCAGTGTGACGCCTAACAACTCAGCAGAGTGGTTGAGTGTTCGAGAACCCAGCAGATGCGGGTAAATTACTGTACTGTTACCTATTCTGTTACCTTGTGTGACTTAACTTCTTTGAATCTCATTTTTCCCTCATCTGCTTAAAACATAGAAGGATAATGTAGTGCCAGCCTCATTAACACATTACCTACCATGTGAGTTGTATTTAACTCAATGCTAGTTTTGAGCCTGGGGCCTCGTGAAGCATATGTAACTCACACAATTCTTTACCTTGGGAGCTGCAAGAACTATTTTTCAAGTTGCATATAACTTACACACAGAAAACAATAAAAAACAACAAATTTTTCATTAAATTAGAAAGGATCATTTTGTTTTTGAAGTTTTTGTTCTATTTCCGTAATAAAACACCATGGCCCCAAGGAAAAAAATTTTTTTCTAATGTGGCAGTGTGTTAAATTCTTGCAAGAAACTGACATAATAATGTATATATAGCATCTACCGTAGTGCTCACGGTGGCCCAGCACACGCTCAGTCGGGGTTAACATTATCATCACTCTCCCACCCCCCGCTGCTGTGGAATCTTCCTGACTTTCGCTGCTCTAATTTGGTGGCTCAAACCTGATCTTCAACCCTCTTTCTTGCAGGGAGTTTTATGAAGAAGCATGGTCAGCCTGTTGTTTCCAAAACCTTGGGGTAAGTTCTGGGATGTCCAAGGCAGAGTAAGGGTTGGATTGGCTTTTCCTGCTGACTTGACCATGATAGGTCTAGCGAGTAAGTCTTCTTGGGCCTCCTGGGTTATAACAGCTGAGGGGTGGGAGCCTAGTGGGTTGTGGTATCATTCACACAGCACCTGCTGACCTGGCAGCCTCTGTGGGAGCCCCTTTGGCCCAGCTGCTAAATGCTAGGACATGGGAGACGTGGCCAGAGTCCGTGGGGGACTCTAACAATCAAGGCAATAGTCAGAACATTTAAATAAGCAGACTTAGGAGAGGCAAGTGACAGAAGCTGCTGTAACGGACAAGGCTCAGATTGCAGTGGCTCAACACAAGGAAAGTTCATTTCTTACTCAAGGGAAGTTCAATTCAGGTATTTGGATATAACAGGTGGAGAGCCTTCCATGTTGTTTTTCACGAATCCAAGCTGCTTCCATTTTGGAGCTCCATCATCGGGGCCTTGAGCCTCTGATCAACCTTCTGAATCTCGCCAGCAGAGTAGGCAAGGGAGAGTGTGGAGAATCTCACGAGAGGTTTCTATGGGTCAGCCCAGGAAATAGTATTCAGCACTTCCATTCACTGTCTACTGGCCCAAACCCAGGCTCGTGGCCAGAGCTAAGCAGCATTCAGGTACACCTGATAGCAGGGAATTGTAAAGGAAGTCTAGCTGCATGCCCGGGGGCAGAGGAAATAGGTTTTGGTGCCTCAGATTTTTCCAGAGAGGGCATGAGAAAGTGTTCGAGGCATAGAGTTGGGAAGGCTACCCTCCAGTGGTTTCTGACCCTAACTTAAGTGCCTCAAATGGGGTAGAGGAAGGAGGATAGAGTTGCTGCGTTGTCTGGAGCTGGATTATCTGATGGTTTCTTTCCAGGGACAGATTTTCAGCCCCTGCAGTGGAGACCCGTCCTAGCATCTGGGGAGAGTGCCCCCCAAAGTTTGCTACCAAGCTGGGCCGAGCGGTGGTCAAAGAAGGACAGATAGGACGATTCTCCTGCAAGATCACTGGCCGGCCCCCGCCACAGGTCACCTGGCTCAAGGTGAGGTTTCTGTGTTCCCACCCTGATCCTGACCCAGGCCTGGGGACTCTGAAGGTTCAGGGTTAGATCCTTCGAATAGTAAGAGCCTGTCTTTCCAATCAGTTCCTTCTGTTTCAACTGCAGGTGGTTCTTGAAGGTTCTCTGTGTATTTGTTAAAAATGCTTATTTTTGCCCCTATCACACACTCTCCCTGTGTTACTCAGACCACGAAGTTCCTATAACCTCACAGTCACAAAATAGCAAAAAACGTCTGAGTCAAGGCAGACCTGACAATCTCAAGAGAGAGGAATGTGAGTTTATGGTGCTGAGTTTCAAGCCACAGCTCCGCGATTCATAAAGCATGTGGCACTGGACAAGTCACCGGATCTCTTGGAAGCAGTGGCTCCTGGTTTCCTTATCTGGGAGGTAGAAATAATAGCACCAACCTCAAATTATTGCCGGGAGGCTCCCTGTAGAAGTGCCTTATAAATCATTCAGGGCTGAGCGAAGTGAAGACAGAGGGGGAAGAGGTGGTGGCGGGGAGACAGGGTCAGGGGGGATGTCAAACAGGGCAGTGAGGAACCGCAGGGCACAGGTGGAGTCAGAACCAGGGAGGGTGGGTTGTCCAGAGTTGGAACTCCTGGAGGCAGAGAACAACCGACATAAGGAATCAGGGATTTCGTCCCTCAAACTCGGGCTCCCTTGAAACAGCTTCCACGTGTCTGTGCTAAGCTGGACAGAACACCACACCACACTACACCACGTGCACAGGCCGCAGTCAGGGATTGTCTGAAGACTGCTCTCTGAGCACTCGTGTTGACAGAGCCCGGTGCAGAGGGCTCTGCTGCCCACGCCCTGGTGTCTGTCCCACCGGGATCGGCAGGAGGCAGGAGAACACTGCCAAAAGGTCAGCAGTCTCTGTGACCAAGCTACCCTGTTTCCATCCACAGGGAAACATCCCGTTGCAGCCGAGTGGCCGTGTGTCTATGTCTGAGAAGAATGGGGTGCAAGTTCTGGAAATCCATGAAGTCAACCAAGAGGATGTGGGCGTGTACACGTGCCTGGTGGTGAACGGGTCAGGGAAGGCCTCCATGTCAGCTGAGCTTTCTATCCAAGGTATCCGCTGCGGGCGGGCTCGTGCAGCAGGTCTCTCTGCGCATCTGTGTGTGTACACGTGGCACACTACACGCATGCCCATGCGACCCCCGGGCACATCTTTGACAAGAAGAAAGGGGCTGGGGCAGCGCAGGCCCAGCCACAGGGGAAGATGCTGTGCGCTGGGCGGCCACCTTCCCCTGTGTCCTCACACTTTCCCCGCCCCTGTGTCTTCAGTCCTCTCCCCACTTGAACTCCTTTTTGTATCTCTCATCACCAACTGGAAGAGTGGGTGTTGCTAACGTCTTGCCATCACCCCAAATTTAACCTGCCTAAAATGTACTCATCATCCACTCTGTCCTTGAAATCAGGTGTTCCCTCAACCTGACGCTGTCTGCCTAGGGTCCCGTGCTCATTCTCACCCAGACTGGACAGCTCAGCACCCCCTTGACCCTCCCCCTTTCCTCCTTGACCATCCACCCTGTCAGCTCCCCCTTGGAAATCTTTCTAAACATGTCTCATTCTTACAGTCCCTTGGTCCCTCCAAATCCAGCCTAGGGACGCAGAGGGCAGATGGGGAAGAGGCTGGATGTCCCTTCACTGGAGCAGGAGCCTTGAGGAAGGCAAGGCTTGGGGTATCAGAAGGGAAGTGGCCTTCACACCTTCCTTCTCCTTTCCCCTTTTCTCTCCTGAGGATTTTGCCTCTGCATCTCCTTCCTTTCTCAGAAACTATTCCTCCTTGCTCTCATTACTACTTTTGGCCCAGTCTGCGGGTTTTTCACAATCCACAGAAAGAAATTCATTTTACAGTATATTGCAGCGCAGAACATGTATACATGCATAAACATATTGAACTGAAACAAGTTTCGTGAAACAGTCCTGATCTGTACCATGCACAGCACATGTGGTGCTCTCTGTTCCACTTGACACTGTGGAAACTGTAAGTGCTGGTCCTGACCAGAGAACTTCCCTCGCTCACCGGCAGTTGCATCAGGAGCTTCCGTCGGGCGTCCAGAGCAGTGATTTAGCTACTGTCCCTGTGCCTGCCCTGGCACTGGGCTAAAACCTGCTCTGTTCCGATGGACTTAACGACAAAGTACGTTGCCTGGGATTTTGTTAAAATACTCAAAAGAAAACAAAAAGAGACAAATAAGACTGGCCAAGTGTTCCTTAATCTTGGTGCTGGCTTCTAGGGTTTGTTATAGTCTTCTCTCTATTGTATATTTTGAAATTTTTCATGAGAAATTTTGAAAAAGAACATGGCAGGAAAAAAATATCTTGTATATTTTTTCTTTGAAGAACTGAATAAAATTACATTTTCTTTATACATTTTTAAAGCATGCATTTGTGAAAAGTGAACGCATTATGTTTTTTTTAAGGGCTACCAGCAAGTTACAATGTTTGGGTTTGAACTTTTCAGCAGCTGTTTATTTTTGTTTGTCCCTGGATTGTTTTTTGTTTCCTTCTGTTTAGTGAGCAGGAAAAGAGTCTACGTCCTCAGGGTATGGTAGCACCAGCCACTGTTTAAGAGCAGGGGAAGGGCATTTGCAGCTTTGACAGCGTAGGCCAGGGCTGGGAGGAATGTTCTCTGGGGCTGGGACAAATTTGTCAACCCCACTGATGTTCAGCCCCAGGGAAACTGGAAGGAGTGGGCAGGGCAGGGCCAGGGTGACAGGGAAATGCTTGGGAAGTGAAAACTTGGTGTGTGAAGTATTCCGAGTATTCCACTAACGTTCTTTCCACTCTTCCCCCTGTTTCCAGGTTTGGACAATGCCAACAGGTATGTCCAAGCTTTACGATCATTATGCTTTCCATTTTGAAATGCCTGCAAGGAAAGAAGGATTGTTACCGAGAAATGCCCTTAGTTTTCAAGTCCTTGTATAGGGAGCGAGAACTGACTGTTTGGAGGATGTTGGTTTATTTTGAGTGTTTTGTTTTGTCCTCCTATTGTAACATGCCGCACAGGCTCTATGTTGGCTTACTGTCAGCGTTGAGATTCTCAAAAACTCAGTGCCGCCACCTTTCTCAGTATCTGTGCAGCACCTTCACCAGTGAGCCATTGTGAGGGAGGGCGCTGTGCCCTGAGAAGGCCACCTCACGTGTTCCAGGCCAGAATCCAGCCACTCGTCGAGCCCGGGTTCCGCCGGAGCCTCCTTGGCGCAGCCAGTGCTAGATGTGCAGTGTACCCGGCTGAGCAGACAGCCCAGCGCAGACAAGGGCTTTAAACAGGCTCACGAATACATAGTTACAAACTGTGATGCGTCCATGAAGAAGAATAACAGAAAGGCGCAGATTTAGAATAGAGGTCAGGGAAGCCCTTTCTAGAAACTCGCCGTCTGGGCTCAGCCCTGTGAAGAGCAATACTAGCTGGGGAAGAAAGGCTCGGGGACAGCGTTCCCGACACAGGGGAGAGCGTGGGAAAGCCTCCTGGTGAGAGGTGGCGTGTGGGGACCCAGAAGGACGCCCATGTGGCAGCAGCCTGGTGTCTCAGGGTCAGGAGCAGTGGAGCCGGCATCCTGCAGGCCAGCCTGAGAAGCTCAGTTTACCCTTATATAGTGGAAAATCTGTTGGAAAACCCTTGAGCTTGAAACGACGTAATTCGATTTATGTTTCTAAAAGATTGACTGTGGTTGCCGTGTAGAAAGTGGATCAGCGAGGGCAGAGTGGGTGAGGGAAAGCAGCGGGGGTGTGAACTGGGAGGGCACCTGTGGAGAAGAGAAGAGGAGGTGGAAGGGGGCCTGGTGGGGTGCGGGGCAGGGAAGCGTCGAGAATGGCTGCCACGCTCTGGCTTAGGAAAATCAGCAAACAGCAAAGAAAGACTTTTGCGCTTACTCGCTCTTAATTTGTGGGCTTTTGCGATCCCTGGAATCTGTGCTTGTGATGAGTAATGTTTGTGAGTAACCAGATGGCCATTCTATTCCTCCTTCTCCCCTCCCCACCCCCTAAACAGGTCGTGTGTGAGAGGAGCAAAGGCCACCAGTTCCGACATCAGGAGGGAGGTGACCAATGGAATCTCGAAGGGGTCAAAACCGGACAGCCTGGAGACTATAGCTGGAAGTAAGAACTGCTCCAGCTCCCAGAGGGCTGGCTCCCTGGCCTGGGCCACGAACAGCCAGCCTCAGCCCCTGCGGGAGTCTGCGCCGGAGCAGTGTGGGAACCCACCCGGGACGGTCCCGCAGGCCCCCGTCCTCCGTAAGACTTCCAGCACCATCACCCTGCAGACCGCGAGAGTCCAGCCAGAAGGCAGGGCACCTGTCTTGGGGGCCGTGTCTCCTTCAGGAGAAGACAGGAAGAGGCCAACCGCTCCCCATCCAGCCGCCCTCCCCTCCAGGCAGTCTGGCCTGGGAAGCCAGGAAGTTGTGGGCAAGGTTGCTACCAAGAGAATCCCCATGGAGAGCCAGAAGGCTTTAACATTTCCCAAATTTGAGAGCAAGCCTCAAAGCCAGGAAGTCAGGGAAGATCAAACAGTCAAGTTCAGATGTGAAGGTGAGTAGAGTTAATTAAGTCACTAGTTCCCAAAGTGTTGCCCCTTGGTGGCCACTCCCTCCCTTCAGCACATAGCTGGTTGTACCCCTATATCCACCCGTCCCCTTGAACTAGGGTCCCCAGGAAACCAGCTTACAGGGATCTTCTCCTAAGTCTAGAAATGTCATTTATTCCACAGAGACACCCAGCAGTGGCCCAGTGTTCACTGTGGAATAGAGCACTGGCCCCGTGCCCTAATTCTTACCACCCTAGACGGAACAAAACCCTGATTACCACCAGCATTAAAAAACAAACCCCAGGGTGTCCTCTTCTCTTTCTTCCCCTTTCCTGGCTTTGCCCAACCTGGAGACCTGGCCCCTCACCCTGTGTTCCTCCTCCCAGGGCCCCTGACGCTGCCTAAGGCTGTGTAGGCCTGTGGAGGGCAGGGCGAGGGGGGAGGAAGCACTCAGGGGGGAGGGCGACCCCACACCAGATGGAGCTCTGACCTCTGGTGCAGGCCCTCCCCTCCCCCACCACCCACCAGCATACTGTGTTCTCGGGGGCTCATGTTCTTCACCTGGCCCTGCAGTTTCAGGGATCCCAAAGCCTGAAGTGGCCTGGTTCCTGGAAGGTACCCCGGTGAGGAGACAAAAAGGCACCGTTGAGGTTTATGAAGATGCCGGATCCCACTACCTCTGCCTGCTGAGAGCCCAGGCCAGGGACAGTGGGAAATACAGCTGCACGGCTTCCAATATCCAAGGCCAGGTGTCCTGTAGCTGGACCCTCCTCGTGGAAAGTGAGTAAATTCCTCCAGGTCACCCTGGATTCTCTGTGGGAAGCCCATTCACGGGGTGCTTCATCGCAGACAGCTCATCTCCTACAGCGCCCCATATACGACCCGGTAGAAATATCATCGCCACCCACACACCAAGGCCAAATACACTGCTCCAGGCCAGTGATTCTTACGCAGGAGTTCACAGCAGAATCACCTCCAAACAAACATGCTCGGGCCCCACTCCCAGCCCAGATGAGAGCTACCTTTTTTAGGTCCCTCAGCTGCTCCAGCAGCCATGACTCATGTTCGTAACCACAGAGAACCAAGCATTCACCAAACATGCAGGTTTAGAGTAATGTGAGATGATGTGGGATCCCACAGCTTTTATGTTTATTGTGATATCTGTTTAGAAAAGTAATGCTTGTTCATTATGGGGAATTTAAACAATATATAATCTTATGACTCAGAAATAAATATTTTAATGTTTTTAAAATAAAATCAGCGTGCTGTTTGTATACTAGTTTCTATCCCCATTTTCTCATGTAATATAAACATCTTTCTGTATTATTTAATATTCTTTGAAAGCATAATTTTTAATGGCCATAAACTATTGCATTGGGTAGGTGTTATCTAATTGAGGTGTGCTCTTATTTGTTCAATATTTAAATTGTTTCTATTTTTCACTATTATACCAAAACTGTGATAAATATTCTTATGCCTGTCTCTCTTTAAAAGATTTCCCCCTCTAAATGCATATGTGGACCCTAGACCCATGTCATACCCTTGAGAAACCTATTAAGTAATACCACAAGGATAGATTTAGCAAATTGCAGGCTGTTGGAAACTCGATGAGACAAATAATCTTCACCCATTTTTTTCAACAAATAAATTGTAAGCAAAAAAAGGAAGGGAGAAGCAACCTATAGGAAGCTTAGACTAAAAGGTACATAAGCAACATCAACAGTTGCAATAGCCCTTGCATGGATCCTGATTGAGGTAATTTAAGAAAAATTGTTAGAAGAACATCAGGAAAGTTTGAACATTGACAAGATATTTGATGTAAAGGAATTTGTGCTATTTTAACATGCGATGGTGGTCTTATGGTTTTTCTTCTTAAGTCCATCTATTTTAGAGATATAAACTGAGTTACTGACTGGTGAAATGTGATTACTGTTATTTGCCTTAGAAATAATTCATGTTTGAAGGAATTGGCAAGAGCACTAATAAAATGATATCAATATAAATGAAAGTTGAGAGATAGGTGCATAGAAATTCACTAGACTGCTTTCTTTACTTTTCATATGTTTGAAATTTTCCATAATATATATTTCCAAAAAATAATCATTTAGTGGTTTATCCTTACAATAAAATACCATGCAGCATCTGTAGACTCTCATGAAACACGTCCAAAATACTCCAGTAATGGAAAAGCACAAAGTACAGGCTGGATGCTATTATAGGGATGATATGTTTTTGTAAAAGGAAGAAAATAACTATGTAATATACATGCACAAAGATGCTTGTGTGTGCATAAAACATTTCTGGAAGGGCACACAAGTTGCCTCTGAGAGGAGAAATTGGGGGTCCTTGGGCAGGAGTAGGAAGGGGGTCTTATCATTCACTGTATACTGTTGATTCCCTTCTTAGCTGGGATTTTTACTATGTTCGTGAATTCCTTTGCAAAGAACATTATCCATTCCACTGGGAGGTGGGAGTTCACATGGGCAGCGTTCACAGGTCCAGGAGCTGGAGCCACATCATCCAGGCCAGGGCTCTGTGTCTGGGCAGGGGACAGGTATGTGGCGTCAGGTCCACCAGAGGTTGATGGTGTACCCAGAGAGCCCAGTTGCTGCTATGGCATCCTCTTCTGTTAATTTACATAAGTCTCATAGAAGACTGTTTTTAGCCTGTTTGCATCTTAGGGCAGTTCATCTCAGGTTAACTTGTCTTACTTTGTTTTGTGTGACAGCTTTATTGAGATATAATTCCACATAACATAAATCCATCTTTTGACGTTACATTTCAGTGATTTTTAATATATACACAGAAGTGTGCAGTCGTCACCTCTATCAAATTTTAGAACATTTTCATCACCCCTCCCACAAAAAAATCTACACATTAGTAGTCATTCCCCATTCTCCCAGCCCCTGATAACCACTAATCCTCTTTCTGTCTCTATGGATTCTCCTTTTCTGAACAGTTCATATAAATGGAATCACACAATGTATGGTCTCCTGTGTCTTCTTTCTCTTAGCATAGTATTGTCAAGGTTCATCTATGTTGTGGCAGGCATCAGTACTTCATTCATCTTTATGGCTGAATATTCCATTGTGTGGATATAGCATATTTTGTTTATCCATTCATAAGCTGATAGATATTTGGTTGTTTTCTGCTTTTATTAATAGCTATTGTAAGGGTCACTACGAACACTTCTGTACTTTTTTTTAATACCTGTTTTTAATTTTAAGGGTTTATACCTATGAGTGGGATTGTTGGGTCATATGGTAATTCTGTGTTTTACCTTTGAGGAACTGACAAAC
Source organism: Cheirogaleus medius (assembly GCA_008086735.1). Lineage (NCBI taxonomy): Eukaryota > Metazoa > Chordata > Mammalia > Primates > Cheirogaleidae > Cheirogaleus > Cheirogaleus medius. The sequence goes on from VBSM01000272.1 coordinate 50,565,256, forward strand.
TCTTCTTCAGTGGCTGCACCATTTTACATTCCACCAGCAACGTACAAGTGTTCCAGTTTCTCCACATCCCCACCAACCCTCATTATTTTCTATTTTCTAATTATAGTGGTCCCCAGTCATCTCATTTTGATTTTGATTTGCATTTCCCTGATGATTAATGATGTTGAGCATCATTTTATATGCTTATTGGCCATTTGTATAACTTCTTTGAAGAAATACCTATTCAAATACTTTGCCTATTTTCAATTGGGTCATTTGCTTTTTTTAATTGCTGAGCTATAAGACTTCTTTATATATTCTGTATACAAGTCCTTTATCAGACATATGATTTACAATAATTTTCCTCCATTCCATGAAATCTGGACAATTTGTCACGTGTAGCCACTGAAGTCCCTGGCTTAGTTAGCTTAATGATCAGCTAATTGATTGGATAGAGATTTCCTTAAATGCTTTGAACCAGTACATCTCCCAGCCTTTGCCGTGTGTGTGTTGGGGCATGTCTTCAGTGCTCCAACTGGCAGCTTACAGCTCTGCCTTAGCCTTTACTTCCTGCTTGCACTGAGCCTCCAGGTCAGCCAGAGGTGAGAGAGGAGGGCCTGCTCGGGTCTTCCTCGGGCATGTCCACAGCCCTGCACATGCATGTGGCCTTCTAGGTTCCCAGGAATATGTCAGAGCTTTTCCAAGACCTGGACATCTCATTCCCCAGTTTTCTCTTTTAAGTTTTTTGCCAGGCTCTTGTTAGACCCAACTGATTTTGTTGCCTTGAGTAGCTGTGATGTTGAGCAATTAGCACTGATTGTTTTTTACACACACCCAGAGGATAGGGTTGTTCACATAGAGCAAGCTCTGAATTAAGTCACATAAAGACAAGCCTGAAAATGGGGCTAAAGAAGGAGCTGCCAGACAGGTCAAACAGTGACAGTTGTCTTGAGGATGGTGTTGTTCAGGAGCTCTGAACCCACCCTGCCCACTGCTAGGCAGCTGGTCTTCACAGGTGACATAGTTGCTTTTGGTTCTCAAACCCACCCTAGAGCTGGGCAAGGAGGATGGGAGTAAATGCCACAAAGTTTGCTGTTCTTACCAGGATTCAGCTGGGTTTCCTTTCCTTCCCTTTCCTTTCCCTTTCCTTTCCCTTTCCTTTCCCTTTCCCTTTCCTTTCCTTTCCCTTTCCCTTTCCTTTCCTTTCCTTTCCTTCCCTTCTTTCTTTCTTTCTTTCTTTCCTTCCTTCCTTCCTTCCTTCTTTTCTTTTCTTTTCTTTTCTTTTCTTTTCTTTTCTTTTCTTTCTTTCTTTCTTTCTTTCTTTCTTTCTTTCTTTCTTTTCTTTCTGTTGGGGGAGGTTGTTGTTTGTTTTTAAATGAATGCTCCTCAGAATGTTGCAACCTTTGGTTACTTTCCAGAGTTCTGAAAAAGTTGATTTTGACTCCTTTTGCCAGTATTTTGGTGGGGAGCAGTGGGGGAGGAGTAGCTTTTCAGAGGTCTTTACTCTGCCATTCCAGAAGTGCTTCTCGACTCCCTATCTTCTTAAAGATACCAGCTGTTCTAAAACTTCTCCAGCCTCCAAAAATCCCAGCTCATCGTTGGCAGAGAACTTTACCAAGAAGCAGGTTACCTGATGTGTGCTCTTTTAGCTCTTCCTACAGACGTCTGTCTCTCTCTTGTATACTGTCACTGCAGAAGAGCTGTCTGTTTCCCTTCCCAGGACTTCTCTATTTGTCCCCTCCCGTCTCCACAAGGATCTGATCTAATAATGATTTGCTCTCCCACCATTTCCTCAAGCTCTTATCAAGAGGCCTCTTTTTCTCTCCCTACCAGCTATGCTGAATGAAAAAGAAAATCTTCCTTCCACCTGGTGGTCTCTCAAGCTCCCAGTTCATCCCTCCACTCTTTCATCCCCAAACTGTACTTGCTGCACTTGTAGTCTCTGTGCAGAGCTTCCATTTGACAGTAATAGCTAACACCTGTAGGGAATGTTCTATGTGCCAGACTTTGTGCTAAATGCTCTATTTGCATTATTTCAGTTAGTAATCCCAACAATTTTATGAGAATATTATATTTACACCCATTTTCCAGATGAGCTGGAAGTAGACTCATCTAAGTTCACATGTCTTATAAAATAGAACTTATTTCTAAGCCAAGTCTGCTGGCACAAAAGCCCATGTTCTTCTCAATGACTCCCTAAGGCATTTCTCTAATGAGGGAATTTGACACTGGCCGGGAAAGCGGTGGAGATGGTGCCTCCCTACACTTCTCGGGGTGGTCCATCTACCCCTCCCTCAGGGCCAGGCCTGTCCCAATGCACATGATTCTGTCCTGTAGCTCCGCTCCCACCACCTACCTTCCCCTGGGCCTAGAGGAGAAAATGTGGCTGTACAGCGAGAGAGACGGATGGAAGATCTGGCTTCACCATTAGGCTGGGCTCTGGGAAATTGTTAACCTCATCTGTAAAATTAGCTCAAGATAACAATCTCATGGCATTGTCACGATCACATCTAGAAAAGTACCTGGCACGTAGTAGGCCCTCAAATATTATTAGTTTTCTTACCTTTAAATGCCTGCAATATAATATGCCTTTCCCCTCATGTCTGTACTGAATGGTCTCTCTTGTGATATAACTTCTAATCACCAGATCCAGTTACCTTTTCTCATCTATAGCCACTTTGACACTTCCGCAGCATGTTCTGCTTGTTGTAGAAGAGATTATCTACTCCTATTGCTCTTAATTAAGGTCCCCAAACTATAAAATGTTCTCTATTCCCTGGTGTAGAAAGGTTTTGGAAAGTTCGGCTCAGTGGCTCTCAACTAGAATGTGCATTAGATTCACAAGGGGGCCTTGTTAATGCATATTCCCAGGCGCCCAGCTGTTCCGAACTCTCTACCTAGGGTAGGCCTAAAACTCTACTTAGAAAACAGGAACACATGTGAGTCCTTTGTCATTTGATTCAGTTCTGGAATTAGATAAAATAATTATAATAATTTAAAATCGAAACATCCTCACCTGTGGGCCTGTGGATTCTACAAGTAAAAAGATACTCACAAGACTGTGTAATCACTGATGGGACATGTTAAAGAAGAGGAGGGACACTAGAGAGTAGAGCAGGACCACGAAGGCAGGAAGGAGGAGCTCTCGGGATACTCCAGGAGGTGTGAGTCACAGAAGAGAGAAGGCAGGCCCGGGTGCAGAGCACTCCAGGGCCTGGGGTGCTTTGTGACTGTGAAAAAACTTGTGCCAGTCACCCTGCTTTGGGCTCCAGGTCTCCATGCCATGAGGCCGCCTGCTTCCCACATGTAAAGAGAGAGAAGGCAAAGCCAGGCTGCCGGGGAAGCGCTGGCGCCCAGGACAGGAAGGGGTCTGCTCGTGAGGCTGGGCGTGACCGCGGCCAGTCTCCAGAGCAGGCAAGCTGTGATCTGAGATGGCCCGTCTGTCCTTTTCTCTCACAGGGCTGGCCGTGATGGAGGTAGCCCCCTCGTTCTCCAGTGTCCTGAAGGACTGTACCGTCATCGAGGGCCAGGATTTTGTGCTGCAGTGCTCCGTGCGGGGCACCCCAGTGCCCCAAATCACCTGGCTGCTCAACGGTGAGTCGCCCTTGCCCCAGCCCTCTGCTCCAGTCCCCTGCGCAAGTTCCCACTCCTCTCTGAGCCTGGAGTTCTTCATCTGTGTCATAGGAATAATACCACCCACCTTGCAGGGTGGCAATTGTGAAATTAAATTCGATCATTTATATAAAGTGGTTCATGAGGTCCCTGACAGATAGGTGCACAAGCAATTTAATTTCTTTTCGTGCGGTCAGACTCATAATAGTCCCTCAATTAATATTTGTTGAGACAATGAATGAACAAATAAATTAACGAACTAATGAACCACACCAAAGTTGCTTGAGGGGCCTCACCTTTTATTTAGTGGCAGGTGATTCTAGGGTTCATAGACCAGTAATTCTTTTTAATGTTATAGACCTATAAAGGCATGCCAACTCTTTTTTTTTTGGTCAAGTAAGGTTCTTAGAAAAATTTAATTACCATTATTTTCAAACCCTCCCCCATGTTTTTAAAGACTAGTCATGTGAAGCAGTGGGAGAAGGAACAGAGGAATCTGTAACTGGTTAGTAGTAAACACCTTCTTTTTTTAAAAAGGGCTTTAAATTTCACAAGTGTAGGGCAGCTCTGATTTTAGGACTGAGAACAGTCCATTAAGTTGGTGAGATTGAGCAGGGACGACCTTGGGGATCCACAGGGAGGGTGAAAGAGCTCGTGCTGAAAGTCAGGAGACACAGGCACTTGTCCTTCTGCACTGAAGTGGTCAGATGACCTTGGACACTTCACCTGTCTGGGTGCTGTTGTCTTTATCAATGAGGAGATGGGCTGGAACAGAAGGTTCGGGGCCTCAGCCAGCTCCCACTTCTGATAGAATAGGCTCCTTCAGAGGACAGTGACACCCATCACTCATGCACCAGTTAGTCCCCAGTGGTGTCTGCATCACTGGTGGACCACCTGTGAACTCTCTTGTTGGTGTAGTTTGCTCAGACTTTGCCAGAACCTATCAGGAATGAGTGAGAGGAGGTGCCACGTAGTCTTCCTACGTGGAGTCTCCTTGAGTGGCTAAGTGCGAATGAAAGTCCCCCTTCCCTCCATTCCTCACCTGAAGACAGAACTCCTGGATCCTGTGACTGACTGCAAGAAGGCAGCCTCCTTGCGGCTGGAACAGAATATGGGTTGAGGAGTAAGAGTGGATCTGAGAGAGAGAGTTTCACTTCTGTCCTGTCTAGCTCAAGTGTCAATAACCATTTTCTATAAAGGGCCAGGTAGTAAATATTTTCAGCTTTTCGGGCTGCACAGTCTCTCTAATGACTACTCAGTTCCACTGTTGCAGTATTTATACTGCAGCCATAGGCAATACGTAAATGAATGAGTGTGGCTGTCTTGCAATAAAACTTTATTTATGGACACTGAAATGTGAATTTCACATTATTTTTACATGTTATGAAATATTATTTTTTTCCCAACCACTTAAAATATGTCAAAACTATTCTTAGCTCGCAGGCTGTACAGAGACAGGTCGCAGGTTGGATTTGCCCACAAGCCGTAGTTTGCTAACCTGCAGTTTGTGCCTCTCCGGACTGTGCGTTCTTGGTGACTCTTGGAGTTTCCTCATCCTTCCACTAGAGGGCGATTGTGCTCAAGTTGGCTTTCCTTGGCCCCTAACTCTGGTCCACCCAGTCTCCTGCTGAGCTAGGAGAGCTCAATGTCTCCCACTTCTGACATGCCCTGAGCCAATGGCCCTTGCCGGGGCCTCCATCCCATCCCACGTTTGTGGGGCCAAAGTGAGTTATGCTCCAGTGAAGGAGAGCTCTCAAAAAGCTTGTCAGCACGTGTTTAGACAGCGGAGGTGCACTGGCAGCAATCAGGGAATATAATGGTTTTCTCAAGGAAGAGAGGTTTTGCAGGTGCCATTGTCACAAAAAATAAAAACAATGAGTGGTGTGCAATCCTCTCAGTGGCAGGATCCTGGCCCCTGCCGTTCCGGCTCTCAGCCCTGCTTTTATGAAATGCGGTAGGCTGGGAGGACTCTCTTCCCTTCGGCCCGTGGCATGCTTGGCCGTCTCTTTGCCAAGCTGTCATGGAGACATGAAGTGTTATGCGCAGAAGAAAACATTGCGTCGCAAGGAGAGGACTTCTTTCTGTACTTTCTCCTCCCCCCACTGCCCACCCCCGATTTTATGAAGTGCAAACCAGGACCCTGGGGCCTGGCGAGGGAAGAAACTGACAGTTGCTTCCTATGTGGCGAATGGACACATTCCTGCTCTAAGGCCAGAATCTTCGGTAATGAGATTGTTTTCCCCCTGGAAATGAAAGGTCACATCCTGGAATGATAAAATCCCAGGAACATACAGCATTAAGGCAACCACTGAAGCTCATTGCATGCACTCCTGTCTCCATGTAGGACTTTATGTGACCTGAACAAAGGGCTTCTCAGGGAAGGGACTCTGAGGAGAAGGGGCCAGAGTCATTTGTAGTTCCCACGTTTATCTTTTCTGTGCACCCTAAAATACACCTAATTGTGCAGGAGAAATGCACCTAACTGCAACATTGGGTTGTGGATGCAGAATTGCTTGATAAATAAGTACAGTGGAACTGGAATCAGTGTTTCTGGAGATATCCGAAAGGCGCTGGGAGCCTCGTGTTCAGTCTGGGCAAGGTCTGTTCTGCCTGAGACTGGCCTATGGGCCAGATGACCCTGGAAGATTCTTTCCAGGCTCAGAATTCCATGCAGTTGAAGATGTGGATTTGGAGACTGTTTAACACAGAATGCCCCAAACTCTGTCCCTTTCCCCCCTGTATTCCAAATTCCCCCAGAATCTCCTCCCCTGTCCTAGGCCCCATCTTGCTCCTCCACCCCACACAATTACTCCCTTCCTTCCTCTCCTTTCCAGCCCAGGGGCCTCTGTCCAGCTGGCTGGGGATGGGCTGACACGTTGGTAGCCCTCAGTGGATCTGAGCAAGCATGACAAGCTCCAGTGTCACAACAGCAGCAGCCCTGCTGAGGAAGGGCTCCCGTGCCACCGCCGGGTGCTCCTGGCCTGAGCCCCCCTGTGTTTCCTCCACAGGGCAGCCCATCCAGTATGCCCGCTCCACCTGCGAGGCTGGCGTGGCGGAGCTCCACATCCAGGACACCCTCCCGGAGGATGATGGCACCTACACCTGTCTGGCTGAGAATGCCCTGGGACAGGTGTCCTGCAGTGCCCGGGTCACCGTGCATGGTAGGAGCCTCTGATCACCTGGCTAGAAGCACCTTTCCTGCAGACACAGCTGCTTTGGAGGAAGGGCACTTTTATAGAAATGGTATCACTGCCTGAAGTCCAGGGACCCGAAGTGCAAGTGACATTGCCCCACACCATTACCAGTAGGCAGTTGCTGTAACAGAGGAGAGGCTGCTAAAACCTCTTAGGGACAGAGGAGAGGGCCCTTAAAAAACACCTGAAGGCCGGCAGGTGGAGGAGGTGGCCTCCAGGAGTTCACAATGACAAGTGTCTGCTGTAAGAGTGGCCCCAGTTCCCCCCCAATCTCCCCCCGCCTAGGGCTGTGGGAAGACACAGGGGAAGGAGGCAAGGGCTCCCCTGGCTCCAGGACCTCCTGCTCTGGCAGGAAGAAAACCTCACATGCTGCAAGAAGACTTAGGAGGTGTATTCACATATTCCCTTGGCAGTTAGGGCCTCGCAAATGACCCCTTACCTTCTGGGGGAAACTGAGTAACAGTGTGAGTATTGAGGCTTCCAGAGGGTCATGGGTGGTCCCCTCTCCCTTCTGCCTCTCCTTCTCCCCACCACCCCAAGCTTGTTTTTACACATCACTGGCCTGGTGTCCAGTAATCTGATTATCATGGTCATGCATTGATCAGCCAAGCACTTAGTCCCAGGGAGCCACAGACTCAAGACAGATCTGTCTGGGCTGTGGCATCGGCGGGCATGGTGACAATTCCCAGAGAGCTGCTTCTTGGGTGCAGGGTTTTCAGGTAAGCCTCATTCCCATCCTCACCCAGGGCTGTGGCTGCAGCTCATGTGCGTGGCTGGGTCCTCTTGGTGCTGGGACTGGGTGCAACACGTCTGCTTTCCCCATGAGACTAGCAGGACACCTCCTCTCTCTCTGTCCCCCAGGCCTCAGGCCTCTCAGGAGAGTCTCCCTGTACTATGAGGAGCCACCTTCTGGGAGGCTGCAGGCGATGGATTCGCTGAAAAGGAAAAGGGAAAAAACATTTGCTGCTCATTGTGTTAGATACTCTCCCCTCACCTCATTGAGACCTCAACAGCCCGGGGATGGGGTTGCTATCCCTACTTTACACAGAAGGGTCTGGAAGTCTCAAGAAGTTAATGTACCTTGCGTAAGCACACCAGGCTAGGCAGCAAAGCTGGCATTTTAAACCCAGGTCCTGGGACTTTCAAATCCATGTTCATTCCTACATCCTGCCCTTTCTCAGAGTGCTTGTCCCCTGGTCCCAAGTGGGGGGCTGGCCACTGTGAGCTGGGCAGTGTCCGCCCCTCAGGGATAAAGGGATGGCACTGATGGAGGGTGCGGCTGATGCCGGCCCCAGGCAGCCCCCTGGCAGGAGCGAGCACACTCCCTGGGCATGGCACAGCGAACTGGTCTACCCCTGCCTTCCAGGGAGCCCTCCACACATGGGTCAGAGCCCAGCTCTGGCCCCTGGGCATTTGCCAGCCGGCTTTCTGGTTTACACATTTACCCCATTTACCCTCATAGTTCTGGCTTCATGGCTCACTGGGGGAGGCGAAGGTGTCAAGAAATCATAATAATGAGACTTAAGAGGAAACAAGAGCTGCTCAGAGCCTCATCTCCTAGGACCAGGGGACAGGTCTCCCCTTTCCATGAGGGGGCACTTCTTAGGGGTCAGTGTGGCCTGCCCCAAAGTCTAGCAAGGGCAGAGAGAGAGACTGACACACAATGGGCCGTATATCCAAGCCTTCCATCCTCTGAGACTCTCCCTCCATGGCCCCAGCCAGGAGCCCAGCTAATCCAGTGCCTGTCCCGGGCTGCCTGTGTTTAGATTGGATTAGAGTGACCCGGCTGAGCTAATAGTCCCCCAGAGGCGGGGGTCCCTGATGAAGGACTAAGAGCTCTTTGGGGCCGTCCTCCTCACTCCAGGCCTGTGGGGGGTGGGGCCATCCATGTGGGTTTTGAAGCAGGCACAGAGAGGTCCCAGGCAAGACCTGTGCGGGCGGTTTGGATCTGCTGTGAGAACAGGCCTGGGCCTGCAGGAGTGAGAGGCCCCTCCCGGCGTGGGGCTTTGCTGGCCTGCGAGGCCAGACAGAGGCTCAGATACCATAAATGGTGAACGGGGCCGAGAGACGCAGCCATGCGCTTGGGCCCGGCAGCAGTCGGGCTGTCTCAGGGCAGGACTGGGGCAGGGCGAGCCTGGCACGGTGACACCCCTGGCACTGCGCCCCAAGGCACTCAGGAGGCGCAAGCCCGCGTATTGCGCCGTCCTCCGCTGTGGAGTTTTTCGTACTTTATTGGCAGCTCCTTTGGCTCTGTGTCGTCTGGGGGCAGCTTGGGGGCGGGGAGATGATTGCAGCGGAGGGAGCCGCTTGTTCCCGTGTCTGCGCTGACCGCTACTCCAGCCCCTCCCTCTGCCGCCCCCGCAGGCCTCGCCTGGGGCTAGCCTCAGTGTGCACCGCGCCATGCAGGGCGCAGGGACATGGGCAACTGCCTGGGTGTGAGTCCTGCTCCGCCACCCACGAGCCCCGCAACCTGGGTTGTCACCTTCCTCTTGTGCGAAATGGGAGCACTGTGGTCGCCTCACAGTGCTCTGAGGATTGAGTGAGTGAATACATGCCTCGGCCCCAGAACATGGGAAGTGCTCAGTAAGGGTGTGCTGTTATTATGAGGGTCGTCCGGCAGAACCTACCTTTAAACACGACAAAATGGTTTATAACGCCAGGCCTGAGGAGTGCTTTTACCAGGGGATTAGCTTTGTCTGTCTGGCAAGGGTGAAGGAGAACCTGAGAATCCCAGAAGGGAGGTGTTGGGCCAGAAACCTGCCGCCATAGACTCCCGCACCTGTTCCACGGGCTCCGGCCACCAGATGGCGCCATTCAGCAGCGCATCTCCCTTCCCGTGTCTTTTCTCGGGTCCTTCACCTTTTGCCAAGGTTTTGTAGTCACTGGGCGCTGGCCCAGCACTTTGACTCAATTTCTGTGGCCACTCTAACGTGCCTTCTCCGCCTCCCCTCCTCTGTGACCCTCTTCTCCCAAAAGCCTGGCTAGCGCCCACACACATCACCTTCTCTGGGAGGCCTACCCTAGTCACCCCAGAATGAGTTCTCTTAACATCCCATTACTTCCCGTATTGCACATATTTATCCATCAATCTTACTGAACACCTGTATTTATTTGTGCCAGGCATCGTTCTGGGGAAACTGCAGAAACAGGACAGTCAAGGGTCCCGTCTTCATGGAGTCTCCATTCTGATGGGGATGTGGGCAAGAATCAACACCTGGTTACCTGGTTCAGTTTCAAATGCTGACAGGTGCTATTAAGAAATTAAGCAGGGGCCAGGTGTGGTGGCTCACGCCTATAATCCCAACACTTTGGGAGGCTGAGGAGGGAGAATTGCTTGAGGACAGGAGTTCGGGACCAGCCTGGGCAATGTAGTGAGCCCCTGTCTCTAGAAAAGAATTTTTTTTAATTAGCCGGGCATGGTGGCATGTGCCTGTAGTCCCAGCTACTTGGGAGGCTGAGGCAGGAGGATCACTTGAGCCCAGGAGTTCAAGGCTGCAGTGAGCTATAATTGCACCACTCCAGCCTGGGGGAAGGGAGGGAGGGAGGTAATAGAGAAGGGTGGACTTTTTAACTGTTGTAACAAAGAAAGACTCAGAGACTTCAATGAACTGGGGAAAGAGTGCTCCGGGCAGGCAGCACAGCAAGTGCAAAGGCCCTGTGTTGGGAATGACATTGGCCTATTCTAGGAACAGCAAGACAGCCACTGAGGCTGGCACAAAGTGAACAGGTGGCAGAGTGACAAAACGTGGTTCAGAGAGAGGGTATGTCATGCAGGGCCTCTCAGGGTAGGGAGAAAGCATTTTATTCTGTGAAAATTTACTCTGATTTTATTCTTATTGCTTAATTGTCTTTTCCTCCAGACTGTAAGCTCCCTGCAGGGAGGGACCATGTCTTCCTACTGTGTGTGAAGACAGGGCCTGCCATGCGAGCACGTGTTCAGTGAGTGAGGGAGAGAGCAATCTGAGGTAGTTGGACCCCCCACCCAGTGCAGGGAGGCATTCCCTCATCTTCTTCAGTTGTCTGGGGCTCGGTGCTCATTAGACAGTGCCAAAATCCACAAATTACCTTTTAGGAGTCCCTCAACAAATATTCCTTCTGTCTTCCTCACAAGCTAGGGGGGAAAATCCTCAGTAGTTAACCAGGCTATGACAGTCTTCCCTCCTGACTGAGGATGGAGCCTAAAGAATCCAATTCCTGCAAAGCCCGGGAAGATCTGAGATAGAGTGAATAGTTCCCTGTATCTGGACTGGCAGTGGCGGGGCGACCCCTTTGGGCTAGAGCACTTTGAATTTATGTCCTTCTGGAGTATCTTTGTCAAGGCTAAAACTCTCAAGTGACTAGATTTATGTATAACCTGCTAATTGTGCCCCATTTTGACGCAGTTTCTCAGCCTAACGGTTTGTTTATTAAACTGAAGGCCTGCCGGGCCTATTAGAGACACCTAAGGACATAGAATGTGTAAGTTAAAAAGAAAAAAGCTGATCTCTAGAGTAAAAAATAGAACTTAGCAAGCGTATTAGAGTATTTGCTTTGATGCAGAGCCCCTAAAGAAGGCAACAGGCACCAATGCAGCTGGGCACTTGCTTGGCAATGGAAGCATCCGTAGAGGCAGTGTTGCTTTCCGATCAGTACCAGGCACTCTGTGGGGCAATTCTGAGCCCCCTCCTCCTCTCTACCCAAGTTATACACAGGGACTCTGGACACTACACAATTGGTCCAGATGGCATAAGGTATGATCCTGCCCTCCATGAGTTTAGAAACAATGACAACTTTTTAAATACTTATGTTTATTAAAGAGAAATTTATTAAAGGAGAATAAATATTGGTTTTAACATGTCTTTTTAAAATATATGTTAAGAACCTTAGTCCATCCAAAACAGCTGTCCACAAGTTTTAAACTAAGAAGGCAAGCAATTGACTAAATGTTAAATCAATTTATAGCCAATATTTTAGTTCCATATAGGTTGAGGAATTAGATTTGTATACCTTGTGGGTTCTTCATGTTGCAGAAAGACTTCTGAGTGTATATGTGTACATTTGTGCCCCTGTCATAGAACTGGAGCCTCTTTCTACTAATTGGACAATTATAGAGATTTATGACTGTCTACTTCTACAGCCTGCAGAAGGTCATATCCACCATTTACTTGCTTGGAGCCCTCGGTCAAGAATGCCATCTAGAATCACAGCACTGTGTTCCTAGCAGCCAAATGTGACCCATGTGATGACAGCATGACAGAGAGTGTGGTTTCCAGGCTCTCGCTGCGAGGGAACATTGGGTGGTTTGGACGCCGTACCTTTATGTTTAGAGTTTGATTATAACTTCTAAGGCAGTGAGAAGGCTGTGGTTGCAATGATCCCTGCTTCCCACCTAGCAACCCTATCATTACTGGTCAGAGATCTTCCTTGGGTCGTCTTACATCATTGTTCCTTTCCTTCTTTTCCTTGCACACTTCTCTTCCCATTTGCTTCTTAGATGCTGGAGAAATCAGCGGGAGGAAGGCCGGCCAAAAAAGGAAAGCCTACGGAAGGAAGAATCCTTTTTTATGCCACAAAAGTAGCCATTTTGCTGACTCTCCAAGTAGGTTCTGTTTGGTTAGGAGACAGACTTGTGTTGAAAGGGAAGTCAGATACCTCCCTGGGGATTTACAGCTTGTGTAAACACCCTGGAAATGGGCAGGGGCTGGGTTGCACTTCAGCTGAGAGAAAGTAACCCTGCTTTGACGAGTCCTCTAGCATTAATGATCCTGGAATTTCGGGAAGGGAGAAGGCTGGTTTGTGATCCCTGGACCATGCTGGATTTTGAGCTCCAAATAAAGGATGAGGAGAGGACTGTGCTTCCAGAACCCCCCCATTTGGTGATTTATTGACTTTCTACAGCATGACAGGGTTTGGGGTGAATCAGATTTGCTGTTGGAATGGTATGTTGCATTGTAATACCTAAAGAAGATAGTTCATGTTAAAAGCCTAAAGAAAATCTTCAGTAGGTCCAAGATAAAGGCAAATGTGTGTTAAATGTAAATTTGGATCCATAAACATGGGGCTTCGGAAAGCAACAAGTTGACCAGAAAAAGTTGGCAGGTAGAAAAAAAACACCTTTAAGGAGAAATTCAGATTTGAGTTGTTTTTCCTGCTAAACTCATAGAAAGAAAAGGAAGGGCTGTGAAAGGAAGAACAAGGAGAATTATTATAGTGTAGAGGGAGACACTGAGATCATGGCCAGCCCCTGCGACAACGGTTGCTCTGGGTTGCTAATGTCAAGTCCAAGAAGAGCTAAAGGCCTCACTCAATGTCACTGTTTTGAGCAATGGGTTTTACTGGTTATTGTATACGAAAATTTAGTATGAAGGGTAGAAAACTGCTTCCATTGTGTGGATGTTTAACTCTTTCTCTAAATAAGAGCTTTCTAAAATGTCATATTAGGTATCAATTCATGTTAACGTTTTAAAACTAAAACCATTATCAATTAGTGTTGTTAAGAAGGAATTTTGTTTTTTATAGAAAAAGTCTAATTGGCCAGAAAACTGGCTTGTTATATTTAATTTTCATAACAACTCCACTTGATGCTTTTGAATTAACTTGACTTTACAGATGAAGAAATATGATGCTCAGAGAGGTTAAGCCAGCTGCCCACAGAAGCCCAGCCAATAAGCAGCAGAACTAGGTGTCCATTTGCTTCAGCCCTGTACTTTCTGCTTCGCTACTCTGGGACCTGTTAAGTCATTTTTTTGATGTTTTTGCTTCCTTAGAGCAATAGTTTAATGTTTAATTTCATGACTACGGACTGTCTTCAAAAACAACTTCTTGCAGTTAATTTCTCCATCAGCCAAGACAGAGGGGTTGAGGTCAACATATCCATCGAGGACAGTGACTACCATGGTGTCCAGTGCTTTAATGAAACCTCAGATGCGTGTCCTCCTGGCCAGGCATCTGCGGTTTTATGTTGTGGGAGCATTTGTTGTATCCCTGAGGGGTGCAGCTCTCTGTAAGTTTGCTGTGGCTGAACCAAGAAAGAAGATATATGCAGATTTCTACAGAAATTAGGATTCCATGAAAGATTTTAAGGAGATGAGGAAAGCTGGTATCTTTTCAGAGTGCAAACTGATTTTGGAATATAAAGAATTTCTTTGGGTTGATTTACATAGAAGTATGTCACTAACCTGTGTTCCTGAGCTATGAATATGTGGGCTGAGGAATAGTTTCTCTTGATAAATAAACAATTAACAAATACTGTGGACAATGCTCGTAGGTACTGTTGCTTGGACCTCGACCATGGATAGGAGGGGTCTCTGTGAGTCTGTATCTTACCCTTTTTAACTTATGTGCAAAATTTTTGAGTCCCACTGATGTGAGCTGTATTTAAACCCAGGTGTCAGTGAAAAACTGCATTGTAAAAACCCCGGGTAACAATAGGGGGGAAAAATGAGTCACAAACAGAGCAAAAATGGCCAGGAAGGAAAAACTCTGTGGGTTGGTAGGATCATAAAGAGGAGCATGTGTGTGTGTGTGCGCCACGATGCCCAGCTAATTTTTTCTATATATTTTTAGTTGGCCAATTAATTTCATTCTATTTTTAGTAGAGACGGGGTCTCACTCTTGCTCAGGCTGGTTTCAAACTCCTGACCTCAAATGATCCTCCTACCTTGGCCTCCCAGAGTGCTAGGATTACAGGCGTGAGCCACCCAGCCTCTATGGCATCATTTTCACTCATCAGTAAACTGCCTTATAAGCCATTTATTCTTAGTCTTAGCTCTTGTCTTACCCATTAGAGGACAGGTCTGACACTTTTCCATCCTCTCAAATGGAGCAGTGGCAGTCAGTTGAATGACAGAGTCATCGTGTGAATGGGGAGGCAGTGGGCGATGCCAAGCCCCAGAGCCACAGACAAGTTCTCTTTAGAGTTTTAATCCTAGGCCAGTCAGTCCGGGAGACTCGGCCCCTCCGGGCTTGGTCTCAGCAGAGCAGCAGGAAGCACAGCTGTGGGAAAAGCCTGGGACATATTTAGTCTGGCCCCATTGAAGCCGGGTAGCAAGTCTGTCACCGGTCCCAGAGAACTGTCCCTTGTTATCTGTGTGCCACAGCCAATGCGTGCTCTCCCCAGAGGAATAAGCTCAGGCTCCCTGAGACAGCATTGCCACTGGGGGCCTCTCACCTGCAACCCTGGCTCCCCAGCCAGGACTGTGCTGAAGGACACCTGCAGAGGAGTGACGCGGTGGCTCACTGGTGGCTCTGGGCATGAACACAAACATGCCCCATGACAGAAATTCCCTGCTGAATTGAGGGGTCCTGCCTCTGTTCTCAGGACAGATGAGGGACAGTGCCCAGACCAGGACCTGGCTAGCTGCATCCCCGTCCCTTGGGCCTTTTCAGCCCCAGGATCTTAGGGCAGGTGAGTTTCCCTCTCCACCGTCTGCACAGGGCTTCTACGGATGCTGAGGACAACACCAAATGAGCCATGAACATCCTTTAGAATCCTAGAATTTTGTAAGGAATCATTGTTATGATTTTATCTCAGTGGCTGCTGTTCTTTCCCTTCCTGCATGATTTTATGTGAAAGTTCTCATTTGGAGAACTTTTCTCATTGTATTAATAGTTATTGTCAGGTGGAGTTACCCAGCCAAAGAAGCCAGTTGGCCTGGGAAAGTCAAAAAACATTGATTTTTATACTTCTTATGTGCCAGTTATTATTCTAGCTGCCTTACATATTTTTTAAATCATCTAAAACCTGCAGTGTTACCATGCATTATACTGATGATGTATACATTACACTTATCAGTACTGTGTTATCATCATCAATTTACAGGAGAGAACACTGAGGCTTAGGTTGGGAAGCTTGCCTAGATCACACAGTAGAGCCATGAGTTAAGAATGTCAGTTTCCATCTGTCTCATTTTACCTAAGACCATGCAAGAGTGAGCATAAAATGATACAGTCTATAGCCACAGATGAGCTAGAATAATTTGTTTGGCTTTGGATTGAATTGATATGTGTGCATGCACACACGCACGCATGCACACACACAGTTGTTTTTTTTTTTAACATGGCTTATCTCTGTTTTGCTTTAGTTTTTCTTGGTTGTCAAGGGTCTAGGATATGCGTCATCTGACAACATGTTTGTCCTCATGGAGAGTTCACCATGTGCACCTTGGAGAGAGCTGATTTCCTTTTAAGAGATGCATGCATAACATGCTGGCTTCGTCTGTCTATACTGGCTCCGTGACCTTGAATAAGCTACTTCTCCTTAGTCAGATCTCTCTGTCCCTGCCTCTCCATCAGCATGGTGGCAGTAGGATAGGGACTAGGGTTTTAGGATTCTAGTTAGGGTTGCTTTTCTTGGGCTACCTAAAGGAAGCCGCTTGCACAGAACCTGAGATCTTCCCTGGCTCCTTAATCCCACTACAGCGTGTTTGTAGGGAGGGTGGTTGGTTTTCTCACCCTGCGAAGAACTGGGGACAGGTGAATGCTTGGATGACTCAGGTGCGTGCTGGTCTGGATTCCTGGTCACCCTAACCCATGTGACCTGCCCTGCGTCTGTTGGGAGGGCCTTACCTGCAGGTCTGAGAACAGATTCTTTTTGAACATTTGTTCCCAATCACTCGTCCTTCCCTTTGTTCAGGCCATAGGGCCCTGAGGAACAAAGGACAGGGACAGAGGCAATGGGTGACACTGGAGCTGACGGCCTGGCTGTGGGCCAGTTCCCCCAAGTTCAGTCTCTCTCACTCATCTCCTCCTGGGGGTGCCATGAAAGCTTGTTCTCCATTTACTTTGAGATATATCCCATGGTGTTTTTAAGTAACACATTTGTATTCCTAACAGTATTTGCCTCAGGTCATACAAAATGAGTCTGCAACGTGTGGGTGAGGCCCAGTCCCCGATGGTTCTTGTGCTGCTGATGAGCACAAGGAGTAAGCGAGCCCCGTGGGTAGCTTTGAGTCGGTTCTCAGGCCAGCCTTGTACAGGTGTTCTCATTGATACTGCATGGTCGCACAAAGTATCCTCACATAGTATCTCTTTAAAACTCCCCAAAGTCCTGTGATGACACTCTGGCTACCCCTAGAGACAGGCGAGGAAGCTGAGCTTCAGAGAGGCCAGCATCTGGCCCCAGATCCTAGGTTTCCAGTGCAGCACCACCGTCCTCTCCAGAGCTGCAGGCAGACCTCAGGCTTGCAGAGAGCCAGTGAGAAGCCACCCTCTCACACGCGCTTCTGAGCTCCCAAGGGAGAAGGAGCAGACAGGTTTTGAGTCCCCAGTGCCTGAGACCCACAGGGTAACTTGGCTTTGCCAAAGCCCCAGGCCAGGAAACGGGCTGTGGGCAGGAGCGAGGAGGGTGGGGTCAAAGAGGAGACTGGCACGGGGTGAGAAGAGTGAGCTAGCGGTGCTGGCGTCCTGCAGCTCCCAGGAGTTAGTGCTCTTCTTTATGGGGTTCTCTGAGGCTGGGGATCCGGGCTCAAACCGCAGAGCGGGGAACAAGGAGTACTCTGGAGGGGGAAAAACATTTTGTCCTCTAGCCTCAAGCCTTGTCAGTCAGTGTGAGACAGGAAATTCCTCAACTCTCCCGAGGCAGCCAGCTTTCCTGACCGCTGCAGCCCAGTCCAAGGAACAAGATGGATCTATGCATTTCCAATACTGGGCACCCCAAGCCCACTCCCAGGGCCTTCTGCCAAGGGCCCCGCCTGCCCTCCGCCAAAGGCTGCAATGCCTGTGCCAGGGGCCCGGAGGGCAGCAGGGGCCTGAGAATCCCCTCTTCCGTGCGGATCGTGGGGTTACCTGCTCTCCAACTTGGGCTCCTTGCTCTTCAGACTGCACCTGCTTTGGGGGAAGTTTTTCTCCAGCCTCCTGGGCCTTCCTGGCCTCTCCCCACCCACATTCCCAGAGGCTGAGCTCGGAGTGCTCTGCACTGGGCCTGACTCTGTCTTCAGTGGCAACAGATAAACATCTGGTGGCAGCTTTGGAGTTAGGCCTTGCCCAGATATGTAACACGCCCTGGGAACACAGCCCCATGGCTCTGCTTCCTGAAGAAGGTCTGATATTTGTGACCCTGTGCTTGTAAGAACCAAAAATACCAGAGGCCCTTTCCCCGAAAACTTAAGTTAGAGATAGCCTAGCCCTCCCCATTTCAACTGCTGCACCTGCCAAACACAAAAAACAAAAAAGTGAAAAAGGAATTATTGAAAGTCAGAGCTGCCTGGCCTGGGAGAGACCAGCAGCTGGGCAGCTGTGGGCTCATCCTGCCTGGGCTGTGCGGCGTGGGAAGGAGACCACCGGCCTGACACGCTGCGGCCTCCTCCCCTCCAGCGCCTGTAGGCAGGGCAGGGCCCAGGTGGGAAGGATTCCAAGAGTGGGGAGAGTCCTCTTTGTCCATCCATCTGCACGGGGGACTGGATGGGAGTGAGGGGCCAGCCCTGCCCCCAGAACGGTTTTCGTCCTTGACTTGCTGGTACACTCCCTCCCCCTCCCTCTCTCCCTCTCTTAGAGAGGCTGTTGTTTTTCCTCTCAGTTTTTATTGAGGTATTATTGATATACAATAAACTGCATATATTTAAGGTGTTTCATTTGATTAGTTTTGACATATGTATACACGAATGAAACCTTCACTGTGATTTTAGAAAGTGAACTTCTCCGTCACCCCCAAATGTTTCCTGATGCCCCTTTATAATCCAGCCCCCCATCTCCTGCCACACATAACCACTGATCTGCTTTCTGTCACTATACTTTGCATTTTCTAGAATTTTTTATAAATGGAATCATCCAATATGCATTCCTTTTTTGTCTGATTTCTTTCATTCAACGTAATTATTGTGAGATTCATCCCTGTTATGGTGTCTCTCAATAGTTCATTCTTTTTTGTTGCTGAATAGTATTCCATTGTATGGATATGTTACAGCTCACTTATTCACATGTTGATTAGACATTTGGGTCGTGTCCATTTGGGGGCCATTGTGAACAAAGCTGCTGTGAATGTTTGTATACAAGTCTTTGCATGAACACGTACTTTCATTTCTCTTGGGTAACTACCCAGTGTAGAATGACTGGATCATAAGGGGAGTGTATATTTAACTTTTTAAGAAACTGCCAAACTGTTTTCAAAAGGCTCTGTACCATTTCACACTCCCTCCAACAGTACGTGAGAACTGCAGGTTGCTCCACATCCTCACCAATACCAATTCTTTGGATGATTTGTCTTGTGAATTTTAGCCATTCTAATGAGTGTAGTGTCTTTGACTTTCTTGGGGTGCTTAAAATCCCCTAGGAATCCACAATCAAAGGAAATGATAGGGAAGCTTTTCAGGTCTGTTTTAGGAGAGACAAAAAAATATATTAAGTTAAAAAGCAAGATGCCAGTCATCATGCATAGTATATTTTTTAAAGGTGAAGAAAATTTAAAAATACCTATTTTCTTCTGTATGTTATATACATAGATCATCTCTGGCAAGATGAACAAGAAAATGAAAATTGGTTGCATCTGGGGAGAGATAATTGGTAGCCAGGTGATGGGTGGAAGAGACATTTTACACATACTCTTTGGCACCTTTTGAATTTTGTGCCATGTGAGTATCACTTATCCAAAAAAGTAAATAAAATGCTCGGTGGCTCACGCCTGTAATCCTAGCACTCTGGGAGGCCAAGGCAAGTGAATCGCTCGAGGTCAGGAGTTCGAGAGCCTGAACGAGACCTCGTCTCTACTAAAAATAAAAAGAAATTAATTGGCCAACTAAAAATAGAAAAAAAAAGAAATAAAAAAAAACAAAAACTCATAAGATACCAAATGTTAGCTTCCCCTCTTGAAGTTCTCTGGAGGAACCAGAGCCTAGATTGGGCATGGCTCTATAGAGTCATTGTTTGTTCCTTGCTATGGGGCAAGAGTATCATCATGCCAACCAGAGAAACAGGGCACATTTTGTCCCTGACGACCCCCAGGGCCTCCGAACACTCTTTATCTGTTGGCTGTCAATTTCTGGTAGGAACGTTAGCATCAACACAGTCATGTACCAAGTGGACATTTATTCTGTGTTTGTTGAATGAATTAATGTTCACCCCTCATTCTGTTGCCTACCACACAGAAAAGAAGAGTGACAGGAAGAGTGAATACCTTCTGCCCGTGGCTCCCAGCAGGCCCATCACACCTGTCTTCCTGCAAGGCCTCTCTGATCTCAAAGTCATGGATGGAAGCCAGGTCACCATGACGGTCCAGGTGTCAGGTCTGTCTCTGCATCTCTTTCTCCGGGACATATATGAAAATGGGCATGATCACAATGAGTACTGCTCCCTGAGGGCCTGCTCAGATCATTGATCTACCAGAAAATCAGATGGGACTGTCAGGAAATAGACCCAAAGACGTGGAGACTCTTGGCCTCTATTTTCTGCCTCCTCTGGGTAAGATCTCCTGGATTCAGGGTTCACTGGTGCAGGAGAAGATGGCCATAGTGAGAGTGGTGAGGGGTTGATTTGAAAACATAGTGTGACCAATGTAGCTGGAAAGTTCTGAAGACTGGTACAAAACCAAATTATGTGAGAACTTCCCAACTCTCAGAAGATCATCTCTATTGCTCTAGTCAAATTTGAAGGTGAGAAGATGGGGCAGAGGTCCTTCTAAAACGGGCAGGGCAACAAGAGCATGTGATTAGCATCGTGGTTTGAGATGTCACAGTTGTTGCTAGAGGTGAACAAGAGAAGCCCAGGGAAGCTCCTGGCGGGGGCAGCTGTAGTTTGCCATTAGTGCGTAAGTGTTTCTTGGCCACTGATCAAGGCCTATGACAGCCTGGAGGTCACTTTCCTAGTTTTTTAGTTCCTCTTGAGTTGCATGTCAGGTCCGGCCTCTTGGCAGACTGTTGTCCTGGTTCTTTGGCTCCTTGCTTGAAAAATTCACAAGCAGCATGATGTGATGGAGTGCCACATACAGGATGCAATTCCACACCAACAGCTTTCATTGCAGAAAAGAAGGGAACTATGCAAAGCAAGAGTACATTTCAGGAAGGAACGGGCCAGTCTCCATGAGTGGGGAAAGACGTTAAAGACGCCCAGGTGGTTTCCTTTTATTGGCCTGGTCCGCGGGCGGACATACAGGAGGTGTGGGATGTTACCAGATGATTGATATATATGATTGACAGGTGTTATAACAAAGTCACAGCTCCACAGGTGTGTGTGCCTCAAAACCTCAAGTTCCTGCTCTTTGTGGCTGTTAGCCACTTTTTCCAGCAGTCCCTTCCCCCATGACCCCAGTACCCAGCTTCTCCACCCCTAGACTTGGTCCCTGCCTGACATTGCGGAAGCAATAAAGATGAGCTGTGCGAGAACCTGGGGCTCCCCTTTTAGGGATGCTCAGATAGACTGTCTGTTCCTACAGGCTGGAGGCCATCTCGTGACAGTCCCAGGCAGAGGGCCTGTCCACACTCACCATGCTGTGCACTGAGTCTGCACCTGCTCTCCAGGTGTGTGACATCTGACCCATGGCAAACAGATGTCTGTCTGCTCTCTCTTGAGCCTCCCAGGGCCTGGTGCCCACAGCCTGCCTCAGCAGCCCACGCCAGGAGTCTTGCTCCCTGGAAGCAGAGCCTAATGGCTCAGCTCTTTCACGAGAGGAAGCCCTTACAGATGGCCATTGTTTTATGTCCCAGCAAATTCGCACAAATCGCCTAGAGAAATAGACTAGTAAAACCTAAAAATGTGGTCCACTAAGAGCCATGTTTGGAAATCCTTTGCAAGCCAGTGCCCATCTTTGCCCTGGGGTGACATTTGTATGGTAGTAAAATGAAACGCAAACTGAGCTGTGTTTCTGGTGAAAATTTGCAAGGGAGCTACCATGAAGTTCCCATTGCCAGCATGTGGATGCACCACATGAAGCAGCGCAGAGCAGAAAGCATGTTCAGTTACAGCCCAGTAATCTGGTTACCCCTTTGCATTATCAAGCAGTTTGCATTCTCATTTTGAAAACCATTCTTCCTAGGTTTCCTTCTTCATCTCTTAAATCATATTTTTGCTTCTGAATTCTTTCTACTTTCTCCAAATCTGTTGTTAAATAATTCTGATGAACAGCATTGAGTGTTTTCTCTGTGCCAGATGCTCTTCTAATCTGCTGCCTTGATGGGCTGCTCAGGGGGGTTGATGAACTCATTTAGTCCTCCCAACAAACCTACAAGGTAGATACTATTAAGATCCCTATTTTACGGGAAAACTGAGGTGTAGAGAGTTCGGTAGAGCATTTATAAACTATTACAGTAATAAGTGAAGAGCTGCCACATGGCCAGGGAAGGACCTCCCTGAACAGTCCCCTGACCTCTTCCCGGTATAGGGAATCCACCCCCTGAGGTGATCTGGCTTCACAACGGGAATGAGATCCAGGAGTCAGAGGACTTCCACTTTGAACAGAGAGGCACTCTGCACAGCCTTTGTATCCAGGAGGTGTTCCCAGAGGACACAGGCACGTACACCTGCGAGGCCTGGAACAGCGCCGGGGAGGTCCGCACCCAGGCCGTGCTCACGGTGCAAGGTGAGGCTGACCCACGAGGAGCGGGTGCGGAGGGAGTCCTGCTGTGGCCTCTCTAAAAGTGACATGGAGGCGAGAAAGCCATGTGAGCCTGCTTTGCCCCCACTGTGGACCCTCTGCTCCCTGGGTCGCATCCCAGCCCAGAGGTCAGCTCCCTATCCTACATCGCAAGCTCTGGCCAGGTGGGGCTGCCCTTCCCAGCTTTCTGAAGTCCCTGCCCTGTCTGGGTTACTGGTGACAAGCTGCATGCGTGCTAAGTAATACACTTAGCAGTTTGGCAGTGATAGCTTTTGAGGTGAGTTGTGGGCTTGTCAGGGTCCTTGTCATCAGAGAACTTATATTTAAGAGGAGAGGCAAGTTAAGCCCACGTAAGGCGAGGACAACTCTTAATCATATGCACCTGATGCAGATCATTAGCGCCCAGCCCAGTGCCCTCTGCCTTCTGCACTCTCTCCCCGTGCTTTGGATATACAAATTCCTGTTAATACTGTCCTCTGAGAATGTAACCAAGACAGATTTGCAACGAGAAGGATGTGCAGCATGCATATATCCAATCAAGGTGATTTCTGGACAAGCTGTTACTTGGGTGACGCTCTGGCTTCCCACCCTTCACACCGTGGGGAGTTGAGTGACACTGTCTGCTGAAGGGCTCCCCACTCTAGCTTTGTCCTTTGCCAACTTCCAGAGCCTCACGATGGCACCCAGCCCTGGTTCATCAGCAAGCCTCGCTCGGTGACAGCCTCCCTGGGCCAGAGTGTCCTCATCTCCTGCGCCATAGCTGGTGACCCCTTCCCTACTGTGCACTGGCTCCGAGATGGCAAAGCCCTCTCCAAAGACACTGGCCACTTCGAGGTGCTGCAGAATGAGGACGTGTTCACGCTGGTCCTAAGGAATGTGCAGCCCTGGCACGCCGGCCAGTATGAGATCCTGCTCAAGTGAGTCTGCATGGCCCGCCAGCCTCCCTTCCTCCCTCACCACCAAGTTCCTAGTGCCCCTACCTGGGTCTGGGAAGCCAGAGGGTGCACAGACTGGTGTGGGGCTTAGACTTCAGAGTAAAGCCAGTGCAGGCCCCGTGCTGCTGACAGCTGGTTTCTTCCTCTTCAGTGTAGCAGATGTGCCTTGAAACCTTCCCTTCTGGGCTCAGTTTCCCCGAATCTTCAGTCTTATTATATCCTGGATTTTGCTCCCCCAGTGTGTGGTGGTGGAAAATATAAAGGAGGGGGAAATGGATTAAAGTGGGAAAAGCAGGAGGATAGAGGGAATGTATTCGTTATCTATTGCTCTGTAACAAATTACCCCAACACTTAGCAGCTTGAAACAACAAACATTTATTATCTCACAGTTTCTTAGGGCTGGGAATTTGGAAGCAGCTTAGCTGGATGATTTTGAAGTTGAGGTCAAGATGTCAGCAGGGGCTGGAGCTGCTTGCCGGTGGCTCACTCACATGCCTGTTGGCAGGGGCCTCAGCTCCTTGCCTTGGGGCCCCTCCATGGGGCTGCTTGAGTGTCCTCATGATATGGCAGCTGGGTTCCCCAGACCCAGTGATCTAAAGGAGAGCACAAGTTGGAGCCTGCAATGTCTCTTATGACTTACCCTCGGAAGTCACATGTCATCACTTCCAACTTCCTATTTGTTAGAAGTGAGTCACTCCATACAGCCCATGCTCAAGGGGAGGGGAATTACTTTCCACCTTTGGAGGAAGGGGTGTCAGATAATTTGTAGACATTTTAAGACCACCACAGAGAGGTTAATTTTCTCCACTCCTCTTTTCTCAGCTTTTCAAGGTCTTGCTAGGTTATACGGGAAGGTCAGCTCCGTGAAGCACACTGCTATGTTCCCAGGCCCAAAACAGTGTCTGGCCCATAGTTAGCATTTGGTAGCTATTTTGTAAATGAATGTGATTCAGAAATGTCCTTTAAAATGCTCCAACTCTTGAAATTCTGTGCCAGCCCCGGATTGATGGAGATAGGATGCCTGCCCTTGGTCCTGGAGTTGGTGTAAACATTGAAGAAAAGCACTTGTCTACACCTGACCTACAAGTAGGAATTTGTGCCACATGCTGAGGATGGTTAGACCTGCCCTGGCTTGGGTGCCTGCCCACTCTGCAAGGGGCTTTCTCTCTGGGACTTGATCTCTTCCCACTATTGAGCCCATCATGTTTATGGCTCTGAGCTACAAACAGGCTCTCTAGCTAAATGCCAAGGCTACCGCCATGATGGAGCATTATGCCTACAATAATTGCAAACTCAGTATGTATCCGGTCCCCTTCGGTCCTTTCCAGGTATGTGCTTCACACATGTGTCTGTTAGCTATATAACAAACCACCCCAATACTTAATGGCATTTTTAATATAGCCATTTTTTTAAAAAGCCATTTATTATTTCTTAGGAGTCATTGGGTCTGCTAGGAAGTTTTGCTGAGCTGGACAAGGCTCAACAAATCTCACCTGAGCTCAATGACATGCCTGTGGTCAGCTGATGGGATGGTGCAGGCTGCTGGTCACCCACTACCATTAGCGGTATGTTCAGAGCGCAGCAACTGCCTCTGCCTGATGCCTGAGCTAGTTGTTACCAGGAAGGCAAATCTGCCTCCCATATGGGGAGAAGGGACACTCTTGTTCCCTGGGCCAGTACAAAGAATGCAAACTGATGATGCGTAAAAGTACTTTCCAGTGAGCTTGTCGGTTCAGAAGGAGTAGTACTGTGAGACAATGATCACGTTACTCGAGCCAGACATCCTAGAGGAGATGAGCTTCCTGTGGGGTTTTGAGGAGAAAAGCAAGGCTGAGTCTTGGCAAATGAGAACAGGCTTTGCTGTTGAATCGGCTGAGAGGGAAGGGTGGGGAAGGGGCCGAGCAAAGCAGAGGGCTATGGGAAGTTTGCCAGGCCAGAGAGAAGGGCTGCACTCGGAGGCCAGCAGGCAGACTGTCTGGGGCCAGCTGGGGACAGTCATAAAACTTAGACTGTCCCAGCTGGAAGGGACGTCAGAAGTTATCTAGCCTCATCCTCATTTAATAACGGGGGACACTGAGGTCTCAGGGTCATGGACTTGCTCATGGCCACCCAAAGGCGAGGAGCAGAGCCCAAATTCAAACCCTCATCTTCTGACTTAAATCATATGCTCTTCCATTCCTTACGGCCCAGCATGAGCAGCTTCTCTCAAGCGCACGGGAACTTGGAGGACCTGGGAAATCAACCACGCCAGAATCCCCACCCATGTGCCCTTGCCTCTATTTCCTCCCAGAAGTCCAGCCTCTTTATTCCTTTGGGAGGCCGTGGTCCTGGCCTTGGCTTTGTCCCCAGTGGAGAAAGAGGAAGTCAGTGGACAGTTCTCCTGGGGGGAAGGGGTTGCCAGGCTGCCAGGGGCCTTGCTTCTGCCGCTTTTTCATCCTGACCAGAGTCAGACCCTAGACCCAGGGCAGGGGGCCTTTTCAGGGGGTGATTGGGTGGCTACAAGGAAGCCAGGGTCAGTGTGCTGGGTGGTGGGGGGCAAGTCCTGTCTGTCCCTGCTAAAGTTGTGAGGCAAGTGTAGGTGGCTAGTTCCTATCTCCCTTCCTTTCCCTAGCTCTTGTCTCCTGCACCAAAAGGGCAAATGTCAAAAAGTCAGCTCCCAATTATAGCTGAAATGGTTGAAAAATTGATACTTGCCAGGAAATTAGTTCTTTAAACTAATTTTGCATGTAAATCCACCCCAGAGACAGATGATTCTGAGTGGGACAGGATCCAAGGCTTTGTAACCGAAGTGTGGGCTTCTTATTCAGGGCTTGGGAAGCAGGGGCAAAAGGCTCTGTTAGTTTGTGAAAGGTGCAATATGTAGGTGATAGCCCATGTCTTCTTCCATGGCAGCACCTAGGATGGGGCCTCCTCCTCAGCCCAGACATGATTTTGTATCTGGGTGTGTGCAAATATTGAAGATGGCCCCAAAACACTGTTCCAGCTGGTTGTATTATCTGGCACGTGGGTCTGGGCAGGAAGCCCCTCTGAACTCTGTAGGCTGCACATGAACCTATGATTTTCCTTAAAGGCCCAGCAGAGATTTAAGTTTTTAGCTGTGGAAATAGTTACCCATAGGTCACCCCTCCAAGGGATGATCCGCTTAGTGGTCCAGCTATGGGATTCCAAGTTCTCCACCTTCCTTGGACCCCTGGAAGACTGCCCGGGTGCCACAGAGTAGCCCTGCAGGTGGATTGAGCAGGAGGCCGTGAGAGGTTTATCTGAGTCTGTGCTCCCCACCTTGAGGACAGGTCATGGAAGATGATAGAAGCCCTTACCACTTCCCCCGTGTGGAGAGACGCCTTACTCCAGCCCAGGGGCAGGGCCCCACCATTCAGAGCCTCTGCAGGGTCAGGCTGGGGCAAAGCGTGGCCATCTGGGCAGTGTCTGCTCCTGCTGTTTGCATCTGGGCTGTGTTCCACTTGTAACAGGAGGAAGCTCAGCTGAGGAGATGTTGAAAAGGGCTGTTGGGCAAACACAGTCCTTGGGCATCTTGTCTTCCTGCTCCACACCAAACCTGGGCACCACCACGTTAAGCTTGAAAGAAAAAGGGGAAAGGAATGGCCTAACACTGGCCAGCAGTCTGGCAGAAGCAGGGTGCCAGGGTCTGGGCCCTGACCCAGCATGCCTTTGAGTGGTTATTCTACAAGTTGACTCAAACTCCACAAGCCTTTCTGAGTGTTGAGAGCTCAGAGTACTCTGAGGCCCTGACACTGACGAGGCTTCTCATTGCTGTTTCTTGAGCAAAGGGACACCGTGGGCCCTGACATTCTCCAGACGTGAGGCTCCCTGAACCTTGAATCTGTGCTCGCTGAGAGCCTGAGCACCGAGAAGGACAGGGGGACAGGATGGCTGTGGGTTGTCTGGCTGGGACAGAGAAAGGAGGAAAAGAGCTAAGGCAGCCAGGAGGCACCTGCAGTGGCACAGCCTGGGACAACGTGAGGGCTCTGGGGAGGGAAGAAAGAAAGAGGGGCCCCAGCAGGTGAGAGAAGGCTGGAGGTAGCAATGATTGACCTCTCCTTGCTTCAAATAGGTCCCAGTGCCCAGGGGTGAGCAGCACCCACCAGGTGCCCTGAGAATCATGTGCCACTCCATAGGCCCATTGGGAGGGAGGCCAGGCAGAGTGAGGTGGACACCCACACACATCAACAGAACATACATGAACACATGCCCCGATGTCTATCCATGTGGGATGAGTCATGCAAATACATGCATTCTCAAACACGGACCTCCAGGTACAGGTGTCTTCCAGATAGACCCCATATGTGTGTGTATCCAAATGTATGGTTGATACATACATATGCACACAGACACACACAAACACGCATGGGTCCCAGAGCAGATTTATTCTGATGAGCACTGCAGGACAGGATACAGAGGTCACAGGTCTTGGATTCAGGTAGACCCAGGTCCCAAGCTCTTCCCCACTATTTAGCTCTGTGAGTTCAGGCAAATTGCTTAACCTTTAATAACTCTTAACTCCTTTTTCTTACCTTTTAAAAACAGTGCTGACTCCAACTTCACAGAGCTATCCTGAGATAAAATGAGATGGGTCATATGAGGAACTTGTCACAGAGCCTGGCACATCTGCCGCCAGGGCTGAGTGCTAGTGACAGGGCTGCAAACAAGGGAATGAGGAGTGGGAGCGGGGTGTTGAGACCCCCGAGAGCCCCCCGCCTGAGCCTGCTTTCCTTATCTTTAAATGGGGCAAGGCCGTGCTCCACACCTCCCTGGCATTTGTGGGGAACAAGAAAAACAACAGGTGTGGACATATGAAGGCTGGAGAGTACTGCATAAAATGCAGTTCCTGTGACCACCAGGGGTCCCCTCTGGCTCTCGGCCTGTCCCACTCCTCCCTCAGCCTGAGCAGAACCTCCTCGGCTGATCAGAGCTCAGTAACGCCAGCAGATGGCAGCCTTGCGGGGCTAGCGGGCTGGTCGGCTGTAAACCCTTCCAATCCCTCCCCTGAGCACAGGGCCCTCAGCCGGCTTGTGCCACCGCTGGGAGGCCAAACAGTACTATGGACAGGAACAATCCAGAGCCCTCCCCACCTGAAGGAAGAAGAGAAAGGGCCACCCACATAGGGAAACACTTGTTAGGTTTTTAACACACAAGATTCTGATCTAGGGGCATTCCCAGTAAGTAGAGGTTGGGGGTGCTGTATTCCTGAGCGGTTGAGGGGAAGTGCCCACCTCTGTGTTTAGGGAGCTGGGAGTCAGAGTCAAGGTCACTGGGCAGGCCAACCAGGCCTGAGTGCAGACCCCCGGCAGGGTTACCTTTTATTCTTCTCCTCTTATTGATTGAATGATTGAATGATTGACTGATTGTGTTATATAATACACTTACAGAAAAGTATTCCTACTTCTGGATGCCTGTCTTAGCTGTTGTCCAGAGATTCCTTTTTCTTCTTTTTAAATGAGAGCTGGGAAAATAAAGGGTGACCACAGGTTGCGAGGGCCCTGCCCTAGACCTAACTCTAGGTGGATGTCACAGCGAAGCTGGTGACTTCCATCTTCCCTGGTGGCCAGCAGCCTGTGACCAACTCTATGCTGAGCAGGCCCTTTGCCCAGACAGCCTCTTGATCTTCATTGATCTTTGGAATTCCTCAGGAACCGGGTTGGCGAATGCAGCTGCCAGGTGTCACTGATGCTACAGAGCAGCCCTGCCAGAGCCCCCCCACGGTGAGTGCCCCCAGGAGCTGCCCCGCCAGGCACCCCACCCCCAGCCCAGCCCAGCCCAGCAGCCCCGGAGTGTTTGTAGCCTCCAGCAGAGGCTGCCAAAGCCAAAAGGGAGAGACTGGAAGGGGAATGAGGGAGGGAGAGGAGGGGAAAGGAGGGGGTGATTTTTCTTTTTTTTGCACACACCCTTATAAGGCTACTGAAGTCATTACCGATGTAATAAACCAACTAGGCGAGTGAGCGCCTCTCTCCAATGTTCCCTTCTATAAACACAGCCTGGCCAGCCCCCTCCCTCTCCCCTCCTCTCTGCCCTCCGCCCTCAGGGATTTGCTCTCCCCTGAAGTTCTTTCTTACCCAGCCCCTTTCTTCCTGCTACTTTCCCTTTTCCCTTCGCTGGTTGCAGGGGGAGGGAGCCTGCCAGCTGCGAGGGCCTCTGTGGTGGAGAAGCTGGTGCTGATGGTGGCAGTGGTGACCACTATGGGACCCTGAGGCCCGGCTGGCTAGCAAGAGGGCAGGGTTGGCCAGAGGAGGAAGACGGCGAGGACGTGCGCGGGGTGCTGAAGAGGCGTGTGGAGACCAGGCAGCACACGGAGGAGGCCATCCGCCAGCAGGAGGTAGAGCAGCTGGACTTCCGTGACCTCCTGGGGAAGAAGGTGAGCACCAAGACCGTGTCAGAAGAAGACCTGAAGGAAATCCCAGCCGAGCAGATGGATTTCCGCGCCAACCTGCAGCGGCAAGTAAAGCCGAAGACTGTGACTGAGGAAGAGAGGAAGGTACATAGCCCCCAGCAGGTTGACTTCCGCTCTGTTCTGGCCAAGAAAGGGACTCCCAAGACCCCAGTGCCTGAGAAAGTGCCACCTCCCAAACCGGCTACCCCGGATTTTCGCTCAGTGCTAGGCAGCAAGAAGAAATTACCAGCAGAGAATGGTAGCAGCAGCACTGAGGCCCTGAATGCCAAGGCGGTGGAAAGTTCCAAGCCTGTGAGCAATGCACAGCCGTCAGGGTCCTTGAAACCCATGGGTAACACCAAGCCTGCCGAGACCTTGAAACCCGTGGGCAACACCAAGCCTGCCGAGACCCTGAAACCCTTGAGCAACGCCAAGCCTGCAGAGACCCTGAAACCCGTGGGCAACACCAAGCCTGCTGAGACCTTGAAACCCGTGGGCAACACCAAGCCTGCCGAGACCTTGAAACCCCTGGGCAACACCAAGCCTGCCGAGACCCTGACACCCGTGGGCAACACCAAGCCTGCCGAGACCCTGAAACCCTTGAGCAACGCCAAACCCGCAGAGACCCTGAAACCCGTGGGCAATGCCAAGCCTACAGAGACCCTGAAACCCATGGACAATGCCAAGCCCAATGAGACCCTAAAACCCGTGGGCAGCGCCAAGCCTGCTGAGACCCTGAAATCAGCTGGGAAAGAAGAACTCAAGAAGGATGTTAAGAATGATTTGAACTGCAAGAGAGGGCAAGCGGGGGCCACAGATAATGAAAAGAGATCGGAGAGCCAAGGGACAGCCCCAACCTTCAAGGAGAAGCTACAAGATGTTCATGTGGCAGAGGGTGAGAAGCTGCTACTCCAGTGCCAGGTGTCCTCTGACCCTCCGGCCACCATCACCTGGACGCTGAATGGAAAGACCCTCAAGACCACCAAGTTCATCATTCTCTCCCAAGAAGGTAAATGAGGGTGGGGGTGGGGAAGAAGGGGACCCTGTTCCAGGTCCACTGTCAGCTCCTGGAACCTTGGTCTTGATCGCTGCTCATAGCCCATAGCCTTGGTTGGAATGCCCGGCCCCTGTCCCCCCCCTCACAGGACAGGTGCTCAGGGGCCTTGGGGGCATGCCCTGTTACTGGGGGTAAAGGCTGGGATTCTGGTCACAGGGCTCATGTCCATGTCTTGGCGTCCGTCTGGCAGAGCCCTCTCCTGCACCCCCACCCGTATGCTCCCCGAGGTAGACCTGGGCCCGAGCCGATGCCTGGCAACTCCGCACCGAGAGGGCTCCGTTCGCAGGCTTGGAGATGGGGGGCGCCGAGGCGGGAGCCAGCGAGGGGCTCCGAGGGAAGAGCTGGTTGGCAGCTGCACCTCAGGGTTGGGAAGGGTGTGTAGTGACAGGAGGGCACAGAGCTCTGAGGTGGGGTCAACAACAGCTTGAGTCTTGGTAGCATTGTGGGTTTGAAGGGGCCTGTGGGGGAAGCCAAAACCCCAAACAGCCCCTACAGCACACACTCCCGGGCAGACAGGGCTGCTCGCTTCCTAATTTGGATGAGACTTTTGTTTGCTGGTATTTCACATTCTTGGGTGGTGGGGAGAGGAGGGGGGCCCAAATCCTGCCATCTGTGGCCTTTAGGGGTCTGGAGTTTTGGGATGGGCCAGTTTATACCTGGAGAAGAGATGGGGGTGAGAGGAGTATTTTCCCTGGACCCTCAATTTCCTTTGAAGTGCTTTTGTAAATCCCAAGCCGGGGGTGGGGGTGGGGGAGCTCCGAGGCTGGCAGACGTCCACACCCCACTCTGGTGGCCGGCACAGAATGGAGTTCTGCAGGCTGATGCTGGTGGCTCTGGCCAGGGCAGGGTCCAGAAAAACTCCCTGGGAGGTGGCATGTCACCTTGGAGGGGCAGAGGACGGCCACAGCAGAGGCCAGATTGGACAGGTCCTGTCAAGTCCAGGTCAGCTGAGACATCAGAGATGCTGTTCTCACTTCCCTCACTCTCCTGTCGCTGTGCCTCCCTCCAGCTGCACCCTCCCCACCCCTCCGTCACCTTTGGCTTCTGTCTGCCTTCCCCTCAGCAACTGGAACGAAGCATCCGTAGACAGCAGTATCCCTCTCGGCTCCCAGTGAGGTTCCTCTCTCCTGTCTGCATCTCAGACTGCAAATCTGGAAGAGCTGAGCATGTTGAGTCTACATGCTGAAGGAGCGAAGGGGAAATTGGCCAGCAGGGAGAAAAACGTGTTGTTTTCCACTGATGTGTTGACACAGTAACTTTTTCATGTGCATGTCCCCAGATTGGCAGGGTCCTCCAGAAGTCCTCTCACCTGTCCTCCTGCCTCTGCTGGTTTGGC
This sequence comes from Cheirogaleus medius, assembly GCA_008086735.1. Taxonomy (NCBI): domain Eukaryota; kingdom Metazoa; phylum Chordata; class Mammalia; order Primates; family Cheirogaleidae; genus Cheirogaleus; species Cheirogaleus medius. The sequence goes on from VBSM01000272.1 coordinate 50,597,253, forward strand.
CTCCCCAAAGTCCATACACAGGTGGGCCTGGGGACAGCCAGGCTGGGGTGACAGGTCCAGGAGAGCGGATACCTCCCCCTCGCCCCTGTGGGGCGCTCCCACTTGGAAAGCTCTTGGCTGGGAGCATTTCTTGTGTTACCCTGTGGTGATCTCTCCAGGCAGGATGAGGGTGGGTGGCCGCCATCCTCGGGACATGTGCAGTCACACAGGCCTGCACAATGTGAAGTCCATGGCTGCTCCAACCTCAGGGAAACTGAGGCTCTGACAGCTAGGGCAGGATCCAAGGCAGCTCCTCTGAGGCCTGCGTGGGATTTAAACCCAGAGCCACCGATGGCCACTTAGAAACAGTCCACTCAACTAAGCCATGTAAGGCAGACCCAGGCCTGATCTTATAAACCCTCTTGAGCCATTGGCGCTGGCTTCTCATGCCCAGAGTGCCTGGAATATGTTTCATCTGCGGGTCCCTGAGAAGTGAAGAGCGCAGAGACCCCAGCCACTCCAGCATCGCCTCCCTCGGAAACTGTCCCAAAGGGAGTAGTTCAGGTGCAGGGCAGCAGGTGAAGAAATGGCGAACGAAGGCCAGCACAAGGAGAGCATGGAGAGAATAGGAGGGGGCAGGAGGGGACTACAGAGAAAGCCCCAAATCAAACTGTAAAAAAATATTCTAAATATTTTAAAATAAGAATAGCTTGCGTGATATGAATATCATGTGCTAGATGCTGTCCTGGGCACCTTACATTTTCATTCATTTAATCCCCACAACGACTACTTTAATGTCCAACTCACAGAGAAGTTAAGTACCTTGCCCAAGGTTGCACAGCTCATAAGTAACAGAGCTGGGATTGGAACTCAAGTGGTCGAGTTCTGTTCATAGACCACTACGCTGTATGACCTCTTAGTTAATTCCTATGAGTTTGTCAGAATCCTGGTGGCAGCTGAGAATTTATCCACAGAAATTGTGAATGGATATTACTCCTCAACATTATTAACAGTTGCCAGAAGGTTCAAAGACTGATGGTGCCCCTGGGCTTTCCAAGTTTCTAGCGTTTTCCCTGCGTGGAGAAAGCAGACTTCGAGATGGGCCTGTCTTGCCACAGTAGGGGGGAGTACCGTGTCTCAAATATCAGCCCCACCTTCTGTCCCTTCATTTGCCAAGTCTTCCAGAGCCAGGTGTTCTGTTAAGGAGAAAGCTTATGTTCAGGTCTTGTCTATCAGCTGCCACTTCAGCCGGTCCCACTGCAGGAAGTAAGGCATTCTGAGAGGTGGAGTGGATCTTAAAAGATCTGGAAAGAAGAGATACACAGACACATGTAGTGCTAAAACTGTTGCAGCCGTGTGCTGACAAGTGCCAGTGAGGTGTCAGGAGGAGCTGCTAGCAGGCAGGAGAGGGAGCCGAGTGCTGGGCCGCAGGGAAAGGCTGGTGTGAAGGCGCTGGGCCTTGGGCTGAGCCCTGCAGGCAGGCGGGAGGGGGCAGGCTTTCCAGGCATGCAGACCTGCTCACGGCCCAGTGAGAGCTGGACAGGATGGCATGGCCCCGATTTCATCCCAGATCATGGCAAGGAACTCGAGTCTAAAGGTAATAGGGAGCCATGCAAGATTTTGGAGTGAGGAGCAGCACTGTAAACAAAGCTAGGTTGTAGGGCTTTTGATTGACTCTGTGCCCCAAAAAACAAATTCAGAGCTCACTGAAGAGACCAGGGAGAAAGGTGGATGCGCACAGTAGCCATGGCCTCAGAGAAGAAATAATCAGTTCAAGAAGCAAGGACAGAACATATAGAGCCTGCTGCCTGCTCGGAAAGGCCCGGTGGGGGTGGGAGTAGGTCAAGAAGAGGAAGGGTGGAAGACCACTACGAATGGGTGTCTGGGCAGCTGGGGGCACAGTGAGGTGTCAGTGGCGTAAGGAGGCCGGTGGGTGGAGTGGTTTGTAGGGAAAGAGGAGGGACTGGCCCTGCTGGTCTCCTGCTGCTCACGCTGGGCTCAGCAACCTCCTGCCCCGCCTCCCTAACCTGGAGCCCTTCTTGCTCCACCGCACTGATCCCCATCCTGTCAGCTCTGCTATCCTCAAGATTTGCTTCTTCCAGGACAACTTCCCAAACTGTTGTCACCCACCTCTGTCCACAAGAGACTCTTGCGCTCTCGTCCTTCCCCACCAGCATGTGTCCTGTGCCCCTGCTGCTGGAGGATGCTCTGTTCGTAGGGCGCGGGGCCTTCTCTGATGTCTGTAGCTTGGACAGGGCTTGTAGCCTGCAGGCCCATTCCATCCACCCCATTTAGTTCCCTCCTGCAGTGCCGTGGAGAGCAGAAGAGGTGTGACAGCCATGGGTGGGAGTTGACCATTGGTTAATTCTTGGAGAGAGACAGACAGGTGGAGGTGTCCTTTCTTCTCCTGCATCTCCAGGGCTGCAGGGCCAATAGCGTCCTGAGTGCCCCCAGCTGGGCCTGCCCTCTGAGACGGACACCTGGGCCTCCCAGGTCTGTCCCTAGCCCTTTCTGGCCCTACCTCGGTGGTGGAGGTGTGGGAGGCGGGTGCCCTGAGCAACTCTGTCTGAGAAGAGCTTTTATCTTTAAGCTTCGTTTCCTGTCTCCAGGCCAAGCTTCCCCCCAGCAAAACATTTCTCCCACTCTAGTAATGAGGATTCATTTTTGTTGCTGATGTCAACAGATAATTCATTTTTAATTGCCTTCAGGGTGGAATCTTGCAAAGCCTCTTTCAAAGCCTGTGTAAGTTCATCCTACAAAAAATGGATTTATGCAGCACCTACTATGAGCAAGGCATTATTCTAGCCCTTTTCATTGTATGCATCATCCACTTGAAGAACTGAATTAGGAATTTTTTTCCTTTTAGAAACCATATTTTTCAACAGGAGGTTATATTTGATTAAGTATTCATGACCTCTTTTTACGTAGATCCTACGAAATCATCTGCTATAGAAATACGCCTTGTCATTCTCAGAATGGCAGCTATGTCTTACTGCGACTGCATTCCAGGCTCAGGAAAAACACTGATGACAGACATGGTCACTGCCCTCAGAGAGCTGGGCGGGAGACAGGCGTGGAAGTCAGCAGCCCTGTGAGCCGGGCTTTGACACGGATGAGCTCGAGGAGACCAGGAGCACAGAAGAGGTCTACCTAGGTCTGGGGGCTTAGGGGGCACACAGAGGGCACCATGCCTGAGGGGATGACCTGAGATGAGTTGTGCTGTGGGTCTGGACTGGCCAGGTGCGCCGGGTCAGGGAGGCGCTGCAGGCTGAGGTAGCCCCATAAGCAGAGCCTTTGGGGCTTCAGCCCCTCCCTCCTTCCCTCCCCAGGCCCTCCCTCCCTGTTCCCACGCACTCAGGAAGGCGAGGGCTGGGGGAGCTTCAGACCCCTGAGCACTCGCTGCACACTGTGAGGGGCTCGGCGCCCTGCAGTGGATTCCTGGTTCCACTGCTCCCATCCCCCTCACCTCCCTCTCAAAATTCCCTATCAGACTGAGCCTTTTCAAAAAAAAAAAAAAAAACATTGGGAAACAGTTTTTCTTCTGGAGGTCAGGAATGAACTGTCCCACAGGAAATACCAGATTCTTCATCTGGGGTAGCCACGGCCCCGAGCCTGCCTGGGGGCCCTCCCCCGGCCCACTGTGGCCAGGGGTCCCGCTCTGGGCGGCTGGGCAAAGCTGCCTGCTCCCTGCCTTCCCCAGGTCGGGGGCTCCACTGCTCCCCTGGGAGTCCCACTGCTGTCTGTGCAGGTCGTGCGTGTTGTTTGGTTCAAGGCTAAAGGCAGCTGAGGGACTGAAACTGAAAGACAATCCCAGATTTGAACAGGATGTGCATGGGGGGTGGGATGTCTGCTCCCCAGCCTCAGCCCTACCCAGGCTGGGAGAACATTGCAAGATGGGGTCAGTTTCCTCTAAGCCTCAAGTTGGGGGCAGAGGTCATCTCAGTGTCCTCCTGCCACCCAGACGTGCAGAAACTTCTCTCTCTAGAACACAGTTATTCTCATTCCCCTGTCTCTGTGCCTTATGGTTCTCAGTCTCAGGACAGATTTGCTAAAGATCTAGCCTAAATCCTTCCCCTTGCAGTTTCTGCAAATTCTGTCTCCCAACCACAATGGGAAGCTACCCTGGCCTGTTGCTTTCCTGGTGAGAGAACAGAGTGCGGCCTTTCCCGAGGGGTGCGGTCTATGCAGGGGTGTAGGAGGCTGAGGGTGGGGTGCAGAGCAGCCATCCCACCCCAGGTGTTCTGTAGGCTGAAGGAGTCTCTGTTTAAAATGTTATGCAGCTGGCAAGGATTAAAGGGGAATATCACGCCTTTGCTTTCTCTTCTAGCCTTAGTGAGGCTCTCTAAGCAGAACAGATGTCATCCTTCCTCTTTCTGAACTTCCTTCGATGGTCAAGTCTGTGCCTTCATCTAACAGGGCTGGCAGGTGTGGGCGGTGGTAGGTTTGCACGCTTTTCAAGATCAGAAGGCCTTTTGGGGAACAGTGCCTGTTGGTCTCCCTTCTGGTCATGCTGCCCTCACACTTGTCCCCAGGACACATCCAGGTCTGCCCTCCCAGTGACAGTGGCTTGTGGCTTCAGGCAGCAGGACACATGTGGCCTTGGCTCTGTCCTCCTGTGTGATGGCTGCTGCCCTGACAATAGGGCAGCTTTGGGCAGGACGCCATGCTGTTGGCTTGTCTGCATCTGAAGGCAGGACCTAGGGGCTGCCTGCCCTTCTGCCTGGCCCCCCAGAGAAGCTGTGGCCAGCCTTGGGATGGGAGAGCTGGGACAGGCAAGAGCCAGACCCCAGATTCCTGTGTGTGCCCACCCTGGCACCTCCTTCCTTCCCCCAGCCAGCCAGAAGAGACGTGCTGGGGGCGAGGGTAGACCCAAGTGGGCGTCCGTGGAGAAGGCCATCTCCTCTCTTCTCTGAGGCAACCTGAAGACCTGGCACTGAAGGGAGGCAGCCCCAAAGTGCCCCTCTGCCAACCCAGGGCCCCTCACTGGCCACGGATCTTTGGCTCAGACACCATCCTAAGAAGTCAGCTCCCAGGTCCCAGGCTGTAGTCAGCTGCCTCCCCCAGCAGATCTTCCCACAGGCCAGCGCCCCTCCTAGACAAGGGCTCCTGCCCTCCTCCACCTGCCCCTTTTGCTGAAAGCTCCCTTTTCCAAGGTGCATTCCCAGAATCACTGCTGTCAGCTGGGCAGGGCCCCTCACCTGCCACCTTTACTAACATGGGTCTGTAACCCTGTGCCTGACTCCTTTCTCCCTTGGTGACATCCCAGTGTGCCAGGCCTGTGTCCACCTCCTTCTGTTGTATTAGATGCTCTCCAAAGGCAGAGGCTCTTTCTCTCTCTTCTTCAGTAATCTTCCATTATGTCCCTATAAGAAGACTCTCTGGAGAGGGGGAGGAGGTACCAGGAGGGAACGGATTTAGAGGTCACTTATTTTGGACATGGGTTAACAGCAGAGAGAGTGCCCTGGCTTCAGCAAGGAGAGAGGGTCTATTCCCACAGGGCTCTGGCTTCTGGACCCCCAGAGACCTCCTGTGGAACAGTCACCTGCCACACTCCAGATGCCAGGGCAGGTGTTGGGGCCATACCTGGTTCACTCAACAGTTCTTCCTCCTCCCCCCAGGTTCACTCTGCTCCGTCTCCATTGAGAAGGCGCTGCCCGAGGACAGAGGCGTATACAAGTGTGTGGCCAAGAATGGCGCCGGCCAGGCTGAGTGCTCCTGCCAAGTCACTGTGGACGGTAGGTTGTGCCCACCCATCGCCACCACCACACGAAGGGTCCCACTTCTCAGTCCCTCTCCTGCCACACACCTGCATAGAACTGCCCCCAACGCTGCCCTCCCTACCCGAGGCATTCATTGTGCATGTCAGCCTATGCTGTGCATAAAAACAGGAAGAAAAGTGGCAGCTCTTCCTGTGCCCCGCCCCTGGCCAAGAGGAGGGGCTGCTCACCTTCTTGGCCCCCTCCAAGCCCTGACCCCACACCCAGAACCTTTGAGCAGGGAAGCTGGGGCACTGGGCAGGACAGAAGACACACCCACAGGAAAATGACTAAAAGTATTTTACAAGCCACAAGAATGTCAGTGCTGGCAGGACAGATCCAGCCTGGGTCCTGGGTCCTGGAACCTGAGGAGGAGGGAGCAGAGTGGGGCTGTTAGGGAGACTTCCTCGAGAAGGTGAGTTGGGGCCGAGTCTTTGGGTAGAGAGGACAGGGCCACCTCTGCCAAAAGCAAATGGTAATAATAATATAGCAGAGGGAGGAGGAGACCCGTGGGAGAAAGCTCGGGCCTGCCACGGCCGAGTGGGCTTTCCCGTGAAGGAAAGGGGCAGTAACAAGCTCTGAACAATTAGGGTTTGTCCTAAAGAAATGCAGGAAGTGCATCCGTGGCTTTTTCTCTCCTCTCTGAGGAGGGTAGAATTGGAGACTCACAAGTAGAATGAACTTGGTGGTGGTTGAGACTCATCTTACAGATGAGGAAACTGCGGGCATTGGGAGAGGAAGAGCATCCTGCCGAGGCTCCCGGGGCCCATCCAGGGTCGAGCTGGCGCAGAACCCCGTCCTGGGACACACGATCCAGTGCCCTTTCTTTGTGTTCGGTGCTTGCCTGGAAATATCTAAAAGGTAGTTTGGAGGAAACAATGTCTTGCCTTTGAAATGCCTGGTTCATAACCATCAGTGACATATCAAAACCCAGTGTCCAAATAAGGCATCTTGAAGCATAGCTTTGTTGTTCTGCTGACTCCTGTGAGTGATCACTTGAGCTCTAAAACCCTAACCTGTTTCACTGCCACTGCACAAAATGTAGAATCTCTGTGTCTCCGTTCTGGATTTTATAATCCAATTTCCTGACCACAAAGCTGGGATCTATGGCACTTAATGAATGAGAGAGAGGGGGAAGTCTTAAAAAGTTCTTTTGAAAAACGCACATTGGCAACACAGATTAAATTGCTAGTAGCCAAAAGTTAAGCTGAAATCATCTAATATTGTGTGCGTCCCCCTGGAGTTCTGTGAATGTACTAGCCACAGGGGCTGTGAGTCCCAGGAAGCAGATCTGATGGTCCCAAGTTTCTGTCAGTTCAGAGGGGGACCGTGATGCAGGTTTCAAAGCTCTGGGCGGGGGCTTCTGCTGATGATTACTCCGTGTGGGGGTCTCTCCTCACCTGGGCTGTCACCTGCCCAGCTCAGAGTCCCACCTCTTTCTATACAGGTGCTACAGTTTTAAAAAATAGCATTTCTGGGAACTTGGCCTGGAAGCTTATTTCTAATAGCCCCTCTCCTCCCTTGGGACTTACACGTAGGGCAGCCCAGCCAGCTAATGAGGTTATCTGCTTTCAGAACCCCCAGCCTCTGTAGGTCTGTTTACACGGCCAGCAGAAGGCAGGAGAGCAATTCATTCTCCTTATCTGTAAAATGTCAGCACCTTTTCAAGATTTGTTTTCAAGATGAAATTTCCTTTTCCCCTACAAGATACATTTGGGAATTCTTTTTTTTTTTTTTTTTTTTTTAAGTTTGGGGAATTCATTCTGCAACTTAAGGGGCTTTGTTTGCCTAAAGGTCTGCTGGAACATTCCCTCGCTCTCTCCACTAATCTTGGTGACTATCATTATTTATCTCCAGTTCCTTCAAAGGCAAGCTTTGGCCTCTGGCTGCCAACTGGGAGCTGGGTCTTGGAAGAAGAGCTAGAAAAGTAGCAGGAGGGAACCCAGCTGAGATAACAGACTGCCTCTCTGTCCACTGGGCTGTGTGTGGTTTGGTTCTCAGGGAGAAAAAGGGCGGCCCCTTCCCTCCTGCACTCCTTTCTGCACCTTTTTGCCTGCTTTCAGCTGGTGCTCTGCCCAGCCGGGTCAGCACTCTGACCTCACTCTGTCCTCTCAGCCCCTCATCTCCCCCTGCTCCCCAAGGCATAGTACTTGACTTGGAGAGCCTGATGGGTCCGTGCATTCTTTGAAAGTATAGGCAAAATTAGGTGTGTGTGTTTTGGGGGCGGGACTTGGAGCATCTTTCAGAAGAAAGTGGTCCATAGTTTTTAACCAAATTCTCTAAAGGAGTCATGAATGAAAATACATGGAAGAACTTATGGCCCTAAGGAGTAACCGTGACTGAATTTTCAAGCCCAGTCATCATGCGGGGTCTTCCAGTCTCTTTCATCTGCAGCTGCCTGCCCGACCTCTGATGGGGCGGCGAGGTCCTTCACTGGGCGTGGGGGCCGCAGCTGATGCTACCTCAGGCAGGCTTCCCTGCCCCTTGACAGGGCTGGCCCGGCCCCGAATGTCCCTCTCTCTCACTCACTCAGCTTGTGCCAATCACTATTGAGACCATACATCTGAGGCCAACATGCTGATACATTTCAAGACCTCATAAAAATGAGGCAAAGAGGGCTCATTGGCTGTTCCATGTCAGCCACACCACCTTTGCCCTCATAGTAAAGATAAGGAAGGTCACCTTTACGACACACCATATCTCACTGTTCTAATCACGCTGATTGGGTCTTTTTCCTCAGAAAAGGCATTTTGTGCACTTTTATGATTATGGTCATGCCACCCTTCTTTCTAAACTCAGCAGAAAGCAAGTGTCAACTTGTGCCACATGGAAGGGAGCTGAAGCCTAGAATAGGTAAGAACTTGCCAGAAAATCTTGCCCAGGAGGAAGAGAAGCTGACCTTTAATGTTTGCCACAGGCAGAGACTCTTGTGCATTTGCATTTTTAGTTTATGCAACAGTTGGGCAGGGTGTCTTTTTCAATAAGCAAACCAAGGCTCAGAGAGGGTCAACGGCCTTCCCAGGTCACACAGACAGTAGGCAGTAGTTGGAGCCCCACCCTGCACGGTAAATAGGGCATGAATTACCCTGGCAGGACTCAGGTGTGTCTGGCTCTGAAGCCTGCGCCTTTCCAAGGCTGGCGCAGCCTCCCTGTGCAATGGGTTACCCCGCAGGGCTCTTCTCCGACCCATCCAGACCTCCCTTAGCAACAGCCCTCCCCACTGGGAAGTCCTGCACATGGGACTGCATAACCCATTTCCTCTCATTCAGACCCGGATGAGAGGTGAGGGACAAAAGCCCTTCTTAGGCCAGAATCCTATCATAGGAGTCAGAAGACACCTTAGCCCCTCCCTGGCTTGTCCAGCCCTTCCCTGCCCAGGCCTCCCCTCCCCAGTCACCCTGGCCAAGGCACCCAGCCTTAGCGACTACTGAGGTCAGGGCTTTGTGACCATGGGGGGTTGTGCATGCTTGTGGTAGGAGGGGACATTCCAGTGGGTGCTCAGGCCATCACTCATTTGTTCAACAAATATTTCAGTGCCCACTCTGTGCCAAGGCACTGCTCTAGGGGCTATGTTAAAAGCAGTAAACACAATAGGAAAAGTTCCTGCTCTGGGGACTTTACATTCTAGTGGGGGGAGGCAATAATACAGATGGATAGCATGTCACAGGGAATGTCACGTGCTGTGAAGAGAGCAGAGCAGGGTGCTGGGGGGAGGAATGCTGTTTTGGGAGAGGGTGGTTGCTGAGGCCTCTCTGATGAAGGGACATTTGAACAGAGACCTAAGAGCAGTGAGGGAAGGCAGAGGGGAGAGGTGACAGCGAGAGCACAGCCCTGAGCTGAAGAGACGTGGTCGAGGCATTCCAAGACGAGGAGGGAGGCCGGGGAGGTGGGAAATGAGGCTGAGGAGGACACGGCCCAGGTCCCGAGCAGTGCTGGTGGTGACAAGGGAACCTGATTTTATTCTAAGTGTGATGGGACAACACTGGACATCTATAAAGGATCACTTAGGTGTCTATGTGGAAGTTTAAGATGCCCATTTACCCCCCAAGCGGGCATGTCGCCTAGACAGGCATTCAGATACGTCTGGGTCGGAGGCAGACTCAGGACGAGTAAAAGGGAGAACGGTAGGAGGTTGCTGCGGTAGCCCAGGCAAGAGAATAAGGCAGCTTAGATTCCGGGGAAGAAAGAGGAAGTGAGATTAATAGTCTATTTTGATGTAGAGCTGATAGGATTTGCTCATGAATTGGATATGAAGAGAGAGATGGCAGAGGTGACTCTGAGCTTTCATCAGGGAGACACCAGCAACTGAGATCAGAACGCAGGGGCGGGGGAGCAGTCAGGAGCTCCTGCAGTGAAGTTGAAGGTGCTCATTTGACACCCACGTGGGCATGTCACAGGGGCAGATATTTGGATAAATCTGGAGTTGAGGAGGGAGGTCAAGGCTAGAGATGGGATTTGGGAGCCATCCACATACAGAGGCCCTGTGACGTCCTGGGGTTGAATGGGTCCCTGGGGGTGTATATGGTGGAGATGGGAAGGGGGGGAGGCAGAGTCCAATGTAGAGGGGCAGGGGTGGGACAGGGGTCTGCAAAGGAGCCGGAGAAGGAATGGCCACAGTGAGGAGGGAGGAAATCCAGGGGCAAGGGTGAGACTGGGGGTGGGATCCAGACGCCCAATGGTGAGAACGTTGAGAAACCAAATGGTGCAGACCAGGTGCCAAGTGCCGCTGCACAGCGAAGAGGAGCCTGAGCCGCTGCTGTAGGGTTTGGCAACGTGAAGGTCATTGGTCCCTGACCAGAGAGCTTCAGGGGCTTCATAATAACAACAGCCTCCTCTGTAGCATCCAGAGACTGAGTCACCTGCCGGAGGTAGCCCTAACTAGCAGGGCCCACGGCCACCATGGCCACTGGGCCCCTCTGGTCACCAGTGAGCGGGTCTCTCCCACCCTTGTTTGGGTGGCCTTTGTCCTGCTATACTCCTAAGTCACATCTATTGTCTAAATTGTCACAGGCAGCTAACGGGCGTTAGGTTCAACTAAATAAAATTGCTGTTTTTGTAGGTCAGAAACACTTAAGTACTGGCACGTGGCTTGGTTCATCCAGATAGGAGCATCTGAAGCACTTGGCACAGTCAGCTGTCACTTGCGACTCTTTTGCGTCTCCTACACTCCTCTGTTGAGGTGTTGCTGCTCCCGCTTTCCTAGCGAGGAAGGTCTGACTCAGAGCGGCCCCTGTCAGCAGAGCCAGAAAGGAGCTGAGAGCTCCTGAGTAGAAATCTGTCTCCTTGCTGTGCTGGCCACAGAGGACAGCCGGGAGGAATGGGCCATCCTGGGGAAGGCTGGAGCCCAGCCCTGCTGTCCTGCCCCTCCTGGCGCTCTTAGAAGCTGGACCCCCTCCCAGAAGCTTCCCAAGACCTCATTCCCCCTGCCTAGGGCCAGAGCTCAGGGAACCAACCTCTTGGGGGAGACCAAAAAAATGCTGCCCGGAGGGCTTGAGTCCAGAGCTAGCCCAGGAGTGGAAGGGGTGAGGCTCTGTCCATATAAGGACAAGTTTTCCTCTCTCTGTGGAGGCCCCCCACTTCCCCACACCTCCATCTTCCTCCCCCACGCTTCTTTAGGGGCACAGCCAGGCCAGCAAAGGACTTCAGCCCTGGAGCACAGATCTAGAAATGGAGTTCAGTTTCATCACAGAATGATTAAAATAGACAGAAAATACAAGCTGCTCTTAAACTTATATTACTATTATTTTTATCCCCTGGCTAGCCGTGTGAGCACAAAGCTGGTTTTGATTAAGCGCACGGCCCTCCCAGCCCCCTCCTTGCTGCGGTTCTCACGGAGGTCTAGTGGCTCAGCATCGGCTGGGGCTGGCTGCCCCTGGTGCGTGCTGGGCCCCCACAGCACTGGCTCTCTAGGGGGGCGGGGCCGCCCTTGTGGGGCTCCACATCTGGGGTGTTCCTGGTTTGAAAGGGAAACTTGAGCCCCTTTCCTCAGGGCCAGATGGAAAGATAAGGTGTGAGGGACTTCTAACAAAAAGGCTCAGGGCCCGTCAGTGTGCTCTGCTGGCACGTCCAGGGAAAACCCAGTGCCCCGGAGCCCCACACAGATGCAGAGCCAGGAGGGGCTGCCCGCAGGGCCTTCTGAAGGTGGACAGTGTCAGAACCAATTCAGGAGGCAAGGGGATGTGATTAACAGGAGAAGTGAATTCATAAGTAAATGACCATTTTCTGCTTTCCAAAGCACTGCTGCAGGCATTCTCTCCTCTGAGCCTCGGAACACTGTGGGGCAGAGAAAACAGGAGTCATTCCCTTCGTATAAATGTGGAAACAGAGACATAGGGCGCCTTAAGTTATTTGTGTGAGTTCCCAAGATTGCTGATGACAAAGCCAAAACTAGAGCGCTCTCAGTCCCTGCTGTGGTGATGCTTGGAAGTAAAGCCCAACATAACCCCACGAGCAGAGAAGGAATCTCAGTCCCTGCTGCCCTTCTTTCTGGAACCCGGGAAACCTGGGCCTCTCATCCTTTGCTTGCTTATATCTAAGTTTACCCATCAGTTTAAAAAAATCCCTGACCCTTCTTTTTCTCCCTGTTCTATGTTCTGGGACTCACCGAGGGGGAGAATGCTGAAGCTTAGGCATGCGGAACTCTGGACATGCTCTGCCCTCTACTCCTTTTCCTCAGAAAGGGCCAAAGAAACAAAAACCGTTCTGGGTACACCTTTCTTTAAATTGTCATCAGTGACTGTTAGAAGTACTGGCCTTAGCCAGGTGTGGTGGCTTATGCCTGTAGTCCTACCACTTTGGGAGGCTGAGGCAGGAGGATTGCTGGAGGCCAGGAGTTCAAGACCAGCCTGAGCAAGAGTGAGACCCTATCTCTACAAAAAAAAAAAAAAAAACACAACAGAAAAACGTAGCTGGGTGTGGTGGTACAGGCCTGCAGTCTCAACTACTTGGGAGGCTGAGGCAGGACGATTGCTGGAGCCCAGGCATCTGACATTGTTGTGAGCTACAATGACGCCACTGCACTCTAGCCCAGGTGACAGAGCAAGACCCCATCTCAAAAAAAAAAGTGCTGATCTTGAAAGAAGGGAAGAAGGGAGGGCCCAGGACAAGGGAGGCTGACGCTGGCCCCTTGCCCCTGGTGTATGGCATCCTGACCCCCAAATGTCAAAGGGAAGGACTGCCAAGTTTTCTTGTCTCTTGGACTGGCCCCCAGGCCCCCCCTGCACCCGCACCGCCACCTTGCACATGTGCTGTCACATGGCTTGAGGAGAGGCTGGGAGTTCAGTTGGCAGCATGTGAGAACCAACTCTGGGCTTCTGGGTAATACTGCTGCGCAGACCCCAACCCGGACCTATTAGACTAAGATCTGGGGGTGAGATACCTCAATGCTGGTGCTTCTAATGTATGGCTGAGGCTGAGAACCACTGAAGTTGACAAATAAGTATGTACAGAAGACTTTTCTGTGGCTGAGAGTGACCACGCTCCATGGGGAAAACATCCCACGTAAGAGAACGGAATCATCCCTCCTCACGGGGCTTTCTGCTCTCCCACCCGTGTCCACGTGAAACTGGTGCTCTAGGGTGTGGCAGTCCCCTGAGGAGCTTGGCAGTGTCACTCTGGATGGTGAGGACCCCTCACTCACCACAGGGCTCCTTTGCCGTTGTGGGAGGTGGCAGGAGTCGGGGAACTCGCTGGGGGATGGAGGCACAGGAGGGGCTGGGTTATCAAGAGCTGTGTAAAAGGGTTTCTTCAGCCTTGTGCCCTCGGTGGTGTCTTCTGTCTTTGGCGGGGAGGTTGACTCCCACGTCCCCCAGGCCTGTCTCTGAGCTGCCGTGAGCCTCTCCGTGCCTGGATTACCCGGCTCCTGGGGAGTGGGCGGGCGGGTTGGGAGGAGGCCTGCCTGGTGTGCGGGCCTCAGAAAAGTTGCACAGAGGGACCGATGTGGGCATAGTCATGTTCTGCAGCAGGCAAGGAACCCAGTGCCGCTAGGAGGAGAGTTCACATGAATATGTCCCCAGCCATTCCGTTCTGTCTCCCTGTGCCCACCCCTCACAGCCCCAGTCTAGGCAAGATCAGCCAGGACTTCCCCATCCTGGAGGCAGGGACAGTGAGGTGGCCCTTCCTCCTCAGCCAAGCCACAGGAATGCGGCCGGAGCCTCCAATGGAAAGTCCCTCCCCTCCTCCCCACCTCTGAGCTTCCTCTCTTCAGGAGCAGGAAAAGGATGGACAGGAAGGGAGCTCCAAGGGGGGGCTTCCTCCTAGTACCGTCCCCAAAGAGCATTCCTTGAGAGGGAAAGGAAGGCTGGTGACCATGCTGGGGCCTAGTGGTAGCTGTTCAGCCAACTCCTTCTTACCCCCTAGTCACTGGGTGGTTTCCCCACAGCTTCTTAAAGTCCAGTCTCCTGGGGGCTCCACAAGGGCCTCTTCCACCCCACCCAGCCCATAGTGACAGTTCCCTGCTGCCCCGACAAGGGAAGGTTCCCTCCGGCATTATCCGCACTTTGCATTAATGCAGAGAAGGAGTGTGAATAGGGACCCAGGCCCCCCTCAACCTCCAGGCCATGCACTCACCTGCCCAGCATTTTCGGATCGGCCCAGCAGACGGCTGCAGCAGGGTTTCCCTGGGCCTGCTCTGGGGAAGGGGAAGCAGAAACTCCAACGTGGGTCCTAGACTCGGGCTCAGAGCGGGGAAGGCGCACAGCTGCCTGCTCGAAGGCCTTCGTTTGGTCTGTCAGGGCAAAGTTTGGTCTGTAGAAGGAAGTCCGAGAAGTCAGAGGCTGCAAGCCTCCCCTAGACGCTGAGCCCATCCGCAGGGGCCCCATCCCCTCCCTCCTCTGTATGAGAGACAGCCGCTGGAAACCCAGAACATTCAGCCCGAGTGAGTCAAGGACTAAAGAAGGAGAGAGCTGGGAGAGGGGAGTAGAGGAGTGACTCTATCCGGCCCCACCAGCCATGTCTTTTCTGGCTGCGTGTGCTGCTACAGAGGGGCATCACTAGCTCCGGGGTCACCTGTCTCCACCTGATTTATCAGGCCCAGGGGAGCGGACTGTCCTCCTTTGGTGTTCTCACGGAGGGTGGAGGGAGGTGCCCAGCTGCAGGCACTGTTCTGCTCAGCGGGCAGGGAGGACACTCAGAGTGGGGTGGGGTGGGGGTGGGTTATGATTTTAGTTGAGGTGGGGTTTTGACCGAGATGCTTCCCCTGCTCTTTTCCTTAGCAGCTACTGACTAAAGCTTGTTGTTACCTGCTTTGTTCCAGATGCTCCGGCCAGTGAGAACACCAAGGCCCCGGAGATGAAATCCCGGAGGCCCAAGAGCTCTCTTCCTCCCGTGCTAGGAACAGAGAGTGAGTACTTGCTCAGCTTCACCAGGCAGAGGCGGGCCTCAGAGCCCTGCCTCCTGGTCCCTCACTCTTGCCTGTGCTCATGGAAGTCTGGCTTCTGCCTGGACCCTGAGGCTCCCAGAGAGCTCCTGATGACAGAGCCAGTGGCCTTTTCTCACCCACCTTCCTCTCCCCGGCCTGTCTGCGGCCTGGGTGGCATTGCATGGCTCTTGTTTTTCCTCCTACCCATGTGCCCCTCAGCCTCACTCACAGCCCTTCACCTTCTCACCAAGACCCCTGGGACAGCATCTCCTAATCTCTCCCCAGCTGACTCTGCCCTGCCAGGGAGACCTTTCTAAATCATAGCTCTGATCTTCTCACTCCTGGTTGAAATGTGCAGCGGCCCCCAGAGCCTACAAATCCCATGCCAGTGACACTCTGCATGTCAGTGCATGGGACACACCTCCTCACGTGTGCACATGCGGCCCTTGTGGCCTGCCCCCGCCTCCCCCGGTGCTGTCCCCAGCTCCTCTGCTCCCGTCTTACACTCAGGCCACGCTGAGCTCTTCCCTGCACTGGACGTCCCCCCACTCCTTCCTTCGTGCCTCTGCTGCGGCACCTGTCTCGCGGGACACCTTTACAGCACACTCCCAGGGGAAAGCCCTCATCCCTGAGTTCTGCCCACCTCAGCCTCGAATAACTGTCCCTCCTGTGAGTCCCTGTAGTGCCAGCACCTCATCTCCGTGACGGTCTTCTTCCCGGCGTCAGGGTGGTGTGTCGGGGTCTCATCCTCCCTCTGCCACTGTGTTCCCTGAGGGCCCAGGCAGGGCCTGCTCCAGTGGTTTCAGAATGACGCGGGCCACACCTTGTTCGTGGAAGGCCCCCCCTGGTGTTTCAGAATCAAAGCGCGGTGTGGCACAAACAGCCAAGGGAGGAAGGAGCTTCTCTGTGACCATAGACAGCTGCCCCCTCTTCTGGGGTCTCAGCTTCTCCCAGAGCCCACCTATCCACTCGGCGTGGCGCCGCGGGCCCACAGTGCTTTCACAGGCCTGCCAAGTGTTGTGCAGGCCTTATAAGACCAGAAGGAAAAGGTGAACTTTTAGGTCGAAGACAATGTGTTAATTCATAATATGGATATAGTCATCTTTATACCAACGCAGTTGAAAAGTAAAATTTGTATAATTAAAATATGTATTACATATAACATGTAATATAATTAAATACATATATATTTATATATTTTTTTAATGGCAGAAGCGGCCTATGAAGGCAAAAGTGCATAGAGTCCCTAAAAGTCATAATGCAGCCCTGGCTTCCCACGTGATTTTTAGTCCAATGTTGTTAGCAGAAATATCCTTTGAAACCTCTGGTTTTAACAGAGGGTTGGACTGCCCAACCACTCTGTGTTTTAAAACAAACAAAAGGCAAGCTCCTAATTACCCACGCTAATGGAAGAAAGTAATTGAGCCTGATTAATTCAAAGACTACTTCACTTTTTCCATTACAAGGCAGTGTTTTGTGACTTGGTTTTATTCTTTTCTTTCTTTCCATTTCATTTGAAAACAACTTATTTACCTTCCTCATGATGAACTTGGGTTCCTTGAACATACCCCAGCCAGGCCGGCAGGGGGTACTCAGCCTTCAGTGTGTTGGGGCAGCCAGATTGGAATTATAATTTCTCATGGATATTTAATCAAAGTGGGGAGCCTCAGATTATCAAGAGTGGACATTTAATAAATTGTTGGAAATGTATGAATACTTCTAAGAAAAGCCTGGTAAGAATGGGATAATAATTTTATTTGCCAAGAGTATTCCCTGGGCCCATGCTATAGTCGTCACAGGAAAATGTGAGTGGAAGAGACGTAGGATGTAGGGAGAGCACCAGTGATTGTGAATTCGCAGTGTGACATGGCTGTCCCCACCCCTGGGGACAGAAGCACAGCACAGGTTCAGGGCTGGAGGTCAGCAGCCCTCGGCCCCCGCACATCCACTCCAGGGAGATCCTGAAGGAGGTGAGGTGAGGTCAGAGCAGGTCTGTGCAGGAGGAAAACAAGCTCCAACAGTGAGCAGAGCAGGAGCTGGGCTCTCTCCCAGGCTGTGGAGAACCCCCAGCAAGTTGTCATCGTCAGGCGCTGGAGCAGTGCCTTGCACCCTTGGCTAGATACTAGATTCACCTGGGGAGCTTTTAAACCGCTGCACCGCCCAGGATGCACCCCAGGCTAATTAAATCGGAATCTCAGGAGTAGGGGCCAGGCTTCAGTGTTTGTTTAAGTTCCCGGGTCACTCCCATGTGCAGTCATGCTAGGCACCAGCTGTTCCAGGGAGAAGCCCAGTGCCCAGCCCTTCAAGGGACTCCCCTACTGCCTCTGCTAAACGTGGAGCCACCTGGGAGCCCCTCACACCAGCATCATTGGCTCCCTGTGGTGTGGAGGCTGGAAGCAGTTAACGGGGACTGAGGGGGCTCAGTCCGGCAGGGGGCTAAGTGGGCAGAAGCAGGGCTAGCAGAAGGGCTTTGTCTCTGCAGAAAACACACACCAAGTTCATGCCTGGATTGACTCCAGCAGGCACTGCTGGCCTGCACGAAGGGACATCACTCTGTGTAGAGAGCCTGTGCGTTGGAGGTACAGACATCTTCCCCCAAGAGGATGAGGGGTGTCTCCATGTGCAGTAATGGCCACTTGGCATCCCTTTGCCTACTCATCCACTCAGCCCATCACCCCAAGCCTGTCACCCGGCACTGAGAGCAGTAGCAGGTGGTTCTGGATGCTTCCATCTGCTCACGCACCTGCCCGCTTGTCCTTCAGAAGGCTGCAGCCCGGGTGCCAGAGGGACACCACGGGGCTTTGTTCCCAGGGCATCCTGAGAAGGTGGCTGCCCAGAGATGGGAAACAAAGGGGCTTTTAGGTCTGCACCCCAGTTCTTTTCTCCCTTTGGGGGATAATTTTTATTGTTTATTACATAAATATATGAACACATTCTTATGTAAGCATTTTAAGCAGTACGGAAATATACCAAGTACAGTGTGAAAGTCTTCTTTCATCTACCCCCACTTCCACTCACCTTCCCTCAAATATATTCACCTTGTTACTTTTTTCTGTGCATTTCTATATGTGTGTGTGCATACATATATATATATATATATATGTATATATGCACAAATACATCAGTTGGGTTTTTCTCCCCACAGAGATGGGATCAGCAGTCTATACACCCCTGCAACTTGCCTTTTTCTGTTAGTACTGCTGTCCCCAGGCCCAGAGACCTCCGATTCCGTGAGTGTTCTGGCGCGTCTGTGTTCATTTTTGCCAGGGACTAAGAAGTTCCTAATCTAAGAGGGAAATCCACGTTTCCTGAGGGAAGGCGCAATGATTTTCTTATCAAACCAACGGTGGCCAGACCCTATCTGCACACCCCCCAGGTTGAGTGTCCAGTCCTCTGAGCGAGCTGTCACTGATTGGAGTGGACAACACACGCCCACTTCGATGCCGAGCGCCAAGGAGCATGAGGGAAAGCCAAGTCCATCTGCCCCAATCCAAGCAAGGGACAGGATGAGAGAAACTGACAGAAGCACAAGTTAGCAGGCCAGACACCAGCTCACAAGCACAGGAAGAAGCTCGGGGTAGTTTGGGAAGATGTCAGGATGAGGAAAGCTCTGGGCTAGGTTACGAAGGAGAAGAGGAATGCAGTTGATGTGGTTTCATTGAAGAGGAATGATGACATTGGAAGGGGAGGGGAGGGCCACCAGGGGCTTGGTGGGGAAACCACACAGATGCTAGAGGACGCCTGACTCAGGATCAGAGTTTACTGAGTACCTCGGTCTATGTCACTTCAGCTGGGTCTCAGTGTTGCTACTGGTAGTTGTTCCCACTTTACAGATGAGCAAAACTGAACCGCAGAGAACTAAATTGTCCTGCCCAGGTCTCACAGCTAGTAAGGTGTGGAACTGTGATGCCAACGCTCTGTGTTCCTGTCACAAGCCCCTGTGCCTTGCCATAGTCTCAGGGCCATTCTTTGTGCCATCCACACAAGGCTGGGCAGGGTGTCTCCAGCCCATAGGCGGCAGCAGGAGCAGGCAGGGGACCAGCTGGTGGGGCTGGCAGAGATCTGAGTGCCATCACAGCTGGGGGAAAAGGAGGGCGGCAACTGACACGCTTCCCCGGATCTCCAGACCTGTCCAGGTGTGTGTTTGCTGCATGCCTCTCGATGGGATTGTCTTTTTAAAACTGATTTTGATATAATTTCAAATTTATAGAAAAGTTGCAAGAATAGTTCAAGAAACTCTTGTATACTCTTTATTTAGAGTCACCACCTATTTACATTTGCTCCGTTGTTTTATCATTCCCTAGGTATATATTCATTCATTCATTTATTTATTTAGGTAGCTACTTAACCATTTTAGACCAAATTGGAGACATCATGCCCTTGACTTCTGGCTCCTTGTGTGTCTCCTAACAACATAGCCACAATGCAATTATTGAAATGAAGAAATTCGACACTGAACCAATGCTGTTATCTAATCAATCCAGTCTACATTCAGTTTCTGTCAGCTGTCCCAATGATGTTTTTTATGGCTATCTTTTTCTCCGCCTGATGGGAATTAAATACCAACACCCCTGGAGCACTTCACTCCTCCAGTTCTGAGTGGGTCCCCACCTCCTTTTGGAGACAGAACAGGAGAGAAGTGTACAGGCCCAGGGGAGAAGCATCCAAGACTCCTCCGCCTGAGCTGAGCAGGGCAGGGGAGGCGGGAACACCCCGGTTGGATGTCCAGATGCCAGTTTGCTATGATCCCTCTGGGCAACATGCAAGCACAGGGCATAGCAAGAAAGCCACCAGGCTAGAAAGCAGGAGACGAAGGTCCTAGTTCTCCCACTAATTGAATAGGTGGCTTGGTCAAAGCTCTCCATCCCTCTGGACCTTGGTTTCCTTGCCTGTCACATGGGAAGTTTCTCCACTGGACCCCATACCTCCCCCAACTCTGACAGCAGGCCATTGGATGGAAAGCTTTTGAGTGACGTGGCTCAGGTGAAGTCAGCTAACTCTCCTTCATGTCAGCTGTTGTGTGAAGGAGTCTGAAGCCACAGCAAGTGTCGCTGAGGTGGTGCAGCAGCAGAAACATCCCGAGGGAAGGAGGCCTTAAGCATAAGGACTGGGTTTAGGGTGTTCTAGCTGGAGGGGGTCTGAGGGGCTGGGGTGGTTCTTGGGAATGTCGTGTGCGGGAAGGCAAGCGTGCTGCCTGTGCGAAGGTGCAATTGACGGTTTATGAAATGGTTGGAGGAAATACAGATGCGGTGATGCCTGTTTGGTAACAGGCTCCAAGATTCCTCCTACCAGTCTGTATAAGCCGATGATCTTTTAGGAAAGAGAGCAATGAGCATCCGTAGAGGCTTTTACAACTTAAGGGCAGGATCTGGGTCCTGTCCATCTCTGAAATTTCACTGGATGGCCCCTGAGCAGATTTATAATAAATACTTGATTTTCAAGCCAGTTCGTGAGTTCCACGCTTCAGGGGTCCCTGCCTCCGCCGTGGCGCTGTGATTTAGGGATGATGCGGGTGGAACGTCCCTTTGTATTCCATGCCTGGCCTTGGCCTGAGCTTCCTCTCTGCCACTGATCACTTTGGACCGTCCCAGATTGTGGGACCTTTAGTTATCTTTACCTTGGCCTCCCGTATTATCTCTCTAAAACCGAAAGTCGGTCACGTCAACTGGAAAGCATCTTGGGATATCAGAAACAGTGTCCAGTTTTCATGAAGGGTTCCCCCAGGATCAAATCTTTCTTTTAAACATTCTCTGCAGGTCATGGGGAGTGTTCAGTCCCGACAGGATTCAAAAGGCTGGAAGGAAATGCCGGACAGGTTGGGGTCTGGTGTCAAGGCTTGCCTGACAGTGAAACATGTAGGCCCTGGGAGAGAAGCTGAGTATTTCCATGGATGTTTCTGGAAGTTGGTGCCAACTCCCAGTTTCTCCCAGCTTCAGCACTGGTCTGTGAGGAGATGTGTGACTGTGACTTCCACCCTCCTGGCGGCCACTCCTGCATCCTTCCCCAGCTCTCTCAGTGTCACCCACTAGCCAGTTACATGGCCAGAGGGTCCCTCCCAGGGAGGGCCTGGAGGGCACCACCAACCACTGCAGGCACTGCTGGCCCTGTGTGCTGGGCCGGGCTGGCCCTTTCACAGCCATCTGATGTGGGGGGAGGGGCGGTTTAGGAATGGATGTTTGCATAACAAGAGGAGTAGTGTTCCTCTGGAATCTTCTTTGTGTAACAGCCTTTGCTATGAAGGGAAGTGAGTGGGAAATTTGCCCAGAGATGTTAATTTGGGGAAAACAACTGGTATTTCTCCCCAAGTCTGTAAGACATCCTGTAAGGGGCCAGTGTGTGCAGCTGGGGGAGTGAGTCAAGTCACCAGGGCCCCGAACCCACCCCAGCATGGGGCAGTGGGACTCAGCCTTCTGCCACCAGGCTCCCCTGCCACCTTCCTGCTTGATACAGCCTCCCACCCCTGTGGGGTGGATGCTCACTCCACATTCTGTGCAGCCTGAGCCCCTTTTCAGGAGCCTTTGGCAGAAAATTAATGCTGGTTTTGGGAATTGTGAAGAGTTTGATGTCTATTTTTAGCTAACTACCTAAAAAGGGAAATGTCCCCAGAGAGGCAGAGATCCAGGGACCTCCCTGTACCCAAGGCTGGTAAGGCTAGCTCCCTAATTCTCCTTTGCTTTCCATTATCTCAGACCCTTGTGACTCTGTAAGAACCACCTTCAGGCTCTGTACCTATGTTGAAAACTCTTCCTCTGGTCTCTGCCCTGCTGACTTTAGTGTTTGAGAGAGAGACACTCAGCTGCCTTCAGACTGAGCAACCTGGAAGCTTCTGTGGGGCACTGATCTCCTGCCTCCCAGGGCAGAAGGAAGGTTCCCAAGGACATTGAGGAGACTGGCCTCCCTAGTGCTGCTCCAGATTTCCAGGGAGGCTTCCAAATTTGAAGCTTTGATTCATGATGATTTTATTGGGCTGCTTCACTTCTTTTAACCTCAGTCTCTTGTCTAGAATGGAAGGCTCAGCACCTGGCAGTTTTGATGCAGGAGGGGACAGAGCAGAGACTTCCCCCTTTCATGGAAAGTTGCACAAAAATTCAAGCCCCAGGGCCATATCTCTCAGCATCAGAGTCCAGGGCTGGGGTGGAATGTTCCTTGGGAATTCCCAGGTTAACAGATTTGCTTAGGGGTTCCACTTACTCCTTTTGTAGCTATTTATTAGGCAAGTGCCAAGTACCCAGTGCTAGGCACTGGGAACACAGAAGGTAGACGCTGTTCCTATCCTCAGGGAGCTTGCCATGTTGGGGGCAGGTTTCTGCAATGAGTGCCTTGTGATGAGTTATGTGATGGAACCACCTTGGAGGGGCAGGACCCCAGCCTGGTGGTGGTGATGCATGAGCCGTGAGACCTGCCCAGAGAAAATGCAAGAGTCAGCCCAGGGGAGAGGGACCAGCATGTGGAAAGAACTGAAGGCAAAAGTCAAGTGTTGCAGGAACTGGAAAATGTTCAGTGTGGAGTGCTGGGCAGTGCCACCAAAAGAACAGTGCAGGAACCAGCAGCATTAGCAGCACCCGGAAGCCCAGAATCTGTGTTTTTAGCAAGTTTTCCAGGTGATCATAATAACCAATAAATCTTGAGAACCACTGATACTGAGAATTGAGGGCACGATGAAGGGTGTTCCCCAAGAGGGAACAGCAAGAAAGAAGGCTGGAGATGAAAGCCAGGGACAGCTTTCGAAGACCTTGTAAGACTGGTTGAACTTGATCGTGAGTGGCAGTGGGCAGCCACTGGTGAGGTTTCAACAGTGGAGTGACATCAGACTCACATCTGAGAAAGATCACTTTGGCCACAGGGTGACAGATGTGGTAGGGGGGACAGAGAACCAGAGGCCTAGGCGGTGGCCCAGTTGGGACTGAATGGTGGGAATGCGGAAAGTGGCAGCCTGAGGAGGTACTTAGGTGATGGAATCGATGGGCATCAGTGAGTGGACGTGGGCAGGAAGGGGGCCTTGGGAGGAACAGGGATGAGGAGCAGGTTTGGGGAGAAGATCCTGGGTTTGGGTTTAGACATGTCGGGCTGGCGGTGTGTGCTTGGCGTGTCCCAGGGAGATGACGGTTAGGTAGTTGGATGTGTAGGTGTGGGCTCGGGAGAGCAGGGATGGAAAGAGGAACTCCAAGAGCAGCAGTGAGCGAAGTACCCCAGGCGTGCGAGTTTGGGGAGTGGTGTGGGACCTGGGGCTGGCTGCAGGGGCAGGTGACTGCATCCCTCCTCAGAGGGGCAGCCCCATGGAGGTGGTGGAGACTTGCCCACCCTGTGGCCTATAGCCACCATGGGGTTTGCAAAGAAATGTGGGTTTTATTTTCCTTCTAGGATATTCCTCTCTAACAATGGCTGGTGCAGAAAGTTTGGGGCATCAGAGAAGGGGATAAGAGGCAAAGGACTGACAGGAATAATAAGATAATAAGAAGGTGAATCCAGAGGAGAGGAAACTAGTTAGTGACCCAAGCAGTACTGAGATTTGGGGCATCTGGACCAGTGAGAATATTACCTCCATTGAGGACCTGGAGTGGGGAGAGGAGTGCAAGGTGCAGCATAAGAGATCCCACGCAGGTGTGAGGCTGAACTGACCAAGAGTGTGGCACGCTAAGTGGCTGAAGAAGCTAAATTGGTCCCAGAGGACAGAGAAGTCCTCTGCGGATCTGTTTGTTTGGGGGAGATGGGTGGAGGGAAGGGCTGGTATTAGGGCATGTACCATATGTTATACTTTCTTTACAACAAATTTTATGTATTCCTCCCACATTTTTTAAGTGAGGAAACTGGAGCTCTGAGAGGTTAAATCATGTACATTAAGTCCTGCAGCTCAGGGAGAGACAGGGCAGGATTTGAACCCAAGCCCAGCTTCAGAGCCTGGGCCACCTCTGCAGTTCTGCAAGGGTCAGAGCAGGTTTCAGAAGCCTGGGTGTGGGGATGCAGCAGATTTTGTCAGCTGGAGGAAAAGGGAACAGGAAGAACACAGTCATACCCTGAGCAGCAGGAGGCTTAGGTCCTATTTCCAGCTCGACCACATCTGGTTTTGTGAACCCAGCAAGTCACCTGATTTTTATGAGACTCCATCTCATTTTTGATAAAATGGAAACACCATGAGGTGCCCTGCTAGTGTTTGGTTGGGATAAGTGAGAAACTCCCTCTTAGAAACCTGGTTTCAGAAACAGGTGACTGTGCTTTCCCTTGTAATCCAAAACACAGTTAATGGATTTCAGCAGATGGTCCTATAAAATATGTATAGAATAGGATACAGAACATTGTTAACATTTAAAGTTGTTTTTACTGGTAGGAACCAAACCAGCTTTAAATGCTAACCAATTCAAACAGCGGTAGCTCCAAATTTATAGAACAAACACAAATGTGGCCTTCAATCCCATTTAACTGTAACACTGAAAGATAGATACTAGTTAGGGCTCTACTTCTACAGGTTTACCCAGAGCTCCAAGCACAAGGCAGGACTTTGGAGTCCCCTGATTTCATGCTGTGCCGCTGCCCTCTCCTTATTAACCCTGGTTCACCACCCCAGGGACTGTCCCCACATTCCCTCCCCACCTTCCACCACCCCACGGGTCCCACCCACAGCTACATTAGATTGCTAGGGCTGCCATACAAAGTGCCACAGACTGGGTGGCTTAAGCAACAGAAATTTATTTTCTCATAGTTCCGGAGGCTAGAAGGTCAAGAGCAAGGATTCTGAGGCCTCTCTCCTTGGCTTGTAAATGGCCATCTTTTCCCCCTGTCTTCACGTGGTCTTCCCTCTGGGTGTGTGTATGTCTGGTCTGTCTGTCTGTCTGTCTCTCTCTTTCTTAGTCTCTTCTTTAAGGACACTAGTCAGAATGGATTAGGACCTACCCTAATGGCCTCATTTTAACTTATTCCCCACTCTTTAAAGGCCTTATCTCCAAATACAATCTCATTCTGAGGTCCTGGGGGTTAGGTTCAGCCCTTAACACCCACCTTCCACAAAGCTCCTCTGAACAGATGGCTTCTCACTCTAAAGGCGAGCGGGCCCCGGCTCGGGCAGAAGCCCTCTCTTTTCCCCAGCAGTCCTGGAAGAAGGGGCGCAGGGCCTTTGTGGCTAGCCAGGCACAGGTGCCCCATACCCCAGCTGGTTCCCCCCACAGGGACTTAGCTTCCTGTGCTCTCCCCACAGCGTCTCTGGGCTCTCCCCTCCCCTGACTCCTAGCCTTCTCACCTATCTTCTCTTCTCTCTCATCTCAGAAGAAACCTTAGCTTGACATTTCCTCTCCTGTCACCCTGTTTCTCTTTGTCCTTCACCTCGGAATTCCGACTGACTAGTTTACTCCACCATTTGCTTGAGAGGCTCCTCTGGACCACACAGTCCATGGAACCTGGACTTCCCAGTGTCACTGTCACCTGGAGCCCTTCCCAGAGTCTGTCCCCCTCTATCCTTGCTGCAGGGACATTCCTCCTACTCTGGGATCCTTCCCCAGCCCTCATCCCAGCTCCTCCCTGCAGGCACAGCCTGAGGTCAGACCCTGCCCCTTGCCATCTGTCATTGCATTCTCTTTCCGCAGAGGATTGACCCGTCCTCACACATTCCATTGTAACTGTGTGTTTCATCTGGAATCTTTCACTTCTTGTCTCCACCAACCTCTCTCCACAATTCTGTTCCTGAGCTTCTAGCCTACACACAGATTCAATTTTTTTCATCCACCAAATTCACTTGACAAATCCAAACTACTCATCTTTCACTCCTAAACTTCATATTCCTTCAATACGATTTTCCCCATTTAGCTAAGCAAGAAATTCAAAGATAATCTCTGTACCTCCCTCTTGTTTAGCCCCCTACATTCTTTTAGCTTTTCCTCTGTCTCTCCTTTGTATCTTCTTTTTTGCCTGGATCTTGATCAGGGCCTTGCGAGGTATGGCAATGGCCTCCGACACGGATGTCTGTCCCTGAAGATTTGGAGAGAGCTGTAGGGGACCTCGAGCCCAGTCTGATGCTGCTTGTGTCGGGATGCCCCGTTCACGCAGGACAAAGGCCTAGCTCTCAAGCTCCGCATTCAAACCCAGCACTGTTCAATAGAACTTTCTGCGATGATGGAAATGGCTTGAGTCTGCACAATGTGATAGCCGCTAACCATGGATAGCTGTTGAGCACTGGAGATGTGACTAGTGCTACTGAGAAAGTAAAATTTTAATTTTCTTTCGTTTGAATTGCACTCTGTCTTCATGCCACTGTACTCCGGTATCAGCCCTGTGCTCTGACCGGCCTCCACCACACATCACCCTGACTCTGAACTCCGAGCCTTGTCTGTCCCCGACCACAGGCTCCTCTCCCTTCTCCAGTTCAGATCTTCCTTCTCTCTCAGGTCTCCCCGTGCCCATCTCTCAGCCTCTGACCACCTCCTCAGCCCACAGTGTCCTCCCTTCCTCCTGCATTTGAATAGCCACATCATGTTGACTGGACAACAATTTTTTTTAGCTTTCTGTTTAATTTTTATTTTGAAATAATTTCAGACTTAGAGAAAAATTACAAAAATAGTGTAAATAATTGTTGTATACCCTTCACCCAGATTCTGCAAATGTTAACATCTTACTATGTTTGCTTTTCATATATTCTCTCTCTCCCTCTCCTTTTCCAGCCCCTTCTTTTCCTTTCCACGCACACACATACACATATATATTACATTTTATGAGCAGTTTAGAAGCAAGTTGCATGCACATACCCTCTATCCCTAAATACTTCAGTGTGTATTTCCTTCAAACAAGGACAGTCTCTTCTAAAGCCACAGTCTGATAATCAAAACAGAAAATTAATGCTGATGCAATACTGTCATCTAATTTATTGGTCTCATTCAAATGTTGCCGGTTGTCTTACAAATGTCCTTGATGGCCAAAGAGAAAAAGCCTTTCCTGTGGGCCACACATCCTGACCTTTAAGGCCTCGAGTCCTGATTTCTCACATTTGTTTGGTTTTCTCCTCAGTACCCTGGTTAGTACCGTGTACCGATTGGCATTTGCCTGGCACACAATAGGCCCTCAGTAAACTGTTGGAGATGGATGGATGGATCGGTAATGGCAGTGAGCCAGGGTGAGCTTGGTGGAAGCAGGCCTCCCCCGGGCTTAATTGCTTGCACCACTGGAAGTCCTCAGCTCTGTTATTGCAGAGTGCTCCTGTCAGGAATCACCTCCTTCCAGCAGTCCTCCGAGGGTGTTCAGCTGGGTAACAGTGCTCTTTTCAGTGTAGAAGAGTGATAGTGCAGTAAGTCAGCTAACTGCCCTGTGTTCACAGAGCAACTCCTCATCCAAACCGGGACATGGCCCACTTCTCTAGAATCCGCAGTGTGAAGCTATGTGGATGAATGATTGCTACTGTTAACCCGCTCACTCATTCAGCACGTAGTTACTGAGTGCCTACTATGTGCCAGGCACATTGGCTATGCAGCAGTGAACAAAAAACACGCCCTGTGCTCACAAAGCTTATTCTGGGGGGAGAAGAAGGGTAGAGAGTAAATAAACAGGTAAATAAACAGTTTGTCCTATGATGACCAGTGCCACGGGGGCATAATCATGCAGGGTAGGGATGATAGGGAGTTCTAGGGCTGCTATTGTGTAGGGTGCTTAGGGATGACCTCAGTGGTGAAGTGGCTCTTCCCCATGTTTTATATCAGGTATAACTTCCCTGCAGTAAACTTCACCCCCTTTAGTATGCAGTTCTGTGAGTCTTGGCAAACTCGTATAATCATGCAACTCAACCATAGTCAAGATATAGTCCCATCACCTCGAAACGCTTCCCTGTGCCCCTCTGTAGTCAGCTGCTCCCCATCCCACCTCTAGCAACCATTAATCTGTTCTCCATCTCTATAGTTCTGTGTTTTCTAGAATGTCATATAAGTAGATCAAACAGCATGTAGCCTTTTGAGTCTGGCTTCTCTGAGCAGAAAAGAAAGAGAAATCATTGAGATTCATCCATGTTGTGCATATCAGTAGTTTTGTTCCTATTTATTTATTTATTTTTCTTTTTTTTGAGACAAGGTCTCACTCTGTCACTCAGGCTACAGTGCAGTGGCATCATTATAGTTTATAACAATCTCTAAGTCTTGAGCCATCCTCCTACCTCAGCCTCCTGAGTAGCTGGGACTACAGGCATGCGCCACCATGCCTGGCTAATTTTTTCTATTTTTTGTAGAGATGGGATCTCCTTCTTGCTCAGGCTCGTTCCTTTTTACTGATGGTGTCGGTGGACCATAGTTCCTCCATTTGCCAGTGGAGGGACATTTGGACATCTTCTCATCTGGGACAATTATAAATAAAGCCACTATAAACATTTGCATACAGGTGCTTGTGTGCATGTAAGTTTCCCTTTCACTTGGATAAGTAAGTTAGATGACTTTTGAGCAAAAACCTGAAAGGAATGCGAGAACCAGCCATGAAGATCAGTGAGGATACCTTTGCCTGTGCACCGTATCGTTACTTAGCCAGATGAATAGGGTTGTGCTGCAAAACTTTTCTGTTTGAGTCATTTTTCTTATTTGAGTTATTTGGAGGAAGTGGGGGTAGGAAGGGAGGAGAGCATTCATTCATTCATTCGTTCATCCATTCAACAAACATTTAAAAACATGAAAGCCGCCAGGCCGCAGTCTGTGACCCAAAGGAAGCCTGAGACCCTTGGATCTACACCAAAGGCTAATTTTAGTTGGTCTATCTGACATAATTTCCTCTCTGAGTTTCCTGAAAGTTGGAGTGAGAGAGTAGTTAGTGAGTTTGGGGTTATCATCTTTGAATAGGACTATGAGAGCTTAAGCACTTTTGCCAGTTTTTATCTCATGGAGGCTCCAGAAACCCCTCCAGAGGTTGATTGTGAGGTTGTCTGCGTGATAGGGCAAGAAGATCTCTGGAAAGACATATTCAAACAAGGGCTCTCCCTGGATGAGGGGCCAGTGGACAAGACTACATCCTCCTAGGATCAGGAGTTTTGTGAAAAAACTTCAGAAAATAACTTGTAAACTTCTTTGTTTCAGGTGATGCAACTGTGAAAAAGAAACCTGCCCCCAAGACACCTCTGAAGGCAGGTAATTGGTCATAGCGATATTTGGGGACAAAGGAGTCATCTGTCATAGGGGTTTTTTCTTTACCCTGCTAGACTGACCACCTGGGTACGTGATCCCAGGAGACACCCCCCGACCCCACTTCAAGCTCTGCATTATTCAGGCAAATATGTTCTGTGAGCCAGTTCTGCACAGCCCGGCCCCCCACCCCCTCCACTGCTCTGTCTTTTCCTCTGCCCCCCTGTGTGGATGGCGTCGACCGGGCCTGGCAGCTTTCCTCCCCTTCTGTGCAACTCTCTCCCCCACCATCTTCCACGCTGCCCCTCGTGGAGACGGCCATGGGGTGCCGTCCCTGTGCTCTGTGCGTCCTTGTTATATGGAGCCCTTGTCTGTTTCCCGTTGAAAGACACTCGAGGATGTGACATCAAGCCTGTCAGCCAGGGTGACCTGGAGGTTAGAAGGCAAGGTGCTGCTTAATGAATAAGTGAGTTAGGACATTGACTCAAAAAATTAGAGTAAGACTCAAATTCCAGCGCAACTAATAAACAGAGAATGCTGCCGTGTAAATGGAGTGGGTCACTTCTGGGGGAATCAGAATACAGAGATAAACAAACCTACTGGTCCGTGAGCTCACATCATTTGGAGCGGGGTCAGTGCCCTGGGTTGTCCCCCGAAGGGTCTGGAGTCTGAGGCAGGAGCCAACAGACCACTGTGGACAGTAGCGCGCGGTGAGATGGGAATGTCGGAGGCGCCCTCCTCGCTCACGTTCTGCCCTGTCCTCTCAGCAATGCCCCCTCAGATCATCCAGTTTCCTGAGGACCAAAAGGTGCGCGCGGGAGAGTCAGTGGAGCTGTTTGGTAAAGTGACAGGCACCCAGCCCATCACCTGTACCTGGATGAAGTTCCGAAAGCAGGTCAGTGACAGAAGGGGGTGGCCCGAGAACACCCCACAGCCCCTGGGCTGAAAGGGGTGAGCGGCGCTACAATGGGATGGCCTCGCTCTTCATCACTTTCGAGATGGGAGACACCCTCACCCGCCCATCACCCACCCACCAAGCCCGAGTTCTCACTAAGCTTTTCTTCTGAATCTACCAATAAGCCCCGGCTGCTACAATTTGTGTAGTAAAGTGTGAAGGAAAAAATAGAAGCCATCCATGGCCCCTGCCTGATTTTGCTAGTGCAGTCTAGAATCCTACTCAGAGTCAGGAAAATCGAACCAGTGACCTAAGATGACCTCCAGATTCCCTGAGCTTTCTGTGACTCTGTGCCAGCCCACTGATTCCTATCTGGTACCAACTTAAACTTACCACGTGCTGAAGGGAGAAAAGCGAATCTGAGTATTTGGACAGATAAATTGTATAGTAAATAGAATTTTGGCTTACTGACCCAGAAATATAGCTATAATTTATAAAAATGGTTCCTATGGAAAAACATTTTGAATTTCTAAACAACTAGCTTGTTAGTGAACTTGGGGAGCCTGGCTGTTCCACTGATGTCATGTTGGTGATGTGTGCCTGCATGCAGCATCAGCAGAGACCTGGGCTGATGGGCTGGCACAGGCTCAGGAACTCCATAGAAGGGGTGAAGGTTTATTCTGAGCCCTCTGGTGCTGTTTCCAAAGCATACGAATTGTCCTAGGCCCAGAGGTGAGCAGCTAGTACTACCAGGGAGGGAAGTGGGGTTGGTCTCCAAAGACAGAGATGAGCAGCTAGTCTTTAGCATCCCAAAGCACATTTGCCCTGAGCTGTGTCTGGGCTACTGTCATCTGAAATAAGATGGAATCTCATCACTTTTCAGGGACATTTAGCTAAGTTCCAGCTCTACCCATCAGAACTTTCTGCAGTGAGGGAAACGTTCTATATCTGTGCTATTCAGTGTGGCAGCCACTAGCCATATGTGCCTATTGAACACTCCAAATGTGGTTAGGGTTACTGAGGAACTGAATTTTTCATTTTAATTAATTAAAATTGTTGTAACAGCTTTGTTGAGATATAATTTATCCACCATAAAATTCACCCTTTCAAAGTGTACAATTCAGTGGTTTTTAGAATATACACAAGGTTGTATAAGCATCACCATTGTCTAATTCTAGAATATTTTCATCGCCCCAGTAACAAACCCCAGCCCCATTAGCAGTCATTCCTCCCCATCCCCCAGCCCCTGACAACCACTTACCGACTTTGTGTCTCTATAGATTTGCCTATTCTAGACATTTTGTCTAGAATCATATGGAATCATACAGTATTTCATCTTTTGTGTATAGCTTTTTCTTTTTCCTTAGCATAATGTTTTCAGGGCTCATCCATGTTATAGCATGAATCAGCACTTCGTCCCTTTTTATGGATGAACAATATTCCGTTGTCTGGATAGACCACATTTTGTTTATCTGTTTAGTTGATGGACACTTGGGTTGTTTCCACTTAACTAATTAAATGGCCAATGTGGCTAGTGGCTACTGCACTGGATAGCACGGAGAGGTCCGAACCCGCTGGGGTAGGCTCTGTGGATGACTCTGTTCAGACGTGTTCTGCCATCCCGTCCCAGAGCAGTGGAGGGAGGCTGGGACACACCCGAGCTGTGTGCTGGGAGCAGCAGGCGCTGAGGTAGTTCATGCACCCTGCCCCTGCTCAGCGCCCTCCCTGCCTGCCCAAGCGGGAGCACCCTCAGGGAGGCCTGGCCCTGGGTGCAGGAGGGGGGACCTGGGGGAAGCGCAGAGTCCAGACCAGACAGAGCCCCCAAAGCTTGTCCAGCTGCTTCCCCGAGGGAGCGGGGAGTGGGGGAGGAGCCCTCCTTTCCCGGCCCCAGCCTCCAGCTCCTGCTGCACCCCCACCCCCAGATCCAGGAGAGCGACCTCATCAAGGTGGAGAACAACGAGAACGGCAGCAAGCTCACCATCCTGGCTGCGCGCCAGGAGCACTGCGGCTGCTACACGCTGCTGGTGGAGAACAAGCTGGGCAGCAGGCAGGCCCAGGTCAACCTCACCGTGGTGGGTGAGTCTGGGTCCGGAGGGCGTGGGGAAGGCTGCAAGGCAGGATGCGTGAATCTCAGGGCCTTGCCGCACTGCAGAGAGAAGATCACATCACTCACAGTCACCACCAGACTCTGCTGACCTCCAGCCCCAGCTGAGGGGTCTGTGCCGGTCAGAAATCCTCCTCCTTGTCTCTGGCCAGTGCCTTCCCCCACTGTCTATGTAGCGCTTCCTCCAGTTCTCCCGCCCTGCAGGCCTGGCCTCTAGCCTCTGAGAAATGCGCCACATTGGGCATGAGTCTGGTCAGCTTCCTAGCCCCCACACCTACAGGTGTCTATATCTGTCCCCATGCTGACTCCGTCCCCTAGGCTCTGGGGATGGCCCACTTTTGTCCCTCCTAAAGCTGCTCACTTCTCTCTTCTTCTCAACCTCAGTAGCCTGTAAGTGTCGCCATCTTAGCCAAATGCACAGGCGTGTGTGACTCCTGCGATGCTTTGTCTCACTCTAGCCACCCTGTGACCAAACCTGTGATGGAGGGAGTCTCT
Source organism: Cheirogaleus medius (assembly GCA_008086735.1). Taxonomy (NCBI): domain Eukaryota; kingdom Metazoa; phylum Chordata; class Mammalia; order Primates; family Cheirogaleidae; genus Cheirogaleus; species Cheirogaleus medius. The sequence continues at coordinate 50,629,909 of VBSM01000272.1, forward strand.
ACCCTGACCCTGCTTCCTCACCCCCTGGCACCCTCAGCTCCCTGTGGCCCCACACCCCATTAGTCTGCTGGGACCGCTCTTCTGAGGTCACCGTGACCTCCTAATCCTGACTGCACTCCCCTTTCCTTGTCACCTACATCCCAGGATTGAGTGGAGTCTGTCTCCACACCGATTCGCAAGTGCACTTTCCCCTCTCTTTCCCAATCACTGTTTTCATGCCCTGGTCAACTCTCTCCTGGAACATCAGATAGCTTTCTAATGGTCTCCTGCGGTAGGTCATGCTTGGCTCCAGTCCCCCTATGTGGCAGGTGCTTGGACAGCAGAGGAACAAACAGGCAAAGGAGCAGACAGCTGGAGCGCAGACCATGTCTCGTGCATTTGTGGGACATCGTATGTTGTGCCCGTGAAAGCCTCTGCCCTGGTGTTTGCCGACACGTGCACGAGACCCAAGTGGGTTTTCCCTCTGTCCTTGGCTTTCAAGCATATAAGGTACCTTTGTGAAAATTAGAAAAAGGGAACCTGTTGGGCAGAGTGAAAGGCTGCACCCCAGCTCACCCCCAGGCTTACCACTTGGGCTTGGGGAGCAGAGGTTGGCCCAGAGGCCCCCTGCTCGGTCACTGTTCAGTGCACAAAACTCCCAACTGTGCGTGCTGGGCCTGACCTCAACTCCCTGCCTGCTAGGCTGTCCTGTGTGTGTTCCTGGTGCACACACATGTGAACACACGGATCAAAAGGATCTGTTGGTAACAGGGCTCATGTGGCCACAGTGGTCAGAAATCTTCCTCTGGAATCTCTCTTGTGGAGGTATCTAGGCACAAAGTTGAAAGCTGGAGGTGACTCTTAATGCCTCTTGTAGCTCTGACGTCCTGTGATTCTGACTCTGTTCTCTGACGTCCTGTGATTCCCTGGCTCTGTTCCCAAGCAGTTTTCCTCCTCTGTCTTCATGTGGTATCCTCCCTTAGGACTAGGATGGACAGGGCAGATTGATGCTTCCCGCCTTATGAAGGGGAAACCAAGGACCAGCATGAGCCAAGGAACACAGTGTATCAGGGCCAAGTGGGAAGTAGCTCTCGGGAGCTCTAAAACACCTGTCCTCCAGATGCCAATCATGGCAGTGTGAGGTGGGTACAGAAGGTCCCAAAAGGTAAAGGAAACTTCGGGCTGGAAAATTCATCTTCAAGGGGACATGTGGGCCTTTGAGGGAACTGTCCACATGCCATGGAGTTGTGGATGTCCATCCCCCATTTTCTCACCCTGAGCCCTGAGAAGCTCTGTAGCATCTCCCTCCAGCCCTAAGCAGTTGCAGAAGAGGATGTCCTTGTCCAACCAGGTGAATCGGGAAGAGGTGAGGACAAAGAACAAAGCAAAGCAGAGGTGGAAAGACAAGAGAGGTAGCCAGGGAACCATGCCCAGGCCAGCTACCAGAACAGACCGTGAGTTCCAGACCCCAGCCTGACTCCCTGGACAGAAGTGCTGGAGAACCCCTGGAGGATTGTCACTGGACACAGGGGACCCGGGAGAGAGAATTCCCAGGGGACCAAGATTCAGCACCACTTCCTGTCCCCCAGCATTCTGTATCTCTGTTTGCCTCCTCTCTTACTGGGCTCCTCTCCCCGGTCTTGCTTCTTCACCCCCTGCTGTTTCATCCATGTCTCAGTGTCTGTCACTCTGTCCCCTTCCCCTGAGCTTTAGATCTGGGAAGGCCCATGTAATAATAGGGAATGGGGTTTCCATCTGTGAAGGAGGAGGAGGACTCTTCTCTCTCTCTCTCTCCCCCCGCCCCACCTCTCCCTGGTGACCCCAGGGGCTATGTCAGCAATTTCCCCCACTCAGGCAGGGCGCTGCAGGGCTGGCGCTAGTGGTCCAGTCTGCCTGTGCACTCAGACCCCTACCACGTACTGGTTTAAGCCTGCTGGCAAGCGTCAGGTTCTACTTTTCCTCGGCGTTCTCTCTCGTCTGCCCCTGCCTGTAACTTTGGGGTCAGCTCCTTTGAACTGCTTTCCTGTAACCAGTGCCCCCTGCCCCCACCGTGGCCAGCTCCTGCACGGTGCCACACACTCTCCGCCCCCATCACCACCGCACGGGCTGCAGTTCTGGCCTTTTATGGTTTAGTTTCTCATTCTCCACGGCCAGTGCTGACAGGGCCATTGGTGTGGCTGCCCGCCAGCTGGCAGGAGCAGCATGTTAAATGCCGTCCTGAGAGGGGAATGGAATGGAGGAGGACAGGGCTTTCTGTCTGCCTCTCCCTCGCAGGCTAAGAATAGAATTGCTCAATAAAATGAGGACCGCATTGATGGCTAAGCAAAGCCGCACTCATTCAGAGCCCGTGAATGTAGAATTAGTCCAAGGTAAACCTGGATTAAGCTCAGATTTACCTGTGCGTCTCCAGGGATATCTGTGTATTATCTGATCAGGGTTTATTAAGTAGATGTAAAACATAAATGAGATAAAACAGGAATCATTTGGCCTACATTGGACAGTTTCACACACTTTAGAAGCATCCATTTACAGGCCAGTTAAATAAGGGCAGTGTAACACAACTTCCGCTTGTTAGCTGTAAACGTCTCTTATCGTATAACCTTTTTTTTTCTTGAGACAGAGTCTCACTCTGTCACCCCAGGTAGGGTGCAGTGGCATCATCACAGCTTACTGCAACCTCAGACTCCTGGGCTCAAGCAATCCTCCTGCCTCAGCCTCCCAAGTAGCTGGGACTACAGGTGCGTGCCACCACGCCCGGCTAGTTTTTTTATTTTTGGTAGAGATGGGGTCTCACTCTTGCTCAGGCTGGTCTGGAACTCCTGAGTTCAAGCGATCCTCCCACCTCGGCCTCCCAGAGTGCTAGGGTTATAGGAGTCAGCCACCGCACAGGCATCTTACTGTATAATCTTTAAAGGACTATTTTCTTTTCAGATAGTCTGTGACTCCTATTTTTAAAACGATAATAAAACCAGCCTTTCCCTCAGTTAATTTAAATGAGTGATGTTTCACTATTTTAGAGACATTATTATTATATTTTAAAAGGCAGCACAGGAATTTGCCATGCTCCTAGCCTCTTCCTGTGCCGCCAGTCTGTGGCCTGAGGGGAGGGAGGGCTGCTTGGAGCACAGCGGGAGAGAGCAGCATGACCCAGATGGATTCCTGAGTGTCACTCACCCAGCATGGGAAAAACAGGTCTCTCTGCATATCTTTAAAGGAGAAAAACAAAGTAGAGAGAACCCCAAATGCCCAATAATCTTTAAATGCTGAGTTTGGAACGTTCATGATTTTTAAGGGCGAGAGATTTCCCTTTGTAATGCTCAGCTCAGGCTTAAGCAGGGTGAGCCCTTGGTCTCATTCGGCCTGAGAGGCTGGAAGGTACCGGACCCTGCGGGTGTGTGTGGGGGGGAGGAGGTCCACAGACTTTCAAAATCTCCTTTTGGCTCTGCCACCGACTAGCTAGGTTTTCTTGGTAAACAAAGTGCCTTAGCCATCGAGGGCCCATTTCCTGGGGGCAAGGACGATGCAGGCAGATGACCACTTTGGGCCCTCTCAGCAGCTGCTGAAGCCCCAGTGAAGGGATGTCCAGGCAGGGCTGGACGCAGCCATGGTCATCTTACGACATGCAAGCACAGCCACCAAGAGGGAGGTGACTCTGGTGGTAAGCTGTAGGATGAGATCCTCTGTTTTCCCAGGAAGGAGAACATTTGCTGAGCAGAAAATCCGGGAACCAGCTCCATCGGGGACCCTTCTCTTAGGCTCAGCTGAGTTTCCCATTCTGTTACTCAAGCCTCCAGGGAGCCCTGGGAGAATTCCGAGGAACTGCAGCCCTCTGGGCCCTAGACACAGAGCCAGCCATCTCTTTGCCAGACGATGCCCAGGGTTTCCCTCCCAGTCTGAGTGTGCCTGTGTCTTTGGACCGGAGGAGAGGCCCATGGGAGTTTTCATCCCTCGCCAGCTCAGCCTCCCTGTGTGGCTCTGTAGGTGGGAAAGAACAGAAGCATTAGGTGCAGCTGTGGCTCTAAGGGTAGGTGTCAGGGAAAGGACTTCCACTTTTGCAAGACTGCAGACTTGGGTGTTTTCTGAAATCCTAAATTTGGTATCAAATTCCTTGAAAGTTTCACCTAAAATTAAAGTCCCCCTCCCCAAAGTTTGCATCTTCTCTTGTGCCATAGGACTTAGATATCACTGACACATGTCATACATAAGTTCTCTTTTTCAGCCAAGAGACACCCATGACAGGGTAGGGTATAAATGGTAACTCTTCTGCAGTACCCATTTCTCAGTTTTCTTGACCGCAGGAGAGGCGAGAAGAGCAGTCAGCAGAACGCATCTGCATTCGTTATTTGAGCCCACGTGACTCCAAACATGTCCCATCGTCACAAGTTTCCAAGCAGCTTCTGGGGTGGGGAGCAGTAAGTCTGCCCCGCATCCTCTTTAGGCTTTTTTCCTTCCTTAGCTGGGTCTTGAGAGGACTTGAACCACTTGTCTCTAAGAGAGTTTACAGCAATAAACATCTTAGCCAGCACCAGAAATGTTTCTAAAAAGACCAATATATCTTTCAGAACAAACAGTTTTTCTAAGAGAACATATTAAACAGCCAGTGAAAGTGGTTCCATCACAGGAGGCCTCGGCGTGACTGCTGACGCTGGGAAGTGGCTCTGCCACAATCCCAGCTTCGTGCCTGCGGCGAGGTCTAGGCCTGGGCTGTTGGGGATAGACAGCTTCTGGGCAGCATGTCCCGGGCTGGAATGTGGAAGCAGCAGGGCGGTGGGGGGTGGGGAGGCAGTGAGCATGAACGTGCATGTGTATACATATGTGTGTGAAAGTGGATGTGCATGTGGATATGTTCATGTATATACACGTTCAGGTTTTTTTCTTCCCCAGATACACAGGGTCATTTGCAGGAATTCTCTTTGGCCTTCCTGCCTTGGTGAGGGTGGGATAGTAGGAGTCAAGTACTTTACCTGTCAGTGTTTGCTTACTTGGCACTTGCAAACACCCTAAGAGGTAGGTACATATTAGCCCCATTTTCCAAATGAGAAAGACAAGCAAGCAAACTGGTTTCAGATTCACTGACTGGAGTTCACATAGTTTAAAAGCATAGTTGCTTTTTGTTTTGGTTTGGTTTTTGAGACAGAGTCTCACTCTATCACCCTGGCTAGCTCACTGCAACCTCAAATTCCTGGGCTCAAGTGATCTTCCTGTCTCAGGAGGATCACTTGAGCTGGGACTACAGGCACATGCCACCATGTCCAGCTAATTTTTTGTAGAGATAGGGTCTCGCTCTTGCTCAGGCTGGTCTCGAACTCCTGAGTTCAAGCTATCCTCCTTCCTCAGCCTCCCAGAGTGCTAGGATTACAGGCGTGAGCCACTGTGCCTGGTGAAAGCATGGTTTTAATTGCAAGTTTGTGCAGCTCCATGAACTTAAGCTGCACTGGGGGAGATGAAACACAGATATCTGTAACTAACCAACCATCTACAGAAACTAAATCTAAAAAATAGAAGAGTTTCGTTCAGATAAGCAATTAAAAAATCAGTAAAATTCAAGAACCTCATTAAAGAATGGGCCATCATGATCTGACTTAAAGTTGGCAGCACGACTGGTTCCAAGCCCAGGTCATCTGAATGGAAAGGCAGCCAGCCAAAAGGGCCACTTATTTCTGTCCTTAGCTCGGTTTCCGTCCCTTAGTCAGGGATGGCTGTGATTAGCTATTGTGGTTTGTTTGTGAAATTATTTTTTTTAAGCAGCTGAAATTAAGATTCATTGTGAAAATTCTTCATCTCAATTTATACCAGTCCTATGAGAATAAAGGAGGTAGGGTAGGAGTAATTTTTTATGTATTATAAAGTTAAAAAGAAACTCCTACAATAATGATGACAATAATGACTAGTCAAGCCAGCCACTTTCTAAGAATTTCTCACAACAACCTTGTAATCCAATTGCTATTATTATCACATTTCACAGATGAGGAAACTGAGGCACAGAGTGATTAACAGCTACTGAATGGGGAGAGATCTGTGTTCAAACCTGAGACTGACTTCGGAGCCCAACTGCTATGCTATACTGCCCCTCGGTGGACAGGCCTTCCCCAAGTCCCAAAGAAAGTGGACACAGACCCCTAGTCATGTCACAGGTCATTTGCTGAGGGCCTGAAGGACAGACAGACAGACACACACACACACACACACACACTGAACTCTCTCTCAAAACGTATTTTTGATAGGAATCAGTCCTCACCTTCTGGGCAGCTTCCCAGATCTGTTTACTCTGAGAAATATGTTTATGATATGGGAAAAGTACAGGAAATCCTGACTTGTAGACTGGAAAACCAGCCCCTAAAAAGGTTTTTCTGAGCAAATAGTTAGGCACGGACTTTCTGTACAGCTGGGTTTGTGCAGAGCTCCAGGCGTGATGTGTGGTTGAGGAAAGAGAGCCAGGACCGAGGACCTTGGCTCGGGGTCTCTAGGCTGCTTCTCTCTCCAGAGAGAGCTAACTCAAAATTTTTCTTTCCCTGCAGTTCTGGAGAGTTGGGGTAATGATGTGCTTCTCTGTCCCCAGATAAGCCAGACCCCCCGGCTGGTACACCTTGTGCCTCTGATATTCGGAGCTCCTCACTGACCCTGTCCTGGTACGGCTCCTCGTATGATGGGGGCAGCGCCGTGCAGTCCTACAGCATCGAGATCTGGGACTCGGCCGACAAGACGTGGAAGGAGCTAGCCACGTGCCGCAGCACCTCTTTCAACGTGCAGGACCTGCTGCCTGACCACGAGTATAAATTCCGTGTGCGTGCAATCAACGTGTATGGAACCAGTGAGCCGAGCCAGGAGTCTGAACTCACAGTGGTGGGAGAGAAACCTGAGGGTACGTTGCCTTCACTTCGTCATTATTTCGCTTGAAATAAATGTACATGACTGACCTGTGTATATATGTACTGAGGGGGGTACAGAGGAACTGACAAAACATCAGTGATGACTGGCAGGGCCCTTTGGGGTCTTGATTTCCAAGGTTGTAATACTGGTTCACATTTTCAAAAACAATGAACCAGCAATTTTAACATGCTGCCACCAGGGGGTGGTGTGTATTAATCAGGAGCTCAGGTAGACCTCAGGTTCCTGTGTCCACTCTCTACCCCCTCCCTCCTCTTGCATTCGTATTTGAGTGTCTACTCAGTGTCAGACACTTGGGACACAACAACAGATAAGGCAATGAGCTTAAAATCTAAGGGAACAGATGTGTGTTCGGCTAACTATAATGAAATGGGATGTACTCTACTGAAGTGGTATAAACAAAGAGCTGAGGGGACACAGCAGAAAGCATGGAGAATTTTGCCATGGAGACTGAGAAAGCATTCCTAGAGGAGGTGACACTTAAACTGAGTGTTGGAAAAAGGGATAGGATTCTAAGGGGCAGGGAAGATAAGGAAAGGCATCCACCCAGAGGAAGCAGCCTGAGCAAAGGGACAAAGTGATGAACATGTGAGGCATTTTGCGAAGCTTGTGTGTGGCCAGGGCATATGTTGTGTGAGATAGAACAAGAGGAAGTAAGACTAAAAGGGCAATGTAAGCAAAATTGTAAAGTTCATCAAAGAATCTCAGGCAGGGGATTGAGAGTATTAGGTCTGTTTCTTAGAGAACTAGAGAGCAGAGCTTTGCTATTCAGAGTGTGGCTGTGGACCAGCAGCCTTGGCATCCTGGGAGCTTGTTAGAAATGTAGCCTCTTAGCCTCCAATGCTCCTAGGCCCTTCTGGACCCTCACTTTAACATGACCTGTGCCTTAGAGGACTCATGTGTACGTGAACACTTGAGAAGCACTGGGATAGAGGGGTGAACACATGGGATAGAGGGGTGAGAGTGGAGTCATCCGGGTTCCAGATGGGCCTCTGTGATGTTCATCCAGAACAGGGGTGGTAAGGGCATGAACTAAGGCCTCAAGAGGTAGAATTGACCATTCTTGATGACTTTTTCCTTAGAGAGTTGAGGGAGAAAATTGGAAGAATCTAAGATGATTTCCAGTTCCTGACTAGGGTAACTGAACACAATTTCAAGAGTTATTTAGAGGTTTGTTAGGATGATTCATTGTGGCTAACATATATTATGCACTTGCTCTTTGCAATTTGATAATCACTGTACATGCAACATTTCATTCAGTTCTAGTAACCCAATGTGGTAGATACTGTTATTACCCCCATTTTACAGATGGGGGAAATGAGATTTAGAGGAGTGAAGCTACTTGCCTAAGGTCACAGAGCTTGTATATGGCAAGTTGATGCTTGAAGTCAGAGCTGCCTGGCCTGAAGCCTGTCCTCCTTGGGTTAGATGGAGGAACGAGGTTGGGCTGTCTTCCAGGTTCCGAACTTGAGTGACTTGGAGGTTGGACAACAGGGAGTCTAGTGGGGGACGGGAGCTCTGGCTTCAGACCTGTCAAATTGAGGTGTCTGAGGGACTTCCAAGGGGAGGTGCCTGAAGACTGTTAAGTCTAGAGCTCAGGAAAAAGCTTTAATCTATGCTATAGATTTGGGAGTCTTCACCATTTAATTGATAATTGAAGCCATGGGCATTTATAAAGTTACAGAGAATGTGGCAGAGAACGTCAAGAGGCCTGTGGGACCAGAAGAAAGGACCAAGAGGGGAGGGAACCAGGAGGAGACTGGAATCTTCTGGAAACAGGGGAGGGAGAAAATTGCAAAGAAGGCTTGTGACCTGTGCCACGTGCTAAACAAAGATGAAAGAGATGAGGACTCGAAGGATCTTTGGGTATAGGTCTTTGGTTGGTAGGAACCTTTGAGGTCAAAGTCTGTAGAGTCTCCACAGGGAAAAATCATTGCCCTGGTTAAGGAATAAATGGAAGGAAGAGAGGCCGGTAGTATGGAATATTATTTCAGGAATTTCATGTGAAGAGCATGTAAATTTCAGATAGAGGAAATGGATGGGTTGGGGAGCAAGGTGAAGGGACACCAGGGGAGAAGCGCTCTTGGAGAGAGGAGGGCCGAAGGTGCAAGGCGGACTGTGGAAGACTGAAGATCAGAGGAGGTGGAGAGGGAGCCAGGCCCAAAGTCACCACGTAACTGAGCGTGGAAGCCATTGTTCTGATGTGATGACCCTCTTTAGTTTTGAAAGTTACATATAAAACAGGTATTAAAACTTTGCTTTCAATTAAACGAGGGCTCCAGAAAGAAAGGAGGATACGGATGGAAGACATACCAACTTTACAATTTGATGAGAGTGGCTGTGTGCTGGGCGGTCTTCACCTGCCTGGCGCTGCAAACACACAAGCAACAGATCCCCCTGAGAGCTGCTGCGAGCCCCCAAGGCCTGGGCCTTTGGCGGTGTCCGTAGGGCTCCCACCCACTGGCCACTCACAGATGTCTGTTGGGGGAAACTGAGTAACAAAACCACCACCATCCGCTGCCCTCTCATACCTTCCCCCGCCCACAACATCCCTCTAAAGTGAGTAGAGTGGGGAGCAGGTGGGACAGAGTGGGGGTGCCTGCAGGGGCAACCAAGTTCTAGACTATGTTTTTAGGGTACTGCTTGGAAAAGTGGCAAGAAAAAGGGATAACATTGCAGTGAGAAGATGTTCATTGGCTGGAAAGCAACTCCAGGTCTATGCTATGATGTAAACCAGGAGAACTGTAGAAACCCTGATTAACCCAGGCAGCAGGACCAGAGGCCACAGGCACTGTGAGATGTGGCTTCCGAGAGTCCAGGACAGCCACATGCAGGGCTGTGGGGAGAGTGCACAGGAAGGGGAGCTGGGACCGCTGGGCTTGGGCAGGTGGCTTCTCCCTTGTTCCCTGCAGCCGGCCAGCAGAACCCCTTCTGTGGTCCTCAGCTCCCCTCCCCGTCACTCCCCCTCCCAGCTAGAAGTGGACAAGGGGTAATGCTAAAATCGCTTGAAATCCAGAAGTGGGGTCCAGGCCACCCAGGGTGTCCAGACAGGAAGCCGCTCCCCACGCCAGGCCCAGCTGGATCATCCAAGGGGAGGAGGAGGAAGGCAGAAGAGTTGGCAGGCGTCAGGCTTCAGGGCTGAGGATGTGGGCGGGGAGGTTCCAAGCAAAAGTCCTCTGCACACTGCTCAGATGCTTGTGAGTTAAATGGCTCTCACTGGAGTGTGTGTGTGTGTGTGTGTGTGTGTGTTGCCAGAGAGGTGCGACTGAGTGGAGGTCATGGTAGGTCATTGATGTGGAGCCATGGAGGATGGGGTCATATCAAAAAGGCAGTGCCAGTGACCCTCACTCCATGAGGCCTGGCTAATATTGGCTCTGACCACCCCCGCCGCCGCCACCGCTCCTGGCTCTTGCCCGGGCAGCTTTATTCTCTGTTTCATCCTGGTCTCTCAGCTCCACCCCTGCTCATGCCCCAGCTCTCACCCCATGTTCACCCACCCCGTGTGCACTGCCCCTCCTGTGTGCAGGTGCTGCCATAGGCACAGGGCTACTGTGGAGGACAAGGCATAGGGTTCCCTGCACGGCTCCAGTGGCTTCTCTGTGCCAGAGCCACCCCTAAGAAAGACTAGCGTCCCTAAACTGACAGCTCCCCTCCCAGTCTTCCCAAACCCCAGCAAACAGCCTCCACCTTGACACCCCACTCTCCCCAGCCCAGCGGTGTTGGGCTCCACTCCCACTCTAATCCTGCTCTCACTCTGAATCCTGCCTTGCTCCCACCTAAATTGTGTTTGTCTCTATTGTTGTTAGTAAATCAGCCGTGACTGAGGCTTCTTGCTTTGCAGCACTGGGGCCTCCTTGCAGCCCGGGGGGGGGCGGGGGGGCAATTAGGCAAAGCCTGCGCTGCTCCCGTCCCAGGCTCCAGCGCGCCTGCTTTGCAGAGGCCGTCTCTGGTGCTAGGATGCCCTCTAGTGTCCGCTGGGCATGCGACAGGCGTCGGCCAAGGGAAGGGTCGTGCTGCATGAGGGTCCGGAGCACTCAGATGGTCCTCTCCCGAACACCGCTCCGGGTAACGGGACTCTCCTCTGCAGAAATATCTCAGAACTGTCTTCCAAACAGTCTTCCACTAAGCTCTTGGAGCTCATAGCTCATTCTGAATAGAGTTTTTAAATGTTTAGTTGAAGTCCCTTTTACTGCACTCTTAGCTCCTTCCTTGGTGGGAAGATAGAAACCAAACGGTCGCCTTTCTCATTACTGCAGCCCTTTATGGGAGAACTGAACTGTGGCCTATCCTCTGCTTCCCTGTTGGCCCTTCCCTTGTGGCCATGTTGCCCCTCAAACAGAATTGAGGCGGGGTGAGAAGGGGAAGGCAGAAGGGGACTGCGCAGCTGGAAGTCTCTGTCAAAGTTCCCACAGAAGAGAGGTTGCCGTGTGACAGTGAACCCTGAGGAGGGGGCGGGAACTCCCTGAGGATGATCTGGTCTCTGACCCCCAGGGGGAGAGGCGGAGATGAGGGGCAGGTGTGGGCTGGCTCTGAGCTGTCTGCCTGGAGCGGCAGGGAGGCCCAGGTCTGGAACCAGTGCCTGTTCAAGGCTTGTGGGGGACGCCCCTGGTTCCAGTCACAGGCCTCCTGGCTCCAGCCACGTGCTGTGCTTTCACTGGCAGAGAACACACTGTTCCTCCCGACCCCTGGCCAAGAAAGCCTGCCTCCTCTTTTCTCTCTCACCCCGCCGCGTAGGACGCTCCAGTCCCCACGCTGCGCTGGGAAAATGTGGGCATGGGAACAAGAAACAGGAAGCCCCAGCAAGTCGGAACCACTGTCTCCGACTCCCTGACAGTCAGGGTTGTTTTGCCTGCAAGACCTAGTCCAGTGACTGGCAGCCACCAGGTGTCCATTACCGCTGGACTTGACTTTCTTGCTTCCCTTAAAACCCCATTTACAATACCGTCATTGAACTAACCTAAGCGTCTGTTGAACCTATGTGAGCTCCATGTGCCCGCAGCCTCCCTCCTCTGTGAGGCAGGACACTAAACGGTCCCCTCAAGGCACAGTATTCACGAGAGGATGAAAAGTCTGCCACCCTAATCTCACCCTTGGCAATTCTGTGATTTCCTTTTAGTTCATGTCCACTTTAGACTTCTTTCCCAATAAGAGAAGGCTGGCCTTTCCTGATCGTCTCACCGTGGCAGCCCTTCCCTTCAGCGGCGCCCAGACCTGCCGCAGCCCCAAGCAGAGTTCCAGGGCAGCTGCCCCAGGCTCCGGCAAGGGCTACCGAGTGATGACACCTGCTCGTAGCCAGTGCACATTGCCCCACGACAGCGTCCTGTGGGCCAGAGCAGCAGGGTGGGGACCTGTGCTCCCCTTCTTGGGTTTTGGCTACTTGCCTCAGCGCTCACCACCCTAAAAGGCAAAATGATTACGTTCTCCCTGAACTCTGACTCCATTACTGGCTTCTGGGTGCATTGCTCCCAGGTCATCCTTATCATCTGTGAATTGGACAGTGACACTCTTCACTGCCTAATATGTGAGTGAAGAAAAATCAATCAGTTAGGCAGTAGCTGTGAAACCCACAGCCTCATCAGCTCGACTCTCTCTGAGAGGCCCCGTCCATATCACCCTTTTGTATTTTTCCATGGCAATTTCCTTTCTGCCATAAAACAGTCTCCCCAGTCCCACTCATGTTTAGTTTTTTGAAACTAAACTTTGCCAGAAGCATTTTAAGAACTCTAAACAAATCACGGCTTCTCCTGCTCCTTATAAACTCTCTCAAAACTCTTTTCCAGTAAGAGGTACTTATGCTGCATGGAACCATGTTACTTCTCCTCAGATCGCTTGCTGAGGGTCCAGCCATTTGTTCTGCCCTCAGCCTGCTACAGAGGCCCGCTGCCCGCAGCTGCACCTGCAGCTTCTCCCGGCTCACGCCCGTCACAGGCACTGAACTCGCAGAGCACCGCAGAGCGCAGCTCACACTCGGCCCCTCCCCCAGGCGGTGCCTGACCAGCCCGCTGCCCCGTCTGCTCTGTCCCTCAGAGGACAGCCAGCCACCACTTCCCTCCCTTCCTCAGCCTGCTCGCTGGGCCCTCGCAAGTCACGCACTTCCCCGAGTCTGATGTACTCTTTCATACACACACACTCGCCCACACACTCCCACGCTGTCCCACACACTCACACGGTCACACTATCACACATACACCATCCCACACACTCCTACACCTACACTCATACCTCACACACTCCCACACCATCCCACACTCCCACACTATCCCACACTCACACTCTCCCACACTATCCCACACTCCTACACTATCCCA
>VBSM01000272.1:50643183-50683332 GCA_008086735.1 Cheirogaleus medius
ATCCCACACTCACACTCTCCCACACTATCCCACACTCACCCTCTCACACTATCCACACTCACCCTCTCCCACACTATCCCACACTCACCCTCTCACACATACACTCACACTTTGAAAATCCTTTTCCCCATGATGTCCCTCATGTCTTTGTTCAGTTTTCTCAGAACCCCCCTCGTCCATCTCCTGCCTCTTATGGATGGGGAAACTGAGGCCCAGAAAGGGAAAGGCACTTAGCCAAGGTCAAGCAGCCAGAGCGGCCTTATTGTTGAGAGACAAACCTATACCAAGGCAAAGGGAAGCCTGCAGCTCTGAAGCAGACGTGTCCTGCTGGGCACCCCACCTGTCTCCATGTCCCCGCTCACTGCTTACACATGCACATGAGCAGCTAGCATGGCTGATGTGTCCCTCCCTGCCTGCCATGAGCACCTGTTGGTTTCTCCTCTGCCACATCACTCAACCCTCACTGCATTGCATGATTTCCTTTACGGTACAACCCAAGGGCTATTTCTTCTGAGAATAATTGCTCTGGTTTTATGATTGTCCCCTTCTGTGCCACCCTCCTTGGTTGTGTATTCAGTTGGTACCATGGTGATGCTGCTTGATGATGTAACACTTTGTAACCCATATTTCAAGTATATGTTTCTGCCTCTCCAACTGAGTTATAAGCTTCAAGAAAGGGGAGATCATGCCTTCTGTGCATTTTGTCTTGAATGCCCACAATAACTAGCAAGGTACTCAGTACATGGCTGGAATTCCATAAAGCATGTTCAACAAATGGATCAATGGATTTGACACCAGAAGCACTTCTAAGTTGCTGAATTTTAAGCCAGGGCAGAAAGGGACTGTCACCGTTGCATGCAGATTCTGAAAGTCAAGAGGAACTGGAGGGGATGTGGAGAAGGGTATGTCTGGGGACCACGAGGTTAGAGAGGAAGGGGTGCAGGTGATACCTGGTGGAGGAGGGGTCTGCATGGGGAGAGGTGGTACCTGCCAGTCTGCACCTGGCCCTGTTTGGGGGATGCCCAGCACTCTGGGCCTGGTGGTCCTATGCCTGGCAAGGCCCCCAGCATGCCCTGCTCTTGGTGGGCCCTCAGTACTAATCACCTGTGCCCTCTCTGTCCTTCCTTGTCTCCCCTCAGAGCCAAAGGATGAAGTGGAGGTGTCAGATGACGGTGAGTGCTGGCCACTTGTCTTTGGGTCAGACTTGCAGGGTAGAGGGGGCTGAGCAGGGGTGTTGGTGGCTCACACTGACCCCCACCCATTCCCCGCAGACGAGAAGGAGCCCGAGGTCGATTACCGGACAGTGACAGTCAATACGGAACAAAAAGTATCTGACTTCTATGACATCGAAGAGCGACTAGGATCGTAAGTGGAATGGGTAGCTGCCTCTGGGCCCCAAGGTAAGGGTGGCACAGGTCCCACAGTTAAATCCAGTGCCCTGCCCTTCTGTCTTTGCTGGGCTCTGCCTCCTGACTGAGAGTCCTGCGGAATCAGGAGCGACTACTCACGGAGCATCGGGCGCCCACAGCTCTCTGTGGAGCTGCTCATGCGGTTCTGCACCGGCCCAGCTCTGCGAAAGCTGTGGGCAAGTCCTGCCTTTTCTGTGCCTCCGCTCACAGCCCAGGACTGAAAGGAGAGGACTAGACCTGGGTCAGACTATCTTTGGATCCCTTCCATTTGGTCCACTGAGGTCAGATGAGCCCAATCAGCGCACACTGTTCAGCAGTGCCGGCCCGGCTTCCGGGCTCCTCTAAAATGCACAGTGGCCATCGCACCTCCCTTTAAGGACTTGATCCACCACGCCATTTACTCTGGCTCCTCCCCGGGGTGCAGAGGGTGCCAGTGGGCTCAGGCCCCAACCTTGAGCCTTCGTCACAGCCAAGCTGTGCATCCCCCCCCAACTCTCCATCCCTGGAGGAGTACAAGAGGGGGAAGAAAAAGGAATGGAACTCGGCTCGTGTTTCCAGTTGTTTCCGGGAAATGCAGGAGCAATGCAGACCTCATAACAGCTCTGCAAAGGAGTCAGCACCGTCACAGAGGAACCCCATGCCCCACTGTCCTGGCAGTGGGAAACAGGATCCTGCCTGGGCCGTCGCCAGCACATCAGTGCTAGGGCATGGAGGGGAAGGAAGGCAGCCACTCAGTAATTCTCTGTGTTTGGGAAGGGCTGCCTCAACCCAACTCCATGGGCACTGTGCAGGGAGGGGAAAGATGTCCATCCGTCAGCCTAGATTGAGAGTAGTGCTGTCCCCATTAGAAATGTGCTTCATTAGTACCAACTGAGTGTTTATAGGAAAAAGAATTTGAAAAAAAAAATGTGCTTGATTCATCTAGAGCAAGGGTCGGCAAACTTTTCCCATAAGGGTTCAGAAGTCACTGTTTTAGGCTTTGTGAGCCATATGCTTGTGTCACAACTACTCAGCTCTGCCACTGTGGCATGAAAGCAGCCATAGACAATATAGAAACAGACAGGTGTGGCTTTGTTCCAGTAAAAACTTACTTATAAAAGAGGTGGGCCAGATTTCTCCCAGGGACCGTAATGTGCCAACCCCAATTTAGTAGAAAGCTCGGCTAATTTTGGCTTTTCTCTCCTCCCCCTTTCATTTGCAGTGGGAAATTCGGACAGGTCTTTCGACTTGTAGAAAAGAAAACTAGAAAAATCTGGGCAGGGAAATTCTTCAAGGCATATTCGGCAAAAGAGAAAGAGAACATCCGGCAGGAGATCAGCATCATGAACTGCCTCCACCACCCCAAGCTGGTGCAGTGTGTGGACGCCTTCGAGGAAAAGGCCAACATTGTCATGGTCCTGGAGATGTGAGTGGCCTGCCACCAGCAGCCCGGGCACTGTGGGCTGGGGGAGCCCCCGAATGTGTCTCCCCTACTGTCCCACCCCAGCCACCCTTACCCCAAGATGGAAAGCACTGCAGACAAGGGTGTGACATGCAAGATACTCACCAGCCTGTGGCCAGGGCTGGCCAGTCAGAACTGGAAGGGTTGGCACTGACCCACTGAGCCCCAGCTGGCAGCCCTGTGCTCACTTTAGTAACAAGCTAGCAGACCCCTGAGGACCCCTGAGCCATTTTCACCCTCAGCTCCCTGTGAAAGGGCCTAAGCTGGCCCTAGGCTCCTTGGTTTCACTCAGGGGTGTTCTCGCCTGTAGGTGGTTTAGAGTCCAGGAGTGGGTCAGGGACAGGGTGGCTTCCTGACTTCCCTGTGAAAGACAGAGGGCCCAGGGCTAGGGGCTGGAATCCAGGAGTGGAAGCCTTGCTCCAGGTCTTCCCTGTGCCTCTGCAGGCCCCGTTCTGCCTTCCTTTGAGCTGTTTTGACTTGTCACTCAGCAGAGAGTAGCGCTTTCTCTGCTGCGTTGTACCAAGGCTGGGGGATGGGTCCGATGACCTCCAGCCAGGGCTTTCCCAGAATCCTTTGTTTCATCTGCATCTCAATCTTCTGCCCACTTTGCACATGCAGAGACACACACAAACACAAACACATAAATACACATATGCAGACACACTTACTGGCATCAGTAAGCTAGGCGTCTTCCACTGTGTCTGTGTATTATAAGAGTTCTCTTTTTTTATCTGAATATTTTATATGATACAATCACCTCAAAAAATATAAGGAAATGCACAGTGAAAAGTCCCCAGCTACCCTGTACTGACTCCCCACCACCAACACCACCAGTAAATAGTTGTATTGGTTTTGTCTATATCCTTCCAAATATAGGCATGTATGTGAAAATATAAGCATATATGATATACATTAATATATTCTTATTTTCCCACCTTTTAACACAAAAGGCAATTTATTGTACTCACTATTTTATACTTTGCTTTTTTCAACAAATTGATGTGGGAGATGGTCATATATCGACACCTAGTGAGAATGACACCTCATTCTCACACCTCATTCTCATAGCTCCATGGGACTTTGTCATACAGATATATCACAATTTATTAAGCAGTTTTCTTTTGATAGGAAGATGGGAAGTTTCTTATTTTTTGCTTTTACAAACAAGCATTATTTGTAACCTTGTGCATACATCTTCTCACTCATGCCTATGTATATCTGTATGATAAATTTCCATAAGTGATGGAGTGCTAGATTAAAAGGGTATGTATTGCTACCACTGCAGTGGACTGAGAAAGAAAAGAAAAATGAAAAAAATAAATAAAAGGGTGTGTACATTTGAAATTTTTAGAGATATTGTAAAATTGCCTTCAGTATCCTTGAATTGCTCAGACTGAACTTTAGGGATCTGGGTCCTTTGGAGAAGGCTTTCTATCAGCATCTTGGCAATCTTCCCCCGGAAAACTGAGGCCAGGAAGACATGCCCAAGCTTTAACTGTGAGTGAATATTAATTAGTCTTTTCTCTTCCCTCACTGCATTAGCATTTTGGCAAACAGGTGTTTCCTTTCAGCATGTGTTCTTTAGAAAAGGCAATAGTGGACGAGAGTGCAGGCTTGAGTCAGATAAACCTTACTTCAAATCCCAGCTCTGCTTCTTTGTTGTTTGACCTGAGTAAGTTTGTCCATTGTGGTAATCCTTAGTTTCATCATCCATTAAAAAGGATATTAAAACCACCCCATGAGCACTGTGAGGATTAAATGGAATAATGCGTGTGAGGCACAGTGCTCTGTCATGGGAGCTATCGTTAGCGGTGTGATGCATTGACTTTGTAGCCTGGTATTTTTTTCTACTTAAAAGTATGTTCTGAGCATTTAACATCCAACTAGATGCTGTGGAACAAATCCTTTGTAGTATTTGGGAAGCCTGGCTTCAGTTTCTGCTCTGAGTTGCCATTTTGTAATTGTTAAATCCTACCATTGAGAAGAGGTATTTGGATTAGAATAATTGATCTCAAGACTCCCCTTTTGGCTGTAGAATTCTCCAGTTCTGTGGAACCAAAAAGGACTCAGAGACAATCTCCATTTGTATCTTTCAATCTATTTTCAGCCCCAAATTCAAACTTTCCTCCCCACTTTCAGGAAATATTTAGCCCATGCCATGGCCTCGTTCATGACACGCTCACAACAGCCCTGTGGGCTGCATCTTTTCACATTTATTCCAGAACAGGTTGCTCCATCCAGGCAATGTGGGCATGTGAGGACATGTGGAGGAATGTCTTATCTTTAGAAGTTAGACCTTGAGCGAGTTGGTGAGGGGGGCAGGGAGGGGGCAGGAGGCGGCAGGGCCTGGGGAAGTCTGGGCAGCAGCTCCAGTGGGCAGAATACCATACTTAGCTTGGAACGGGGAGTTGGCAAGCTGGATGGAAAAAGGGAGAAAACTTCAGGCTTCAGCTGGTCTGGCTTTCATCCCTCCACCCCACGCCTCCCCCGTGGACGGCAGCAGGTCTACGTGCACAGATGCCAGAGGTGCGCCCGGACCCGGGGGAAGAAGCTTGCCCTGATAGGAACTCAACCCTCCCAGCTTAAACATTCTAAGACTTGACCACTGAGAGGGGAAAGCTTAATTTTCACTCTTTGCTATTCTCTTGTTTGATGGAGAAACTGAGATTAAGAGGAGGAGGATGCCTGGTGATACAGAAAAATGAAAAGGTATTCCAGGGTCGCAGTCTTCAGTTCAGCTGCCTCAGATATAGTGCAAAATACGAATGAATGTCTTCAGCCCTTCTGACTTCTGATTACTGGCAAGCCCCCATCATATAGCTCTGAGACAGGGCTTCCTTCAGGCCCCTGGCCTGGAGCCTGGGCTTGTCTTTTTGGAAGTGCCTGGGACATTCCAAGTGGTGGTGGGACCCTGAGTACTGAAGAGGAAATGAAGCTTAGGCTGAGCCACCTGTGGCTCATCTCACCTTTGTCCTGCCATGAGACAAGGGGAGGGTCTGGGTATTAAGTCCCCTGATAGCACCACTCCTTCTGGCTGCCTGGGAAGGCTACCTAAATTCTAGAGTTTGGGGGATAAATTGGATTCCTTGGGATTAGGTAGTCTTGCTAATAAGTATTCACTCATCTCATTTATTCATTTCACTCACTCACTATTCATTTATTAAGCACACATTTCCTCCATCCCAGTCTTGTCCCTTGCCATCACATTTCTGTGGGTGGCAGCTTCTTTCTAGCAAACCAATACTTTCCACTTGGAGAATTTTGAAAAGAAACCTACAGAATGGAAAAAGAACAAAAAAAAAATAAAAAACAAGAAAGAGTAGATACACAGAAAGTATACAAATAAAAATAAGTAAATAGAAAAAGAACAAAAAAATAAATAAATAAAAATAAAAAACAAGAAACCTACAGAACCCTTAATTCTACTTGTTTAACACCTTCCATTCTGGAAAGTAAACCATAGGAACAATTTTCAAAATATATTAAATATGTGTGAAAAGAATTGAACCTATTTGAATTTATATTGAATAAGTTTTACCTCTAAAAATGTAGCAGTAATTATCTCCAAGGCTCAGATTTCTACCACTCATTGCCTTAGACGTTCCCAAGGGCACTGAATGTAATGGCTGCTTGCCTTTTCAGAATATTTTAAATTTAAAAGCAAACGTTTTGGGGCACCTCGTCTGTGCCAAATATTGTCAGATGTAAATAGGGGCCTAGAGATGCACTAGACGTCTTACAGACATGTTCATGAACAACTTTAAGACAAGGCAGGCTTGATACAAAAAGTGCAGAGACAAGGCTGTGAGTGCCCAGGGGGGGAAAGGTTATTTCATTGGGAAATAGGGAGTGATTTCTCAGAACACATGAATTTCAGCTGGCCTCCCAGGGGCGGTAGTTGAGTAAGCCAGAATTTCTCATTCTTGTGATCTAGTCTGGTCATAAGAATGACGGGGGGTACTTATTAAAAATATGGACCCTCAGATAGCTCCCAAGATTTTCTAAATCAAAATCTCCAAAGGAAGAACTTAGGAATCTGTATTTTTAACAAAAGCTTCAAATGATTCTTTAAAAAATTTTACTGATAATTTTATTGATAATTAACATTGAGCATTTACTATGTTCCAGACACTCTTCTAAGCATTTTACCTGTATTAGCTCATTCAGTCTTTGCAGAAACCCTGTGAGATGGTGCTGCTTTTATCTGCATCATACAGATGAGGGAATTGAAACACAGAGATGTTAAGAATTGGCTGAAACCTAAGAAAAGAGGTGAAAGTTTAGCTTGGTGGAGAGCAATAGAAATGGAGGCCATAAGGACAAGCGGCGCCACCTGCTGGCCATGTAGGGACCTTCCCCGTTGGATCTACAGTGTCAGTTCTAGCTACTCCCAGCGGCCACTGGCACAGACGGCCTTGCCCAGCTCTGCCCTCCAGAAGTGTGTGTTCTGTGTCCTGTGGCTGACAGGCTGTGGTGTGCTGCGTCCCATAGTGCATCCCTGTCTCTCCCGCAGGGGTTAGTGACAAGATCCATTTGGTCCACCACAGGTTGTCAAATAACAATTAACATGCACTGAGTGAGCATCTACTGTGTGTTAGGCATGATACTTTACAGAGGATTCTACATTCCTAACGACTCTATGAGGTTGAGACAGATAAGGAAACTGAGGCTCAGAAAGGTTAACCAACTTTCCCGAGGTCACACAGCTTGCAAAAGGCAGAGACAAGATTCAAACTCAGCTCCTTCCCTTCTTCGCAATGACGCCCCTTAGGAGTCCTTGTAAGAGGACAGGCCCAGAACAAAGCCTCCCCAGCCTTGTTCAGCTGGTAGACGCACAGGCCATTGTAGAAAAGTGAGCTTACTAATATCTGGGCACTGCATAAGTTACCTAAGAGATGCTTTAAACTTGCTAAGCAGCGAGCAAGGAAGGTGGGTTCAGAGGGTGGGACGGGGAAAAGAGAGAACCTGTGCAACTCAGGCAGTGGGGCCCTGTGTTTGCACTGAAGGGCGGTATGCTGGCTGGCCCAGGCCTAGGAGCAGTCCTTAGCCAAGGATGCACAGCTGTGGGCTCCAGGACCATGGAGTTGACTGGACATGGCCAGGATCTAGAGTCTATCCAGGCAGACAAGATTACACTCCCAGCCTAGGCAAGGAAGGGGCCCAGGGGAGACAGGTTAGTTATGGCTGGAGGAAGTGAACTGATGCTATAGGCCTAGCTGCAGTAAGCAAATCTATCACAACTGTAGGTATGATGGGTTATAACCCACCAATTTTAGAAAATTTGCAGAGCCTCCTTGTTATTAAAGATCTTTTTCTGTTCCTGACTATGCAATATAAATGCTTATGGTAACTGTGAGTATTTTAAACTTTGGTTCCCTGTGAGTAAAAGATACTGCTAAGGTCCAAGAATGTTCCCTTATGCATCTGTGGTCATTTGAGAGAAAGAGACTGCCCAGGAGTCCCTTTTTTTGCTAAGGAGATTGTGTGTGGATTTCTCTGTTCATACCCACCTCTGAAACTGCCTGGCCTAGATGCTCCCCTGAATCCCCCAGCAGCTTAGCAGGATCCCCCAGTCAGGGTCCCCCAAGCAGGAACCCAGGAGGCCCTGATACTCCTCCATGATGGAAGATGAGACTCAGGAAGCTGCAGAAAGTGCCCATCACCCCCTTACCCCACGCTTTCCTGCCAGTTCCCCTGCCCCTAGCCTACCCCTGGCCAGACGCCCTGCCAGCCCGGCCTGCACAGTGCTGTGATCTGACCACCCTCTGCTCTCCCGCCTCCTGTCCCCACAGCGTGTCAGGGGGTGAGCTGTTTGAGCGCATCATTGACGAGGACTTCGAGCTGACGGAGCGCGAGTGCATCAAGTACATGAAGCAGATCTCGGAGGGGGTGGAGTACATCCACAAGCAGGGCATCGTCCACCTAGACCTGAAGCCCGAGAACATCATGTGCGTCAACAAGACGGGCACCAGGATCAAGCTCATCGACTTCGGTCTGGCCAGAAGGCTGGGTAAGGCCACCTCTCCTGCTGTCCACGCCGTGTAGTGGCAGGGGCTCTTTGCGTTCCACACACTGGCGGTTAGAGGAAATGTACAGGATTAGGGTTAAATCAGACACCATGAAGACTGCTCAGGTTCAAATCCTGCCCCTACCACTTACTAGCTGTGTGACTGTAAGCCTCAAATTCCTCGCCTGGGAAGGGGGTTAATACTAGCACCTACCTCGTAGATTTGTTAGGAGGATCAGGCATGTTAATGTCAGTAAAGTGGTGGGAACAGTGCCTGATGATGATGTTGATGATCCCCTCTTCTGTTTTTTACTCTGGTGCCACTAGTGGCAAAACTCATGTAGATGATGGTGGCTCCTCTCACCTGCATCATACTGTACAGTTCCCAGAGCACTGTCACATTAAAAAAATTGACTGTCACTGTGAGGCAGGCAGGGCAGATGTTATGAGCCCCGGTTTGTAGACTAGGACACCGAGGTTCACAATAGTTTTGCCCGGGAGGAGCCATCCTGAGCAGGGGAAGTGCTGGGGTTGGAATAAGGCCCCCACCCACCCAAGGTGCTCTGTAGCTCCTCTGCTGCACCTACACTGGGCAGGAGGGAGGGAACGGGGAAATGGAAATGCTTCCGAACCCAGCCCCGAAAGCGTTTTGGTCGGTGACTGTCTGCCTCATATTCCGCCTATGCCCACCCTGCCCTTGTAGCTCTTTGATGTCTCAGTAATTAAGGAAACAGCTTCACTCGGCCACTGCCCTGTTAGCAAGGAGCCCCAGGGCTGGGGTGAGCTGACCTTTATTTCACTATGCTGGGGGGAGCAGGAAGGAGCTGGCCACGCTAATGCCACCCAGTACACTTCCTCCAGCATGCCACTGCTGGTTGCAGCTGCTTTGGTCGTAAGAGGAAAGTGAGGCCACAGCTGGCCTGGCGGTCAGCACGCCCTGATGCCAGGGGACTGTACCGTTCTGCTCCCTGCAGGGACGGGGTGGGGACAGCAACTGGCATAGAGGGTCTGCCTTTGCATAGTAACCACTAACAAATGAATAGGGAGCCACTGGCCTCAGGTGCCAGCAGCATCAGAACCCAAGGAACACAACGTTCAGGTTCCCTCGGTGAAGGGATATTGTGGGAACAGTGGTGTCCACCAAGGAACAGCCAGAGAACTGGGGAGCAGTTAAAATGTAGCAGGAAGGGCTTAGGAGCAGGAGTTGGAGCAGAGCTTCATATCATGAGGGCTATTAAGTGCTTTGCTGTAGAACATTTGCTGCAGGCTCTGCAAAGTTCAACGAGACCAGATGCAGCCCACAGGCCACAGGTTTGCCACCCCCACTGCTGACCATCTCCTCCTGAGCCGGTACCCACACCAGGTACCTGCCTCTAGTGCCCGCTAGTGGGCATCTCTGGTCCTTTATGGCCAAAAGGCACCACCTTGGGGTTAAGGCCTCTCCCAACTGCCGTCCCAGCAGCTCCTGCAGGAGAGCCATGGAGCTGCGATGCGCAGGAGAGCGGTGGGGTTGGGGAGAGCGTGGCTCAGGAGTTGGACCACCCGGGCTTGAGTCTGACCACCACTTATTAACTGGGTGGGAAATCACTTCACTTCCCTGGGCCTCAGTCTCGTCCCTGGTAATATGGGCATCATGCCCACCCCTTAGGGTTGGTGAGGATATTAAATGGGAAAATCCACATAAAGCTGGTAGTGGGTGCATAGGACATAGTGAATGTTAGAGATGATTATTAATACCAAGCGTAAGTCAGAAGGACCACTCGGGCAGGTGCTTTAATGGCCTCATCACCCCCGGCTGCCCCACTCAGGTGAGGTGAGTGTGCAGTGTGTGGTTTCACAGGTGTGTTGATGCTCTTGTTTAACAAGGAGGCCGAATGTCTCTGTGCCATCACCCAAGGACCAAGCACCCTGGGCCCTTGTCTGCACCCCTCCCAGGTGGGGGCCAGCACACAGATGAGGGTGGCCACTTATCCTAGCTGGCTCCGTGATATGCTGGCGATTGATCCCTCTCTGTCCTGGTTTCAGAGAATGCGGGCTCTCTGAAGGTCCTCTTTGGCACCCCAGAGTTTGTGGCTCCTGAAGTAATCAACTACGAGCCCATCGGCTACGCCACAGACATGTGGAGCATCGGGGTCATCTGCTACATCCTGTGAGTGCCGGGCACGTGGGGCAGGGCAGAGGGTCCCGCACAAGGTGCCCAGGCTGCCCTGACGTTGTGAGGGAGCGGCCAGGGTGGGTGACGGGGGATCCCACCCCAGAGTCAGGAAGGTGTGGGCTCCTGACAGGTCAGTAGCCTGCATCACATTCTGTAGCATCACATAGCTCCACACGTCAGGGTCCCCACCCCAGGCCCTCACTGTCCCCAAGGCTGGCCAGCCTGGGCCTTTGTTCAGGAGGGTGGGAAATGTGGCTGGGGGCTCCACAAAGGAGGGAGGGAGCCAGGTGCCTATCTCTGGGCATCCTCATTGTCTTAGAGGACAGCACCCCATCCTCACAGGGCGGGGACTCCAATGGCCAGCCTCATCTCTGAGTCCAGGATAAGGACCAATTAATAAATACTTTTGAAGATAGTCTTCGATGGGACCAACAGACAACAGAGAGCAACACAGTACCGTGTTTCCCCGAAAATAGGACCTACCCATAAAATAAGCCCTAGCAGGATTTCTAAGCATTTGCGCAATATAAGCCCTACCCTGAAAATAAGACCTAGTGGTGGGCGTGGCTACGCAGCGTATCTGCACAACCCATGCATTTTGTTGCAGAGCGGTAAAGAAGACGAGCAGCCTTTCTCATCTGCCCCATCATGACAGCTACTATCCCAGAGGTGACCAGAAAGGTGCAGGCAGCCCCACCAACAAGGTCGGCTCCCCCTGTCAGGTCCCAGCCATCCTGTGCGTGCTGCAAGCTGAGGCTTTGAGGGGAAAATAACACATCCCCTAAAAATAAATGCTAGAGTGTCTTCTTGAGGAAAAATAAATATAATACCCTATCTTATTTTGGGGGAAAAACAGTAATTAGAGCTGAGAAACAGGTGGAAAATACCCTTGTATGAAGCCATTTCAATTAACAACACTGCAGAAAGACAGGGGCAGCCAGCAGCCTCGGCCAGGGCTTCACAGACGTTTGCTGCCTGAATCCTTTAGGCGTCTCCTTCAATTGGGGTTTTGATTCAGGTCTGGGGGACCTGAGATTCCACATTTCTAACAGGTTTCATGTTGCCGATGGTGCTGGTCCAAGGACCACACTTTGAGTAACAAGGCTCTAGGATACACTTTTGGTGGGGTCTCGCTGATTTAGTCCCTGAAGCCCCAGGCTGCAGACAGTCCTTAGCCTCAGAGGCAGCCCCTGAACTTGTGTGGCAATACGCAGTTAGAGGATGGTCTCCCTGAAGATGCAGATATGGGTGCATTCATTACAAAATATTTTTGTTGTCAAAACAAAAGAAAAATGTAATATTTTCTTAGAAAACTTCAGGAGGACCTCTAAAGATACTTTCCCAGACCGCTGGGGGCTTCAGACCCCAGTTTGAGAATGGCGATTTCTGATGCATAGTTGGGTTTAGAAGCCAGTATTACAAAAGCTTTAGCAAAAGTGGGGTGACTTTTGTGCAATGTGGCTTTTTCACATGCTCAGGAGTTTTACTCTCACCTGTTAAGACAGCCTCCCTCAGTGGAACCTGTGCCACAGGTTCTGTACCCCAGACAGTCATCTTCCCTGCCTGGGATCAGCCCCAGCACCACACCCTCCCCCAGATCCGCAGAGAAATCCCTGGCCCACGCATTTCCCTGCCTCTCCCCACCCCTCCCCGCTCCCGGAGAAGGGGGCTGGTGAGTGAAGGCAACAAATGCTCTGGATGCTCTGCTCCTGGCTCCCTTGGTAAGTAAGGAACAGCAGGGCGGGTCCCGACCTGCCCCTTCCGGGGCTGTCCCCGGCCTGCCCAGTGCTCACACTGATCTCTGACCCTTGAGAAGCAGTCTTTGGCCAGCTCACTCAGTACAGACCCTTCCAGCCTGCTTGGTGCCAGGGACCCTCTCCAGCCACCAAAGACCCTTGCCTTGCTGTTTTCCCTTCAGTCAGTCCTCCCACCACTGTGGCACAGGGATCATCTGCAGCCATGCTTTTCACGTAGGATCTTGATTGGTGGGATGTGGCTAAGACTCCATCCATCCTCCTTTGGTATTGGGGTAACTGGAGCCAAGGAAGCCCGCATGGCTGCCCACTACCCACAGGCTGGGCAGGGCGACCAACTGTCCCAGTTTGCCAGGATACAGGACCTTCAGTGCTAAAATGGGGATAGTCCCTGGCAAACTAGGACAGTCAGTCTCTCTGCTGTTAGTGACAGAGCAGTGGCTAGACTGCTAAGTAAGTTTTGATCAAGAAACCAAACACTACCAGGGCCCTGCAGTCCTCTGGTGCCCCATCCTGTTTCTGTCCCCCAGAAGTTACCTTCATCCTCGTGTCCAATGTCATGGGTTAGCTTTGCTTGTTCATGAACTTTATATAAATGAAATCATACAGAAAGAAGTATCTGGCTCTCTTTGCTTGACATTGTAAGATTCATTCATAGTATTATTTGTTGTTGTAGATTGTTTATTCTCAGTGCTATGTAGTACTCCATATTGTGTGAATATAATCCAATTAATTTACTTTGATGGATGTTTGAGTAGTTTCCAAACTACATAGAGTATTACAACATCTTGGAGTATTACAAGCATTCTGGTACATGTGTTTCACTGAACATACTTATACATTTCTTCTGTTGGTTGGATATATAATCTAGAACTAGAACTACTAGGTCATAGGAATACTTTATTGTAAAATGAAAATTCTTCTAGGTGGAAGAATGCAGTAATTTGGGCACTATGCCACCTTGTTTGCCTACTTTTAGATTACTTTTTTTCTTCTTTCTTTTTTTTGTCTTTTTTTATTACTATAGAATATATTGACTATTCAACTTTAAGATTACTTTTAAAGCTAAGACCAAAGAGTTTTTGAAATGGGGAGAAGATGGTTTTGATGCTGAAGGTGTTTGGACAGGGGGTGTCAGGAGGGAGGAGGGGTGTGTGTGGCAGGGAGACTGGCTCAGGCTGGGTCAGCCCTGGGCAGCTCCTGGATCTGGGATGCACCACTGTGGGCACTGCCCTCTGGGCTTTAGGGGGGCTGGCTCACACAGTGCAGAGGGTGGAGGTCTGGGAGTCCTTCCTGAGCTTTGGCTCTCAACAGAGAGTGGTGCTGTAAAGAAAAGTTGGAGCCACTAGAGGGCTTCCTTTAAGCCCCTGCTATACAGAACTCTAGAGCCGCCGCTGGAAGCATCCAGATGAGGTTCTCTGGTGGCCCTTGTGGTATCTTTGGCCCCACTCTGCCCCTGTCTTTGGAGCTGGTTATCTGCCTGGGAGGTCCCGGTGAGGGCCACTTCCACCTTTGTCCCAGGAAACCCTTCCTGATCTCCTCGCTGGGGCCAGTGAGAGAGGAGAGGCCAGAAAGTTGGAGGGAAAGTGCCAAGCTCTGTCTCAGCAGGCTGCCTGACTCCACTGGAGGAACTCCTGCAGTCAGTCCTGCGCACACCCCACAGAGAGATCAGGGCAGTTCCTATCTGGGCACCAGAGACACTAGCCCGGCTACCAGTTCTCCTGGGACTTGGGCTGTGCTTTCCAGGCAGTGTAGGGAAGGAGCAGGTGGGGTCGTGGAGCCCTCACCCTCCCGCCCCTGAGTCTGAAGGGAGACATTAGATTGCATGGATACCTGGAGTTAGCAATACTCATTTGGTTTCTGGCAGGAAGAGCAAGTTACTGTATTTGTTGACTGGTTGATTTTTAACAAATAATGACTATTTTTTAATAAAAAAGTATATGAATCCTTATGCAAATTCTAGCAATAAAAAAAAAAGGTTTTAAACATCCCACAAAACCCCACCACCCAGAAACAGTATTAGTGAAAATTCAAACACTCTCTTTGTCTCTTTGTTATCATGCCATGCATATATTTCATGTTTTATTCTAGAAATGTGTTTTTTTGTTTGTTTGTTTTGGATGGTTTGGTTTTTAGAGACAGGGTCTCTGTCACCGTGGCTGGAGTGAAGTGGTGTCATCATAGCCCACTGCAACTTCAAACTGCTAGGTTCAAGTGATCCTCCTGCCTCAGCCTCCTGAGTAGCTGGGACAACAGGCACAGGCCATGATGCCCGGCTAATTTTCCTATTTTTTGTAGAGACGGGGACTCTCTCTTGCTCAGGCTGGTCTCAAGCTCAACGTGCTCTTTAATAGGGAGAAGGCAGGGGGAACTGGGCAGGGCAGGAGCCAGCAGGGGCACAGAGGGTATTTTAGACGAATGGGCTGCCAGGAAGGAGGAGCTCCCTGGCTGGAGCAGTAGAGACACTGAACCTATCTTTGCAGGATTACAGTTCCTAATTAGGAAAGGAGGTTTGCAGAGGGGGACCTTTCAGCATTCCACAGCAGGGTTGTTTGCTTTTCCTGCCATCTTTTGCAGTGCTGCAGGACTTCCCCCTCTTTGTTTCAAATGGAAAATGTAAAGACCAGAAGAAGCAGGTAGCTGATATGCAAGGGACAGGCTGCTTCTCCATGGGGCTTGCTTAGGCCACCCAGAATTGCAGAGATGGAGAGAGCTGGGAGGCCCCTAGGAAATCTAGCCCAGGTCCCTGGGTATAGAAAAGGGGAAACTAAGGCCCAGAAAAGGAAAAGGAGTTGCATATAACAGTACAGACTCAGGGACTGGTGAACTCCTACCCTTCCCTCATGGAGTGATGACCAGGAATGATTCTCTCTTTGCCCTCTTAAAACATAAATCAGCATCTTGCTTTAAGAAAATGCCATCTGCAAAAATCTATTATTCAAAAACATAAATATGTTGATTAGGGTGAGATAATTACATTGCAAAAGCTTTCTTCTCTTTATAAAGCGTTTCACCAAAGGGTTCCTCCCATGGCAAGCTTTCTCCCAATATTTCAAGTGGGTTTTGTTCTACCAAACTCAGTGTTTGGGTACAGGAATAATTGATAAGCTTAGGCCTCTCAAATGCCAAAACTTCTCCAAAAGCTGTTAGCATAGCAGTCCCCAACCTGTTTGGCACCAGGGACCAGTTTCAAGGAAGACAATTTTCCCACAGACCAAGGAGTAGGGGGGATGGTTTCAGAATGACTCAAGCACATTACATTTATTGTGCACTTTATTTCTATTATTATATTTTAATATATAATGAAACAATTATACAACTCACCATAATGCAGAATCTCACACCATTGCTGATCTGACAGGAGGTGGGGCTCAGGCGGTGATGCGAGTGATGGAGAGCAGCTGTAAATACAGATGAAGCTTCTGTCGCTTGCCCACCGCTCACCTCCTGCTGTGTGACCTGGTTCTTAACAGGCCAGACCGGTACTGGGCCACAGCCGGGGGGTTAGGGAATGCAGTGATAGCACATTGTCTTGTATGATGATGGGTTCACAAGGATTTCGGAGAAGGGACATTAGTAGAGTCCTAACTTGAGAACTTGATGGTGTGAGGGCCCCAGACCCATCTCATGGGGCTCAGTTGGGGTCAGGGCAGGATCAGCTACATAATTTGCAAAATAAAAAAGATGTTCACTTGTTCAAACACTATTAAGAATTTCGAGATGACAGCAGCAGAGCGTTAAACCAAGCAAAGGGCTCATCTAAGGGCGGGACTCTGGGCAACTGCGCTGGCCCGAGGTCCGTGTGAAAGGTGGGGTGGGTTGCTGGTATGAAGATGAGGCACACAAAGGTGAGAGGGGAGGCCGATAAGCCATAAATCTGGGCTATTTGGCTTTGAGATTTTTTACCTTCCCACGTCTATTTGGCTTAAGCTCCTGGTAAATGAGTCATTCCTGCAATCACAGGCTGATTTAAGGCAGTGGAGGGAGCCCAGGGAACCGTGCAATAGCTCAGGTCATGGATGGACTCCTCACTGTGGCCAGGCCTGGAGCTAGTGCTGCACACTGCAATTCACGTAATATTCATGGAACTGTCAGTATGGTATAGCAGCTAAGAGGACAGGCTCTCAAGACAGATGCCTGGGATCTCACTGGCTGTCAGAACCTTGGGCAGCTTACCCAACCTTGTGCTGTGCCTCAGTTTCCTCATCTGTAAGACAACGTTTTAAGAGTTACCTGCATTATGGGATAGTATTAAGACTAAATGTGTTCATCTATTTTAAGCTTTTGACCCAGTGCCTGGCACATAGTAAATGTTTGATAAATGTTTGCTGCCATCACGATGTTGCTGATGAAGGAGTGACCGCCCGAAGTGAAGTAGTAGATTCTCCACTTTAGGGGAGGAAACTAACACAGAGATGAGGGGAATTGCCCAAGGCCACCCAGCAAATGAAGAGGCTATGCTCTTTCCTCTGCCGCAGTACCTGGTAGGGAAGCTTTCTGGTTTGGTGTAAATATCTTGGGTGCCCTGAACCCACATTGCTGACTCAAAGTCTATCTGTTCATTGGGCTCACACTTGCTGGGCCTCACCTGTGTGCTGGGCTTTCTTCTTGGAGCTGACGGTGTGCAAAGAAGAGGTGGGAGGGAGGGGACAAAAGGGTGCAGTGATGCTCGCTATGCCTCGTGACTGGTCCCTGGAGAGGGTGCAGTAGGAAGGGACTTAGAGAAGATTCTATGCTGGGTTTGAATAGAAGACAAGGACCGAGGGGCATATCAGCCCTGCTGTGTACCCTGTGGAAGTCCACAAACTAAACCAAATTCCCTCCACCTCAGCCTCCCAGGCAGGTGGCGTCAAGAGGCAGGTGAAAACACAAAAGTGTGGTGAGCAACTGAGAAAAGGCAGGCCACAGAAGCCTGTGGGGAGCCATGCCCTGTTTTCTTTCCATGGGCAGAGGAAAGGCCAGTGCAGAACCCACAGCGTGAGTCTGAGGGTGTTGTGGGCTTGCCGGCCCTCACCTGGGACCACAGCACTCACTTGGGGGAGGGCTTTCCCACTCTCCTCCACTCACCCCAGCTTTCCTGCTCTTACCTCCCCAGGGTCAGTGGACTTTCCCCCTTCATGGGAGACAACGACAACGAAACCTTAGCCAATGTTACCTCAGCCACCTGGGACTTCGACGACGAGGCGTTCGATGAGATCTCCGATGATGCCAAGGATTTTATCAGCAATTTATTGAAGAAAGATATGAAGTAATGAGTTGAGAGTCCAGTCTTTGCAGCTTCCTCTCTCCCTGCTCTGGGGCTGGAAGGCAGGGATTCCCTTTCCCTGCCGAAGCTGCCTCTTCCACCGGGGCTCCAGCCGGTCCTGGCGTTCCCTAAGGAGGGGAGGGCGGGCATCGTGAGGGACCCAGGCTGAGTGTATGTGGGGAGGGAAGGGGGTCTTCCCAGGCCCCTGCTTCTGGTGCTAGACACTACGTTCATCTTTAGAAAGAGCACAGAAACCTGACTTGAAAAGCGACACTTGACCAGCAGAGTTGCAGGCAGCGGGGCGGCTTGTTCTGCATGAATAATGACCACCCCTTTTATTTTCTGGTTGTGGCCTGCCAAAGGCCTGCTGGAACCTCAGCATCTCTTCAAGGGCTGCAGAGAAAGTACCCTCTCAACAAACGGGAACAGTGACAGAGGCATCCTTAGAACCTATTTGTGGCTCCTGATCATGTCCCCAGATTATTATGGCTTGGTGTATTTTTTATACCTAAATTCCTTAAGAACTGCCTGCCTGAATATGGCCAGGTGCCTTCTAACGCTGCCCAAAGGGAAGCTATGATCCCAGACCAGTGGGCTCAGCCCTCTCCCCGCTCCATCTCTGTCCCGAATCCCCAACAGTGCAGACTGTGAGGTTCCCCACCTCTGCCCGCTGGTGAACACATAGAATAGTCGGGAACAGGGGGAGACCAGTGTGCCTGGGCCTGAGGCTGTGGGGAAAGGGCAGTGAAAGGGACCAGAGCTGGGAGGTGGGATTGGCAGTGGGCAGGGGGTGTGGCTAGACAGGATTTGTTGGTGAGGATTGTCCTGGTGAGAGAGGCTGTGCACCCTAGAGAGAGCTGCCCAGGGGAAGGGAGCAGTGGGGTGTCAGGTGAGACCAGCTGGCCTGGTGGCAGCTCACCCACTCTGTAGCTTGGTGGCCAGATGAGGCAGGGCTTGGCTATAGGTGCACCCAGGAGCCTGGAGTGGTTTTGCAATCGCAGGGAGCGCTTGTAGCCTTGCCTGAGAAGGGTGGTTGAGATGGATGGTGTGCTGGGAGAGGGGAGGGACAGCTGGCTCTAGGGCTGTGGGAGGTTCTGCCTTCCCCAGGTGACTTTGTACCTGGCTCCCCTCTGGGGAAAATGCTCATCAGAGCAGAACGCAGTTACTACAGAGGCAATGCTGGAGAGTGTCCTAGACAGCTGGGTCTGGTTTTCCTGTCACTCGTCCTCTTCTAGGTCCTTTTGAGCCAGCTCAGGGCCAAACTCTCCCAGAGGCTACATTTCACACTCCTTTACAGTGAGGTCTTCTAGACTTTTGCTGTCACAGTCTGTATCAGAAGTGGGCACGACCCAAGGAGAATGAGGATGTTGTGGGGAGTCTAGAGTCCCTTCCTATGTGAGGGATCCCCCACGCCCAAGGTGCTTCAGGAGACGGAACCCTCCCTCCAATGACTCTTGTCCAAGGATGGCTTTTGTCAACCAAGCTTCATTCACTGAAGAGTTGGTAAATGAGCTATTGTGTATACACCTTATTTTCCCATCTGACCTTGAATTAATTCAGTAACAGGCTGTGTTGGGCCCCTCTGTGCTCACAAAATGGACTCACCAAAGAATTGATCATATTCAACTAGATCAAGACAAATAAGAGTTTAAATTCCCGTAAACTCTTATTCCCAGCATCTCTTCAACCAGAAATCTCCATTCATCAACACTTTTAAAAAATCCTTTTCTATTATAAAAGTAATACATGTAAATTGTAGAAGATTTGAAGCATATGATAAAATTTAAATCATCCATAATCCCTTTATCTAAAGATGACTATATTTTGTACACTGCTTTCCTATCATTTTTCTATCTATGTTACCATTTGGTTCTTTGAGCTTTATTAGTCCTGTTGAAATTAAGGTGATGGCCCTAAAATATTTCTAGATCCCCAGAGCTTTTGGGAGGATTAAACAAGTTTCAGTGCAGTTCTAAGGTTGTTGTAATTCACAGGCTATATGTAGGACATACTTATTTGAGTTGTAACAGGAAAAACCTGATACTCCACCACACCCTAAGATATGAAAGTTCAGTGATTCTCAGAGGTTTTATCCTAGTGTTTCACATTCCCCTCATCCAGACAGGGACACAGAAGGATTAGGCCTCCATGGGCCCAGCCCTCCTGTGCCCAATGGAACGACCCCCTACCCTGGAATATGGTGCCAGCCCTCCCCAGACATGTCAGCCTTGCAGCACATACTCTTCCTAGACCCCAAGAGCAGGTCACAGGACTCCAGTTGCTTCCTTGGTGGTTAGGCCTTCTTGACACTGAGCTGTGCTGGGCCTAGTCAGTGTAACAGTGTAATAGTCCAAGAGAGGAAAAAGATGGAGAGCACGGTGACCTGGTCATGGGGGATGGACTGGGAGCAGGGAGCCCTGGCCTCTGTCCCGTGTGACTGGGGTCAGGTGAGCCCCCATTTCTGATCTGGCCAGTGGCCTCTGAGGTCTCCTCCTGCTCAGAAATCCTCTGATCTCTGCCTCCATCAGAAACCGCCTGGACTGCACCCAGTGCCTTCAGCACCCATGGCTAATGAAAGACACCAAGAACATGGAGGCCAAGAAGCTCTCCAAGGACCGGATGAAGAAATATATGGCCAGGAGGAAATGGCAGGTAATGCGAGGCTCACTTTGGACTGGGGTGTTGTCCCTCCTGTTTTCTTTATTCAAGCCACATTTATTCCCAGCTTGCACTGGCCTCACTCCTAGAAAGTGTAGATTTGTTTCTGAAACAGTCTGGGACTAATTTAAGCAGCTCGTTAAGGTACAGTGGTCTGCTTAGTCCTGGGCACTGAGTCCCTTTCTCAGGGGACACTGGATTTTTAATTACAGCTCTTTCTCCGATCCTGCTCAGTGTCGTCCCAGCGGGATGGGTAGGGGAGGCTTCACGAAACCTGGCGCTTACTCAGGTCAGGCCGTGGACGTCTCATGTCTTCATGGCTAGGGATGAGCAACGTCACCTTGAGGTCTCCTTGGCAACCCTGGAGAACATGATCTCCTTAAAGGCATTGTGATGGTCTTGCACTTCCTTATGATGAGGGAGAGAAAGACATGGCCCCCACCCTCTAGGGAGGTTTATGTTAATAGCTTTCTGTCCTTAGCAAGTAGCTTATCCTTGCTGTGGATTTGTTTTCTCATTTGTAAAGTCGGATAACTCACTTCACAGCATTATTGTGATAATTATATGAGATAATTTTCATATGGCCTTTAGTACAATGCCTGCCACATAGTGAGTGTTCAAAAATGATAGCAGTCGCTAATGGGTACTGAGGCTGGCCATGTGTTGGGGACTATTCAGAGCACTTTCTGTGCACTATGTCTTTTAATCCTAGGAAGCAGGTACTATTATTATCCCCACTTTACAGACAGACCAAGGCAGAGAAGAGGTTAGGAAAGTCACCCAGGATCACACAGCTAATAGGTGGAAAAGCCAGGATTCAAACCCAGAGCCTGGTGCTAAAGCACACAGCCTTCCAACACAAAACCGCCTCTGATAACGGGATGGATAAAATCATTATCCAGAACCATAGAGTACTTATCACCATCATCATCTATTTTATTATTTTTATCATCACAATTAGTATTAAACGATTCCCGGGCTACTAGAGAGGACATGGTTTCTGTACCTGGGATGTGTAGTGTAACGGGGAACCGAAGCAAGCGGCATGAAGGACATGACGCATTCCGAGAATTACAAGCCATGAGAGCAGCTCCCCCCTCCGTAAGTGTGCGCGTGCACAGGACAGCGGGGCACTGCAGCCAGAGGTGGCGGTGGTTATGAGGAGATGCTTCCGGAGGCAGGGGTGTGAAGTTAGGGATGGACCCTGAGCAAGAACACAGAGAAGGGGTAGGTGGCAGCACAGGGGGAGGAAAGGTGCAGGGTGGGACCTGGACCCCACTCTCGGGTGGGCTGGACAGGAGCAGAGTCTCTTAGCTGGAGACCCAGGGGACCTAGGGGCATTGAGCCCTTGCCTGAGTGCAGAGAAAAAGGAAATCGCTGTTTCAGGGACAACTGGAACATTGGTCATTTGCCACATAGAGTGACTAAACCGAGTTTCCTCAAAAAGTACAAGTTCACACAAAGGTTAAGAGGGGGCAGAGGTGAACGAGGGACCACGGTGTGGGGTTTCGGGACTGGGCTCCTCTGCAGTGGACGCTGGCTCTTGGTTAAGCGCCCTTGTGTGAAGGTTTAGGTGGTCTCCTGGCCACCCTCAGGTGCGGGGGGAACACCTGTCTTGCTCACCTTCTGATGCCGTTAGGATCAGAGTAGCAACTATTCTTTAAAAAACCAAAAACAAAAAGGGGTTCACAAAATCCAAGGTTGCCTTTATTAATGATCCTATGGCCAGCAGATCTCACAGAAATACTTCTGGAAAGACAGGGCAGCGGCATCAGGATCGGGCAGTCCTCTGAGGAGAGAGCCCTATCACCTTGGAGCACTGTGGCTGGGCCACCGCCAGGACACCTGTGCCCAGGGGGTAAAAGAGATAAGGGAGTGGGGAGGAGGCAAATGGAATCCTTCAGCCAGGCCAGTCAGGAAACCATAATTTCTGCTGGTATTTTAATCACTTAAACATTTTTCTTATTGTCTACAGTGTTATTAGCCATAAGGTCTTTTGGAAGGGGGAGAGAGAAAAAGGGTAGAATTCAGAGAAGGAACCTTAATGTCATATTTTAATATAGGTGGCAGCCTCTGTAAATGATTTTTCCACAAAATCAGCAGCCAGGTTTCACAAAATTGCACACAAAAGTAGTCCTCACAATTTAACAAGTAATGTTCCTGAAGCATCATTTTCCTGGTTCAGCCGTGTCTGACCATCTCGTGTTCCGTTGCTTCCTTAGGAAAATGTTTTCCGCATTTTAACTCCAGTCCCGGGACCTTAGCTCCCCCTGGAGCAGGGGTGCCCTCTCACAGCGGCCAAGCGTCTGTGTGGTGGGGCGGGGCGGGCCGTGGGAGAGGAAGAGGGCCAGGGCCGGCCCAGAATGTTACAGCTGCGCCAGAGAAGGTACCTTCTTGTTCTGGCGTGGTTTTAATTAAAAGCCCTAGGAGGACGGAAGTGACATAGAAAACAGATCCCTACAAGCAAGGCTAGGCTGGGTATAGATGACCAATCATATTATTCACCTTGGAATAAAGTTATTCTGAAAGAAGATATATTTTAAACTTGTATGAAAAAAATTTTACAAAGACATGTTGGGGAGGCATAGCAATGGGGGTAGGTAAGTGGGCAGGATAGCCGGGCTTCTGCATGCAAACCAGAAGCAAAGCTAGAAAGTGGAGGCCCGGGGGCAACTGTATTTTCTGGGAACCACCAGAGGCATGGACCAAAGGGCAATAGGGGAGAAAGCATTAGATTTAACACGGCACGGAGTAAGCTTGGCCATCCCATTTGGATAGTATATACTGCTCAAAGGAAATTGTCATCTTGGGGCTGTTGGAATATATGGAGGGGCACTGGCTGGTGTGGAGGTGACCAGCTTGCTTTGGTTTGCCCGGGACTGTTTTGGTATTAGCATTGAAAGACCCTAATTCTGGGGGGCCGTCCTAGCTCCGCAAGCTGGTGGGAGGTACAGTCTCTAATTAAGGAGGCTGGTACAGATACTGTCTACCAGGGACAAGGAACCCAGCCTTGGCAACTGCACTCAAACAAGAAAAAGGCTTTCTCAAAACAAAGATGGAAATTAGAGAATTGAAACTTTGCTGTTTTGATGTTCCAAAAGTCTTTGTCAGTAAAGCAACAACCAATTTTCAGCTCAAAGGCATGAAACTGGAAGACTAGAACATACAGATATATTTCTGACAAAGAACTTCCTTACCAATTTTTTTTTCACAAATCAGTTTCCAAAGATTGGATTCTGATATAGATTGTTTTTAGATTTTTTCCCCCTATCAGGCATCTTTTACATTTCTCCCTATTTTAGAAATATATGCTGAGTATCTCTATCTGCTGGAAAATTCCCCCCTACATGAGGCCTACTTATTTGTTCATATATTTGCTGCTTCCTCTGAAATATTATAACTCTTTTGTTTGCCTCATTCTGATAACTTCATATTAGTCATTTTGCTATAGATTAAAATCAAGAAAAGACATCCTCTCTCTGCACCACACAAGTGGAGATATTCCTAATCAGTACCATGCAGGTGTCTGGAATTAGGAAACCCCTGGCTTAAGGGGAGTGTTCCCTGCCACACGTTCATGTTATGATTCAGTCTTTCTGTAGAAGACTAGAGCAGCAAGGAGATTAGAATCTTCTGGCCCAAGGACACTGAAGGGAACTGACTTGCACAAGGTCACCCAGCAATCAGTGGTTAGAGAGCTAACCTGCCCCTGTTGGGAATGCACCCTCTGGGTTTAGAGACTCCTAGCCCAGGGCAAACGCATCTGTGCTGGATAAAGGGAATGGAGTGCTGAGAAGGGCGGAGTCTGAAGTTGGGCTGATTGGGAAGTAGGCTGATCTGACATTGACTCCCACAGGGAGGGCTGCCATAGCTGACACCACCTCTTACCCCTTCCTGAGAGCAGGGTAACCTCCCAGGGGAAGATAGCTGGGTCTCTCCACACTCCAGCTAGCACAACAAACAAACGAACCATGGCACCAGTAACAGCCTCTCCCAGAAGAGCATGAAAGGTTGCCGAGTGGCATCAGTCTGCAGGGGCATTCTCTGCAAGGGCACGGTGTTTCTGCACACAGTGCAGTCGATCAGTTGCCATCTCTCACCATCTTCCTCATCACCTCCACCTGGGGCTTCCTGGGTTCCGTCTGGTCACCCAGCCTCACCGTGGCAGCAGAAAAACAGAAGCATAGCCACACCACACAGTGACGGGTGCAAGAACGGATGGCCAGAGGACAGAGCAAGGTGTAACATCTGTCCAAAGTGTGTGAGAACAGTCTGCAGGAAGAAGGGCAGGGGGCATAAAGTGATCATCGTTGCAGCAGTAGGTCTCCACTTAAGCCATACACCTGTGTGTGCACACACACACAATTTTTTGTACAATTCCTTAGCATCCTGAAGTTCTTTACTTTCAAAATAATCTTTATACTGAAGCATACTATTAATAGCTTTCCAGCTAGTACAAAATTGTGAGGCTTTACTGAAATACTTGAGCAAGTGAAGTTAATTCAGAGAAAATGGCTTTGCTGGCACAGTTTGAGGTCCAATGAGTGAATGCAAACCATGTGCCTAGGAAGAGGCTGCTTCCTTCCTCTCTCAGAAGGGGACAAGTAGCCAGTCCCTGATGACATCTGCTCTCTGGAAGCACAGCATTTGAATGCCTGAAAAAGATGCTTTGGGTGCAGGGGTGGAAGGACTTGGTTGTGCCTTACCTTTCTTATCTTAATCATTCCCATTGACCTTAGAAAAAGGGTGAGAAACTTTATTGAAAGATAAGAAACAGAGATACAATCTCTGTACATTGTTGGGGATTTCATGACCTAAATCCTACACTTGGTAGAATTTTCACAATGCAAAGCAATCACCTCTCAAGTTCTTTTCCTTTTCAGGAGAAATTCTGTCCTGTCCCAAGTTTAGTCTCAGAAAAGCAAAATGCCATTGCTTTTTATTTCTTTGGGTGCTTCTTTTTGGTGCCTGAGCTTGCACCATAGAAGAATACCCTTCCAGAATTTCATGGCACAGTCATAGACTTGTGCTGGGGCCAGCCAGAGTGTTTCTCAAAATCTCTTAAGTATCCGAATCATAAACAGAACTAAATAGGACTTTGGAGATCATCTTGTCCAAGTCCCTCTTTATATAGAGAAGGAAACTGAAGCCCAGAGAGGTTAAGTGACTTGCCCAAGGTCAACAGAAAGCTAGAAAGCTTTTTTCTTTTTTTTTTACATCAGGACCTGTGTGATCTGTAGTAACGATTCTTTTGACCAATTAAAATCCTGTCGCTGGCATTGTTTTACGAGAAACAGCCCCACTAGGCCCAGTCAGCAATAAGTCTCTGAGCTGTCTCAGCCTGCAGTTGCTTTATATAAACTATCCCTTTTATGGGAGTTGAAGCACAGTATGAAAGGGTTTTTGTCTCATGTTGACCTTGTTTAGTCACATTAACGCACACATCAGTTCCAGGCCCCATTCCATTCTCCGAACATCTTCTGACACGCTGATAGTGCTGAGCAGAGCAAGGTTGGGCTCACTCCTCTGGCAGGACCTCTGCGCGCGGAGGCCCTCGTCCGGGGAACAGCGGCTCTCCCGGGCTGGGCTCTTCTCCTCAGAGCCCCCGGCGCTGCGGGCTGGAACTGGGGACACCGCTGGAGTCCAACCCCAGTGTCTATTTTCCAGAAAACAGGCAATGCTGTGAGAGCCATTGGAAGACTGTCCTCTATGGCAATGATCTCAGGGCTCAGTGGCAGGAAATCCTCAACAGGGTCACCAACCAGCCCGCTCAATGCAGAAAAACTAGAATCTGAAGGTAAGGAGGGTTTTCTCCGACAGTCGTTGAGAAAGAAAGGGTTGGGGGACAGAGGGGCGTTTGGAAGGTAATGGTTTTTTTTTGTTTTTTTTTTTTTAATACACCCTACAAGGATAAATTTGGAAATACTTTTGGGTTGTCTTGACAACAATTACTAAGTCTAGTAATTATTCTTTATTCGTTTAACCTTAGGCTCAACTATTTTCATAGGGAGAATTGGTATTTATCTCATAGAACTAGACGACCTCAGGTATTCTTTCTTGGTTTTTTTTTTAATCTTTGTTCCTGGTGACTTATTTTTTTTTTTTATCTTGACCTCAGGTATTCTTTTCCCCATATTTTGTATAAGAATTAACCAAGACTTTATTAGAAGCTTCCTTTTTTCTTATTACGAAAGTGATACTTGTATATTGATAGGCAAAAATAATATAAAAATCACATATTGTGTAACATTTTTTAATAGCCTTCTATTTTCTACTGAATTTGTAGTTTTGTTTTAAACAAAAAGAGACTCATATAGTCCATATTCTTATGGCATCATTCATGCTGCTAACTCATGTCATTTGAGTTGGCGGACCATGACTGGCAGGGCCCCGCCCATAGACCCAGGGTTAGTGACTCCCCCAACATCTTTGAGACACTGCCCGTCCACTGCTCAGTGAAGGCCTCAGCCTCTTCCTGCTTCAGGTGCATGCAGGGCCTGGCCCTTTTCTTCTTGAGGTGCCTCATTTGGCCAGAGACCCCGTCCATCCTTCACTGCCTGGTGCTTTTGTACCAACAGGTGAGAAGCTGAGTCTGGATCCCTTTGGTGCACAAAGGCAGGTTAATTGGCAAGGCCAGTAGCTGGAGCTGGCAGCTCTGGAGCTTTCTTGCAGCTGGGGACAGAGTCAGCAGCACATGGGCCTGGTCCCTCCTGAGCTACTCCTGCCACTCCCCAGACGACCCAGAAATAGCCAGAAAGGGAGGGAGATGACATAGGAGTCCCTCCAAGTTACAGCTTTCCCCTGGACCAATCCCACATCCTGGTCCACAGTCACACAACGGGAAGGCAGGATGAGCGTGGAGAACTCAACTATGGCAAGTGCAAGATGCTGTAGGACCTGGCTCCTCCCTTCTAAGGAGCAGGTGAAGGACCTGCTGCAGGAAGAGGGCAAAGGGGGACCGAGACCAGGAAGGCTGGTGAGGTTTTGACCTTCTCAGATACCCTTAACTAAACCCCGAAACAGCATGAAATACAGCCAGAAATCCTTTTTAAAGATGACCTTCCCTTTTCAGTGTGTCAGCATAAGGGAAGAGAGGAGGCTGGATATTTCCTTGGTTTGGGCACAGTTCTGTCTTCTGCCAAAAAGCATTTGGCAGTGGGCCAACCTGTCCCCAGGAGAAAGGAATTGCATTATTTGCTAAATGATAGCAACTTTTTTTTTTTTTTTGAAAGTTAGCTCTTTTAAACTAGAGGAGAGGAGAGAACAGGGAATGAAGAAATGACCTGGTCTTCTTCCCTGTCTTCTAGAAGATGTGTCCCAAGCTTTCCTTGAGGCTGTCGCTGAGGAAAAGCCCCATGTAAAACCCTATTTCTCTAAGACCATTCGTGATTTAGAAGTTGTGGAGGGAAGTGCTGCTAGATTTGATTGCAAGATCGAAGGTAAGTCGTAGCTGTGCTTCTCTTCACCACACACAGGGTGTGGCTGGATGGCAGGGCCAGGTCGGTTCTGTGCAGCCTGGAGCAACCAGGAACAGCCGGGCCTGAGGGAAACTGCGTGAGGGGGTGCTGATCTTAAAGGGCCACTCCCTCCACTCCCACCTCCTGGAAGCTAGTGCCCTTCAGGGACTCACCCAGGGCACATTTGATATTTCACCTACTTACACCAGCCGCTGGGCCTAAGTGTAAAAATGGTTTATCCATGGACTGTGGAACACGCTTCATGACGAAATGAGCTTTGCAAGCCATTGAGAAGCATGTGAAGTGCTGCCCACAAAAGGCTCTCAAAGAAAGGCTGGCACAAAGGGCACAGCATGTGGAGTCGGCCCTGCCATTCACCCACAGGCTGTGTGACCTGGGGCGGTGAGTGATCTTGTGCTCCAGAGTTCAAGCCCCCTGCCTGCAAGATGATGTCTAACCCACGAGCTGCTTGGCGGACTCTGCGAGGCGACATATGTGAAAAGGGGAAACCTTACGTTTTTAAAAGATATCATGGAATACAGGGAAAAGTTATGGGACTGGCACGTGCAGAGAGAGAGCATGCAGTGTGACTCAGACTGAAGCCAGGGGGGATCCAGGCACCTGGGACAAAGCACCCAGCGCCATCATCCCCATGCTGCTGCTCTGCTTGCCAGGAATAATGCCGACACAGGACTGTGAGTGGTCAGAGCTCAAGGGATCTTAAAGGGATCTTGCCATGGCACCTGAGAAATGAGGAAAGTTGATGACACAAGGCATTTCAGTTTCCACAGATTGCAATATTCTAGAAAGACAAAGGGTAAGATGAGAAAGGCCACTTTGCTTCAAGTCTGTGAGTTTCACATGCCAACCAGGGTGGAGGGTTACTTCCCGTTTTGGTCTGACCAAATAAAGCACAGAAGTTTGTTAAGCAACTTTTCCAAGGCCACATAGCACAGTCCAGCAGTCAGAACAAACTGTGCCTCCCACTTTGTGGGACTGTCCAGCTATGTGACTCTCTACAATATCTTTTGAGTGAAATAATCCAAAGTTAGGAATGAAAGAGCAATTTTTTCTTCTGCATCTTTATAGTATATCAAAGTGCCTTGTAAATACTTTGCCTACTATAATCTTTTTCTTTTTTTCATTCAATTAAAAAAAAAAAAGTGGAGGTACTGCCTTTGATGATGTGAAGGTTCTCAGATTTAGAATTCTTCCGAAAGCTCTGGGGCCACTCTTGTAACCCTCACCATCACCATTGCCCTCGGGCCTTCTGAAGTTCTCTCCTTTTTTTCTTTTTAAATTTTTTTAATAACACAGTGCTTATCATCTTTGTACTTAATGTTTTCTTCGGGATTATATCCTTGGTATTTGTGTAACTTTTCCGTGGAGCTCTGATGAGAAATTAAAGTATGTGGGCCGGGCGTGGTGGCTCACGCCTGTAATCCTAGCACTCTGGGAGGCCGAGGCAGGTGGATGGTTTAAGGTTAGGAGTTCGAAACCAGACTGAGCAAGAGCAAGACCCCATCTCTACTAAAAATAGAAAGAAATTAATTGGCCGACTAAAAATATATAGAAAAAAAATTAGCCGGGCATGGTGGCGCATGCCTGTAGTCCCAGCTACTCAGGAGGCTGAGGTAGGAGGATCGCCTGAGCCCAGGAGTTTGAGGTTGCTGTGAGCTAGGCTGACGCCACGGCACTCTAGCCCGGGCAACAGAGTGAGACTCTGTCTCAAAAAAAATAAATAAAGTATATGGATGCTGTTTTGATAAAGTTCTACTTGAAAACAATGTTAGAATTCTTAATTTCTTATGCATCATTTTTATTCTGGTTGGACTATAATTTATTTTCCTATAAAAATACTTCTCTAAAATTTAAGAGCAAATCAGTTGGAATATACTGTATAGCTTTAAAAACATGTGTGTATATATGTGTACAATATTGGTGACATGTGTATATATATGTACACATACACTTTTAAAAATGTATGTATTTATATATGTGTGTGTTTTACATTTTTGAATGCTGAACTTTGCAGAAACATAACTGATGCATAAAGTGATGTTAATCAATGCAATCCATTTCCAGTTATCTATAAGCAGATTACCTGCTTTGATCAGACTAAGACATTGCTTTCTTTTTCTTAGCAATATTATCAGCTCCTCTAAATTATGTTTTACACAGCTATTATCAGCTTTATTGAGTTATAATTTATATACCATAAAATTCACCCATTTTAATTATATAGTTCAATTATTTTTAGTAAATTTATAGTTATGCAACCATGACCACAGTCCAATTTTAGAACATTTCCATCACCCCAAAAAGATCCCCTGTTTATATTTGTTTTGACTCTTATTTTTAATTTAAATTTATTTAATTTTTTTTTTTTTTTTAGAGATGAGGTCTCACTCTGTCACCCAGGCTAGAGAGCAGTGGCATGATTGATCATAGCTCACTGCAGCCTCAAACTCCTGGGCTTCAACAATCCTCCTGTCTCAGCCTCCCGAGTAGGTGGGACTACAGGCTGTACAAGTCTAACATGGGTGGAAAATGGGACAACTTTAAAATATTCTATTTGGGGTTTCAGATATTAGTACTTACAGTACATGCCCATATTCTAATGTACATTTCAAAACAAATGCTGAAAGCCAACATCATAATTTTTTTCCTTGACCCCCTTAATCAACTGAGGTAGCTTAGGAGTTGCTTGCATGAGTTGATAAGAAATTTTGAATAACAACTTCTGCAACTTGTGTTCTCTCCCTGTAATGCAGGATACCCAGACCCTGAGGTCGTCTGGTTCAAAGATGACCAGTCAATCAGGGAGTCCCGCCACTTCCAGATAGACTACGATGAGGATGGGAACTGCTCTTTAATTATTAGCGATGTTTGTGGGGATGACGATGCCAAGTACACCTGCAAGGCTGTCAACAGTCTTGGAGAAGCCACCTGTACAGCAGAGCTCATTGTGGAAACCATGGAGGAAGGAGAAGGGGAAGGGGAAGAGGAAGAAGAGGAAGAGTGAACAAAGCCAGAGAGAAGCATTATAAGTCATATTAAAAGGACTATTTCTCTAAACTCAAAAAACTCAAGGTAGTAAAAGCACCTAGTGTGATTATCTAGTTAGGTCATTTGGGGGTTGATTCTTCAGCAACAGCAGTTTTTGATGGGCATTAATTTGAATTAGCTGGCACTTTAAGATACTTAGTGCAGCTAGATTTCATTTAAGGGAAATCACCAGTAACTTGCCTGACCAATTGATTTTAGAGAGAAAGTAACCAAGAGAAAAATTTATCTG
This sequence comes from Cheirogaleus medius, assembly GCA_008086735.1. Taxonomy (NCBI): domain Eukaryota; kingdom Metazoa; phylum Chordata; class Mammalia; order Primates; family Cheirogaleidae; genus Cheirogaleus; species Cheirogaleus medius. The sequence continues at coordinate 50,674,608 of VBSM01000272.1, forward strand.
GGCAAAGTCATATATTCCCCTACTGAATGCACTAATGAAAAATAAGGCCAAAACAAGGGCCACAGCTCAGCCCAGAGTCCCCAGCAATGGAAAGCCTCTCTCTCCCAGCTCCTGACTCCAGAAAACTGGGTCTTCTCCAGTATTGCTGCACTTCATTCTGAAAGCAGTTGAGCCATTCTAATTTATGAGGCACACTTTATTCCAAAGTATGCTGCAGATGTTCGAACTTTTCATATATCTCCCCCATTCCACCAGCCAGTTTTTCTGGATCTGAACTTGTTATGACATTAAGCACTAAAGACATTCTACTTCTTAAATTCTGAAGACAGGTCCCCTGCTCATGAATGACTCTGGCTTCCTTAGGAAAATAAAGTGTCCTTTCTTCTAAAATCAGTGGGATATCTAAACTTATCCCCTCTTTGCAAATGTCTAGCAGCTTCAGATATTTGGTTAAGAACCCATGGAAACAAAATCCTTGCTAATGATGCTTTTCTTCTTAAACCAGGTTTCATATTTGTGTTATAGAATATCAGCTCTGCATGTGTGGGAAAGATCTTTGTGTTTGAATGTAGGAAAAACCAGTTTGCTGAAAGTTAGTCTTAATTATTTACTGGCCACTATAAAACAGATTTCAACTGAAAAGCTGTAGAACTCCACATACTTTGGAATCTCCTTCAAGATAGTCTGAGTTTAATATATCTTCATTCTCAACACTCTCCAAAGGACTTGACCTACCTTATGGGTTCCACGATATTTTTCTTCTTGAATGTGCATCAATCAAGCCTTGCCCCCAACCTTGAAATATATTCTTAGACCTGATAAATGCACTCAGACTTGCATCTTTAGGGATTTTTAACTTTCTTTCACTACATTGGCACTTAAATTTTTTCTTTATAAAATGTTTTGAAGGTCATAAACAAAGACCATAATTGATATACCTGATACATTTCCTGTGTGTGTGTGTAACATTCCAAATACTTTTTTTCTTTTCCACTGTTTGTAAAGTGAAGCAATTTAATATTTCAAGGGACTTTTTAATAGTTCCTTAAGAACCAATTTTAAATTACTTCAGTGCAATTCTACACAGTATCAACATTAGAATTTTTATCTTATTCTTATGTTAACTTTGATTCTATTTTTATCTGCTTTTTGCTGCTAGTTTCAAATTGCCAGTATTTTCCTTTTTGCTTTTTAAACAGTTACAATATTTTTCATAATAGCCACAGTATTGCCACAGTTTATTATAATAAAGGGTTTTTATTTGATTTAGAGTAGTCAAAGCTTTTTTCCCAACACTTTTGTGTTTAAACTATAATCCTTGTGTGTGTGTATGTTGTGTGTGTGTGTGGTATATATGTGTGTGTTTACAGGCTAACGCCTTCTTGAAATTGTGTTAATGTTCTCTCAGTTTATTATACCATCAGAATGGTAAATGAGAACACTACAACTGTAGTTAGCTCACAATTTTTAAATAAAGGATACCACAGTGCATGTTGTTTGTTCAATCTCTGCAGACTTCTCTTTCTTTCTTTCTATGCCACCAGTTGTAGAGTACACGGATATATCTTGGAAACACATGAAAAACAAACACAGTGCTCCATAAATTTGAACAGTTGGCTTATATGGTTGTATTTTACTAAGAAACAGAATGACTTAGGTGGTTCTTATTTATATAGGTAGCCTAAATTACACATTTAGTTCAAAATTTTCTCAAGCATCAGTTTGGTACCATAACATTCTATTATAGAAGGATGTCTTCTATAGTATCAGGTCTTCATGATGCTAAAATCTACATGACATTTTTGAGACTAATTTTATTCCTTGCTAGTAAAAAATGTAGGATATATATTCTGCACCAGAAACAAGAACAAATATACTTTCTTCCATTCATTTTCATAGCAAACATATAAAAAACAATCCATTGATTATTCTTTACATTGCAGATCTTATTAAGAGATATTTCTTATGTGTAAGTAACAGGACATGCTGACTGCTGTCAGCTCTATGTTTATATAAAGACTGTCTTTTTCTTTTTATCAAAATGTTTGAAATTTGCTTTTTGCTTCACATCGTACCTGCTTTTGATAAATCTGTGTTAATGAGTATCAAGGAGGTAATGGATAATTGAATTCTGAAGAAACTCAGTTCTCCACTTTTTAAGAAAACACATGCAGTACTGCTTTCTTTATCCCTTGGGACCCCTTCTCTGCATTTTGAAAGGGGCGTGCAATGTTTGCAGCAGTCATTACTGAGACTCTCTGCCCTCTGGCATACAGTTAGGGTTTCTCTCCTGGCTTTCTGGTTAGGTGGGGCTGGGTGACCAGTCCTGGTCAGTGAGCTGTGAGCAGAAGTGATGTGTGCCCCCTCTGGACCAGAGTATTTAAGTGCTGACACAAGCTCTAAGTATTGACTGGCAGCATGTGAGAGGGTGGCTGCTCTATGCATCTGGGTCCTCAGCCAACTCAAAATGAGCACATAACACAAGCAAGAAATAAACCTTTCTTATAAACCACCAAGATTTGAGGGTTCTTTGTGGCTGCAACATAGACTATCCTGATACAGGGTCATCCCCATATTTTGGATCTGTGCTGACTCATACGGTAGCCACTAGTCACAGGTGGCTATTTAAATTTAATTAAAATTTTAAAAACTTCGTCAGTGTGAGTCACATTTCAAATGCTCAGTAGTCACATGTGACTAGCAGCTACTATATTGGACAGCACAGAGTAGAACTGTCTGTAAAGTTCTATTAGCACTACTCTAGATGGACTAGGAGGAAAAGAGAAATTCCAAGTTTTACTTCAACTATGCATATCACTTTTCAAATTATTGTAAAATTAAAACTTAAAAGCTTGTGTGAAAGTCTAGAGAGTATGATCTATACTATAGTTGCATCAATTGTATTGGATCATATAGACTCAATACTCAGGTATTCTTCATTATTTATAGTCATATGTAATTTTTTATTTTTTAAGACATTTTTATAGTATCAGTTCTGTGCTTCTCACCACAAAATCTAAATAGTCCTGCAATTCAAAAGCAACCATCAGATTCCCTGTGATATGAGACAACCAACAAGGCCAAAATCTCCAATGTCTTTCTTTTTTTCTTTTCTTTTCTTTTTTTTCTTTTCCAACTCTTCCCCTCCTGGCCTGGTATCCTCTCACAAAATCTCCAATGTCTTTCAAACTTGGAGATACTTAAGACGGGAACACCCAATGGGGGCACATACAGTGGATGCAGAGGAGACAGGGTTGCTGAGGCAGGATTTCGTCAACAGTGAACCAAAAGGAAGGAGGAGGAGCCACCCTGACAGCTACAGTCATTTTAACCTCAACTGGTTTTGATCATAACTCCCTTCCCACTGGAATTTAAAGGGCCCAGGCTCACACCTATAATCCCAGCATTTTGGGAGGCCTAGATGGGAAGATCACTTGAGCCCAAGAGTTTGAGACCAGTCTGGGCCAAATAGCAAGACCCTGGCTCTACAAAAAATAAAAAAAAAATTAGCTGGGTGTTGTCGTACTACACACCTGTAGTCTCAGCTACTTGGGAGCTTGAGGCAGGAGAATCATTTGAGCCCAAGAGTTCGAAGCTGCAGTGACCTGTGATCATGCCACTGCACTCCAGCCTGGGCGACAGGGCAAGATCCTGTCAATAAATAAATAAATAAATAAATAAAATAATAATAAATAAAAATAAAAAAATAAATCAACTAACCAATCAACCTTTCAAGAGGTGTATCATGCTTGGGAACAACATTAAATTTTTAACTGCTGGTTTTTGAAATTTTAACCTGTAAGCCTTACCCCATATTCCAAATTCTTACACAACTGCAGGAAGAGCTTCCTGTCAGAGGCGACAGCCCCAATAGTCTCTGAGGCCTGTGATCAATTTTCAGAAGACATTATTTGACTCTCTTGGACTAGATTTCTTCCAACTGAAGATAACTAAGGAAGAAGGGGGTTACAAATTAACCTAAGACAATTTGATCATTCATACTTATTAACATCTTTAAGGCAGACATCAGCAGCCTCCAATAGTTAAGAGATAGGTTGAGCTAGCCACAACCTTGCTCCAAGAGATCTGTTACAGTGAAAGATAAGTCTCAGACCAAAACTGTCATTTATTAGCAAGCAGTCATACAACCAATTCTGCAAGTTCCGTGAAGTCTCAGATCTGTCTCTCTAAAAAGCACCTGCATGTTCCTTGAAGGCAACTGCTGCAGTGTACTTGGGTAGGATCTAGCTAACCTGGTTAATCAGCCAAGTGGAGTCACTTCCACTTGGAACTATCCTTGGAACTAACCTGTCTGACTTAGCCACAATTTGCATTCCCTCTGTAAAATAAATTACTACCTTTTACCTCTACCTTTTACTATAGCTGTGGTTTGTGCCTCAGTTTCCTGTCTATAAAATTAGAGTAATAATAGTTCCTCATTCGTTGGTTGATATAAAGATTAAATGAGCTCATGCACAGCACCAGACTCTTGGTAAGCCCCTATTCTGGCACTCAGAGATGCTAAGATGTGTCAGAAATAGTCTCTACCCTCAAGGAACTGATTAAACTTCTACAGAAAAAAAATATGTGAAAAAGTTATATACAATCAGCCCTCTGTATTTATGAGTTCTGAATCCATGGATTTAAACAACTGTAGGTAAAAAATATTTGGGGAAAAAAATTCTACAAAGTTCCAAAAAGCAAAACTTGAATTTGCTGTGCACCTAGTACTATGTTAAATCCATTTGAAAGAAGTGATGTGTAGGCATCGTATTAAGTATTATAAGTAATCTAGAGATGATTTGAAGTATCATCTCTAAAGGAGGATGTGTATAGGTTACGTGCAAATACTACACCATTTTATATGAGGAAAAGTTTTAACTCCCAGTCCCTAAATACCTGCTTCTTAATAATCAAAGGAGAGAAGCTCATCTGACCCTATGAGTCTTATTTTCCAACCAAGAGGAAATTTCTAATCATGCTTAACTTTTATCCCAAAAAGTTCCCTAAGTTTTAATTGATATTTGCAAAAGCTGATTCACATTGACTTATTTCTGACTGCATATTAACCACAGAACAAATAGGGTTCTGCTAGGCAGTCCTAGGAAAAAGCTATCTTTTTCAAGTTCTTCAGAAAGCTCAAAATTAAGGCTCCTATTTTCAGAAGAACCAGGAGATCGAGGTTTAGGAAGCAGAAAGCTACCATAGTAGAGAGAAGGCCAAACATGAATCACTGAAGACAAGCAGTAATTCTGTACTCCTCAGAACTCTCATTAAACTGATAGTAAAAGGATAGTAATTTTTTTTTTAAGAGACAGGGTCACATTCTATCACCCAGGCTGGAGTGCAGTGGTATGATCACAATTCACTGCAACCTGGAACTCCTGGACTTAAGTGATCCTCCTGCCTCAGCCCCGAGTAGCTGGGACTACAGGCACACACCACCCACCACGTCCTGCTAATTTTTAAATTTTTTGTAGAGACGAGGGTCTCGCTATGTTGCCCAGGCTGGTCTAGAACTCTTGGTCTCAAGTGCTCCTCCCACCTTGGCCTCCCAAAGTGGTGGGAATACAGGCATGAACCACCACACCCAGCCAATACTTTTTTAAAAACATCTATAAGCCCTTCGAATATGGAGACAAATATGGGAGGTGACAGATGAAAAATATCAGAATTTCAGAAGATGAAAAGCAAAGAGAGGGTAACTGGCTTAGAACAGAGAAGCTGAAATATCAATTATCAAATACCAATTAAAACTTAGGGAACTTTGTGCAGAGGAGGAAGGCAATAGGAGGGGCAGCTGGTTTGCCCTAAAGGATTCCCAGGTGCCTATGAAAGGAAGCTTCAAGGGAATGTAAGGTAGCCACTCGTAGAGGCAAATCAAGGTCTTGATGGTTAAAGCAGATCAAAGTCCAACTAGGAGTACAAGGCAGAGGCGGGGATTACTAGGAGTTAGGAAAGATATGGGGCCAGAATCCAGGGCAGACTGAACATGCCATTACGACCCATGTCAAAGTGCACAAAAGAGCCTGAAGCTAGAAAGGCATTTGCTTGCTCAAGGCATTTTTAAAGACAGATTAGATTCTTAAAGTTAAACTGGTTGTCCAAGAAGCCAAGTCATTTAGACTTTCAATAATGTACCCTCTTAGTGAATGTCTTATATTCATTTATTTAAAGTAAAAGATTAGCTAATCTTCATTTAATCCAACTTGCCCAATTTACCACAATTTTCATTCCCTCTGTAAATTAACTTATGCCCACATACTTCCCACTGAGTTGCATATTTACCAAGAGTCAACGCATTTGTTCTTAAACTTATTTATGCCAGTTGTACTTGTCATTGTAATTGCATGATTTAATTATTATATGATGCAACAAAAATTGAGTGCTAAAGAGAAGAATAGTTGTCTCTGGGAAGCTAACCTGAGACTAGACTACTGGTCCTACATGGCAGATTGAACACCTGCATTACCTCCTGTCTCCCCCAAAACCTTACTAAAATGAAAGGAAAGGAAAAAAGGCATAAGCCAACAAGGGCAAAGGACGAGAGAGGAGATACAGTAGACTTGAGTTGTCAACAAAATTTGGGAATACACTAACTGGTAATTAATTTTTTAAGTTTCTACAAGTATCTTTAGGGAAGAAAGCCTCAGACAGCAAGGTGATTCCTACCACAGAATTAGGGGAACTAGGCATGCCCCCATCTCCTCCTCTAGTCCACATGGCCAGCCAACAATCCCACCTCACAACCCTGGCAGAAAAGGAGGTCTTTTAAAGTGGGCTGGTGAGGCAGAGGAACGGTGGACAACAGGCACGACGGAAGGTGGGATCAGAGGAAGGCCTGCACACCAAGCCTTGGAAGTCCAGCCCTCTCCCACTGTTCAGCAGCCAGAACTCGGACTGCTGGGCAAATAAGATTATAGCTAACTTCTTTCATCACTTCATTGGTTTTACATGTTTTTAGTTCTCTTTAAGTATATAATGTTTCCCATCTACCTCTAAAAATAATTATGGCCATTCCATTGGATCCTTAGGATTCTTATGTAAGTCTGTTGAATGCTTTTTGGACTTATTAGAATCCCAAAATGTTTTCATAGCCTTCTTTCTGGTAGGACCAACACCCCTATAGACATTAAAATGACATCGAACTGAATTCTGCATGTCATGGATTTGTCGGATGGTGTTAAGGTCATTCTAATGACTCTGAGCATTCTACACCAAAGCCCACGGTCAACAGGCTCCACCTAGACACACAACTTCAGTTTTTAGAGCCTCACTCTTGAATACAGGCGAACAACTACCTACCATCAAATATTTAAGGAAAACTTCTTGTGCAAAAGACAAAGAGGACAACAAACATTAAAAAAGAACTTGGAAGAAATAGAGATCATATAGGGAGGAGAAGAAAATAATCATTAACATCCTCAAAAAGATATAAGGAAATGTTGCATCCAAAAACAAAAACAGGATGCTATTTATAAAAAAAAAAATCAGAAATTAAAGAAACATTCAAAGAATTTGTTTGGAAGACAAAGATATAAAAATCTCCCAGAAAAAAAGAACAAAAAGACCATAAACAATAGGAGAGAAAAGTTAAGAGGATCAGGAGAGGTGCACTGTGCAAACTAGATGGGAACAGAGGACACGGAGCAGAAGTGGAAGTCAATATCCTACCTCGCAAAGTATTCACTTTCTAGGGTAGTGGTTCTCAAAGTGTAGTTTGGGACTCCTAGGACTTCCCAAGACTTTCAGGTGGGACATGAAGTCAACACTATTTTAATAATAATACTAACTTGTTATTTGCCTTTTTCACCCTCTTTCACTCACAAATGCAGAGAGGAGTTTTCCAGAGGGTACTAATGTGTTATGATGTCATCATTCTGCAGGCTTAGATTTTCTTGTAATAGAAACTATTCTTAGTTTTAATTTCTAATACGGTAAATGTTAAATAGTCATGAGCTACATAAATAAAAGCACTTTAGGATCCTCAATCACTTTTGTTTGAGTTTGAGAACCACTTTTCTAAGTGATGATTTAATCCTAAATATAGCTAGGACTTATACACATTAGTTTGAAGATCTCAGGCAGCACCCAAAATGTAACCCATATTACTACTGTTTCCTCTTCCTTTTCTTTGAGCTTCCCACCAAAAATCCCACTCAAAAACATCAAAGAATTTACTGACCTTGTAAGGGACATAGGTAAGGGAGTTTATACCAATTGGCATTTCACTCGAAAAACCTCCCAGACCTGTCGCTTCTCCTAAGTTTCCCCTCTTCTCTTTACTTTCCCCCCATGCTGTCTCTTGATAGCTTTATTTTTCTCTCACCCTCTTCCCTCCACCTTTTGTAGAGAAGTTTAAGTACATCTAAGATTTAGCTAAACTAGCAAAAAACCAAAAAGTAAAAAACAAAACAAAAAACCCACAGCACTGATATCTACATCTACTCTCATTGCAAGACAGAAAGACAAAGAGGTTTTGGGATTTTTTAAAGACAGAGTTGCACTCTGTTGCCCAGGCTAGAGTGCAGTGGTATCATCACACCTCACTACAATCACAAACTCCTGGGCTCAAGCAATCCTCCTGCCTCAGCCTCCCAAGTAGCCGGGACACCACCATGCCCTGCTAAATTTTCTATTGTTTGTAGAGACGGGGTCTCACTATGTTGCTCAGGCTGCTCTCAAACTCCTGGCCTCAAGTGATCCTCCTGCCTTGGCCTCCCAA
>VBSM01000272.1:50692965-50707586 GCA_008086735.1 Cheirogaleus medius
AGGCCATTCTTACCAGAGATAAGTGATATCTCATTGCAGTTTTGATTTGCATTTGGGATAATTATTTTTATTGTGAGTTTATATTTTATTGACCTAATCAATGGAAATTCCAAGGGTCTACATTTGGGATGCTTTCCCTCAGAAGGATTTTAACACGCTCTGCTAAAAGCCAGATGGCATCTGGACCACTTTAGTGACCCCTTCAATGATCCTAGAGGTTCATCTTCCCCATGTTGCCATGGGCTCCAGGCTTAGTTTCTCAATCCTAGCACTTGTATTAGCATTTGTCCTCAGAGCAAACCTGGCTTTTGTGTTTACTAACTGATCATTATTCTGGCTCCAGTCTGATGTTCTTTACCAACACCATCACAAGTCCTCTCTCCACTTCTGGCCCCCACCTTGGAGACATCCTTTACTTTCCTTCAAGTTCAGCAATGATTTAAAAAGAATGTCATTTTTAAAGGTTTGGGGATTTTTGTTTTCTGTGTGTTTTTTGGGGCAGTGGAGGAGTTTCTGTAGGCTTAATGATATCCCTCCTACTCCCAAATACATCCATATCCTAATCTCCAGAATGTTACTTATATGGCAGAGAAAATAGACTGGAGTTGGACCTAAGTGACTGCAAGAAGATATATTGAGTTTTAAATTGATTTCCAAATGACACAACTTTATGCCTTCCTACCTCCTCCTACTTTCCCATTAAGTAGATTTGATTGAAAAAAAAATCAGTCAAATGAATGAAAGCTTTTACATGAATGATTATTTGGTTTTGCAAAATGGTTCACCTCTTTGTTTCTTTTGTGAAAAAATTATTTTTTCTCTGATCACAGTCTGCAATTTGGGCCCACTAACTTGCTCTTTTAAAAAGTTAGGAAAATAAGGCAACAGAATCTCTATACAATCTGTGAAGGCACTAAAAGGATGGGATCCCCACAATTGTTCAGTTCCTGTCTCTCACTTCTTCCCTCCAGGTCTCATGGCTTTAAATACCATTTTGGGGACTCTCAAATTTATATCTCCAGCCCACATTTCTTCCCTGAACCTCAGAGCCCAAAACCTAATTGTCTATTCAACCTCTCCACTTGGATATCTAACAAGGATTTCAAACTCAAAATGTAAAAAACAGAATTACTGACTTCCGCCTTCAAAATTACTTCTTTTACAACTTAGTTCTTTCAAGTTGCTCACAATGCCTTTTATTTCACACTTCATATCTAATTTATCCACAAATCTTATGAGATTCTACTTCTAAAATATGTCCAGAATTCAATTGGTTTTTCATCACCTCAATTGCTACCACTCTGGCTCAAACCACCATCAACCACGGCCTGTATAATTGTAGTAACTTCCAGATAACACGTTCCACCAACTAATATCCATTTTCCTCTGGCTCCCTCTATATCATCTCTGGGAGACCTAGGACTTTGTCTCTTTCATTTAATGTCATAAATCCCGCTGCAACTTTGTAGACTTCCCATGAATACTTGTTGGAATGAATACATAAATACTTCAGTATTCATTTAAGGAGATGCTTGGGTGTACGAAAATGGACGGCAGGAGACTTTTACAAATAAAGAAACCCCGGAAACAAAGGAATGAGTGGAAAGTGGGGTCAGCAGATTCCCTCACAGCAGACAGGCTTTCCACTTAAGCCAACATGCTATTTTTCGTCATCGTGGATATAAACCTACTCCCTTAACCTGCACCTCTGCCTCAGCTGACCGCCTCATCTAATTTCCCGTCCCGCCCACGCGACGGGCGAGCCCAAGTGGCTTTGAGAAGGAAGATGCACTAGAACACCCGTCCAGCCCTCACGGACGACGCTGCATTTTAGGTCACAGGGGCTCCACTGTAACAGTACCTTAAAATCAAAAGGCAGAGAAGAACCTCCAACCCAGGTACGGCTAAGGAGCATAGCCCACCATGCAAAGGACCGGGGAAGCGAAGACGGCGTCAACTGCCCTAATCCAAAATGGCAGGATACTCGGGTGAAAGTGTTTAAAGGTGAAGATAGGGCCACTGGAGAAGGAAGTACGAAAGCATAATTGTTTTGATCCAACACGGAGGCCGTGGTTATAGGAGAGTAAATAGCCAGGGACGACAAAGCATCCAGCTGGCAGAAACAGCGGGCCTGGCGAGCGCGGTCAAACACACAACGACCCAACTCAAGATGGCGACGGAGGTCGCTACCCGAGCGCACAAGAGGCGGGGATTACCCTGATCCAAGATGGCAGCGGCGATTGAGGCAAGCCGAAGGACTCGAGCGCCAGGAGCGTCTGCGCCCTCACCCAAGATGGCGGCCGCCGTGGGCGCTGTCCCGGGCTCCGCCCCGCGGCCCCGCCCCGCCTCTCCTTCGTCCCTCCCTCCGCCCTGTCGCTTGGCCGAGTCCGGCCGAGGTGCTCGCGCAGGCAGAGTGCGCTCCGGTCACTTGATATGGCGGCAGCGGCGGCTACTGCGGCAAGCAAGGCGAATGGGGGCGGCGGTGGCCGGGCTGGGGCCGGCGAATCCAGCGGCACGCGGAAGAAGAAGGGCCCGGGGCCTCTGGCCACCGCGTACCTGGTCATCTACAATGTAGTGATGACGGCGGGGTGAGGCTGGGGCTCGGGGAGGCGGGGAGCCAGCCTGGCCGGGAGGGAACTCTGCGGCCCGCGGCGCGCAGTGCAGCCAGCGGTAGGCGTCCGGGACCCGGCACCTGGGCGCTGCGGACGGCGGAGCGCGGAGCCGGCCGGGTGCCCGCCTGCGCTGGGGGCCGAGCCAAGTTCCAGGGAAGCGCTGGCTCGGGAGGGCCGTGGGAGAGAAGGTGGGTGGCCACCCGGGCAGGTGTGGGGGCGGCGTGCCGGGCCATCTGCGGCGCGGAGGACAACCCAGGCGGCCAGTCGCGAATGGTGAGCTGTGCGCACAGGGAGCTGTGGCTGCTGAGTGACCATTCATTTAGGCGGCTGCTTTCAAAATCCAGGCTGCGCTTTAATCTGAAAGGTATCGGAAAAGCGTTCAAAGTTTTTGACCAGTGGCGTGAGCACAGCCATGCTTTAGTTGAGTTGAGACTTTTTAGGATGGGTTGGGGTGGGGAAGAAACTTGGGATCGGAAGGTAGAGTTACTGGGGAGGGGAAGTGTAGACTCTCCAAACAGGTTTTACCCATCTTATGTCTCCCTCATTTCAGTCCATACCTTATCACAGCGGGTTTTTAGTTCTGACACTGGCTGTGTGACTTTCCATAAATCGTCTTATTGCTCCAGGCCTCCGTTTTTTTCACCTATAAAACTAAAGAGTTGGGTTAGGTGATCTTGATGGTTCCTCCAGCTCTGCAATTCTTTACCCTGTGGTTTTGGTGAGGAGGACCACGGTATCAGACTATTTGTTGTATATTTTTTTATTTTATTAATATATAGATTTTTAGATATAGGATCTTGCTTTGTCACCCAAGTTGCAGTACAGTGGTGCAATCACAGCTCCCTGCGGCCTCCATCTCCTAGGCTCAAACAATCCTCCTGCCTCAGCCTCCTCAGTAGCTAAGAGGACAGATGGGCACTGTCACACTTGACTAATTTTTAAAAATTTTTTGTGGAGAGGAGGTCTCACTATGTTGCCCAGTCTGGTCTTGAACTCCTGGCCTCAAGCAATCCTCCTACCTTGGCCTCCCAAAGTGCTGGGATTACAGGCATGAACCACTGTACCTGCCTGTATTTTTAAATTGTATTCATTTGTAAAAAAAAAAAAAAAAATTCCTTAACATTTTATTATGAAGAATTTCAAACATACAGGAAAGTTGAAAGAATTGTATAGTGAACATCCAGTTTTATTTAAAGTAGGTAATACATTGGCAGGGTTCAAAATTCAAAATATACCTAAGAGCATGCAGTGAAAATCTTTCCCCCTACCTTTCCCTTCTACCCAGATCCCCTCCATTGAGGCAACCAATTTTGTGTATGTTTAAGATGCTGTTACACTTCCCCTCTTTTTTAAAAAACACAAATGCTAATGTATATTTACAGTTCAGCACCTTTCTTGTGTGTGTGTGTGTGTGTGTGTGTGTGTGTGAAAATAAATATATCCTGGACAGATCATAGGCTTATTGCTAGAATTAGAAATGATAGATGTTGAAACCTAGGGTCAGAGAAGTTGTGACTTGCTTGAGATCATAGAACTTGTTAATAAAAGGAAGTTATGTATCTAGAAATCATTTCTCTTGACTCACAGGCCAGTGAAGAGCTATTACAGATACAAGTTTTCCTTATCACATAAATGGTCACATTGATTTTTAAAAGAGCACTCACGAATCCGTGTGTGTGCGTTTATATATAAAATTTTTGTCTTAGCAAGGGCATTGATGAGATCATTGAATTGGAGAGGTATTTTCAGGCATGTTGATAAGAAGAAGTCTGTTCCTGGGCAATGAACATACAGCATGAGATAGAGGGTAAAGAGTGATATCTTAAACCAGGAAGAGAAGTTGGGATTATAAGAGCAAAGTAAGCTTTCTTCCAGGCTGCTAATGCTGGACCAGTTGCACCATTAAGGAATACATTTCTTATTTGATGTCCTTCTATGATAGTTTTTAGAAATATTAATAACATAGACCACATATCCCTTTGACTAGTTGAGATTGTACATTCAGGTAAATCTATTACTGTGGTCCAGGAGACATACCCTCATGATAAAGATCCATTTGTTTCACCATGTAACTTAACAAATTAAAAATTATAAGACCTGACACTTATTTTGAGAAGGACAGTGGAACAGAAATGTAACGTTCACAGCTGTATGCTTAAGTGCTTCCCTGTTTTGTGGTTTATGTATATCTGGCTTTCCTTTCTGAGCTGCTTTCGGGAGATTCAGCTAAAAAACTTTTATTCTTAAAAATAATTCATTTGCAATTTTGAATTAAAATTTGAATTCAATTTTTCAATTGAAAAGGAGAGATTTTAATATATGAGTATGTTGCAGTGAGGCACTTAAAAAAATAATTTAAAACATTACTCTATTATTATTAAAGACCCTTGAACTTCACAGGCCATTTAAATTTTTCCCTTAATCAGTTTTTTTTTTTTTCTCATCTTAGACTTTCTGGCACCTAATTTAGCTGCGCAAAGACCATTTTAGCTTATTCCCTTCATTTTGGCCTTCTCAATAGGCAAGTTTGCCAAAAAAACCCGAGCTCCAGATGGGTGAGGTGCCACTGTGCTTTTGCTGAGCACTCTTGGTAGGGTGCTTTTGGTAGTGCAACATTCCTATGTATTACAGCTTGGTATTTGAGAACTACCATCAGTAAATCCAGGATACTGATTCTTGAGATCTACCTTTAGCAATATCTGTTATTACAACCTCATTTTTCACCCTGATTGCTCTTTTTTTTTTAGGTGGCTGGTTATAGCTGTTGGTCTGGTCAGAGCATACCTGGCTAAGGGTAGCTACCATAGCCTTTATTATTCAATTGAAAAGCCTTTGAAATTCTTCCAAACTGGAGCCTTATTGGAGGTAAGTCCTGAGATTTATTGTGTTATTGATTTCCATTGTTATAAAGTAAAAAACATACTACTAAATTATATGGAAGTAGCCATATCTCTGTTAGATTTGCTTTAAATTTTGAAATTTTGTCTCCTAGCATACTATAATGTTGATACCTAGACTATCTTTTTGATGTTCTAGGTAAGGTAAAATCTCATTTAACTTGTAACACCTGGAATATATTTTATATTCAACTTTTATTGGAAATCAAATGAAACAAGCTTATATGAGGATTTTTAAAAATTCTAGAGACATCCTAGGAAAGCATTGGCAAACTCAATTTTGGGTGCTTTATAATGGAAACAGTGAACTTGGTGGGTATAGATTATTGGAAGCAATAGATACAAGAGACAAGAGATAGTAGAGCCTGTCTGAAAGGCATCCAAATTAAAAAGAAAAAAGTTTTAACAAAAATTTATTGATTTTCCTGCATTAAGGGCAATGTATATCTGTTCTTCTTCTCCTAGGGTAAATATAGATTAGGATATTTGAGCTACAAGTGCCAGAAACCCAATTTAAACTATTTGAAACAAAAAAAGAATCTTCTGGCTTCTACTTGATAAAGATACAGGGTTAACTTACAAGATCAAAGGAACCAGCTCAGGAATGAGAACCAAGGATTTGACACTGCTAGACTCTCTTTCCACCATCTAACCTCTACTTATCTCTATTTCTGTTTGAATGTTGGCTTCAGGCTCTCCTGCAGACAGCCTTCTCCACACTTTGGGAAACAGGGAGGGAGTTTATTTTTCTCAGCTTCTGTAACACACACAGTTCTAGGGAAGGATTCTGGTTGGCCCTGCTCAGAACAGTTCAGACCCTTGCCAGAGTCCTGAGATACTCAGCCAGGCTTAGGACACGTGCCCATCCTTCTGTCCAAGGGACTATAGACTTTTTTAATGGACAAGGGGAGTGGGAATAGGTTTGGCCCACAAAATCAATAGCTGCCATATAGTTGATGATGGTGAAAAACCTTCAGTTTGCAGGGAAGATCTGGTATATTTCAGTTTCATTTCACTTAGCCTCCAGAGCATGCCCATCTATGACTTTCCTACCTCAGTGGCAATTTTTAAAACCTGAACTATGGAATGATATTTAAGAAAAAAATTATTTACCTCTGAAATGGGATATAATACCTCTACTTCTCACTCTTACTTTTAAAAGCAGAAAGTTGTAGTTTTTTTGGTTTTTTTTTTCTCTTAGAAAGCAGAGGAATTTCAGTACTGTCCATTCTTATACAATTTAGGTAGATGGTATGGTGAAATGAGCTTCCACTTGGAGTCTGAGTACCCTTATTCTAAATATGCTGGTTTTACCAACTTAGTCTGAATTTGGGCAAGTCTTTTTTATCGCTTATCCACCTCATTTTTTCATTTGTAAAATAATCAGGTTAAGGTAGATTTTAAAGTCCTTTCCTATCCTAACAGTTTTGGGTCTGCAAGTTGTAGTGTGAACCATTGTTTAAACTTAGAAGCTTGAGTGAGGAGGGGGAGGGGCGGGAGTAAATAAGCAGCACTTTGTCTCTGAGGGCTGTGGCCAACATAGTTTCCCTCTAACTACAGAGAAGAAAATTTGGGGTCAACACCATCAGAAACTGGCCCAGTGCTAAATATAGTAGGGAATTATACCCAATTGGAATACTTCAATAATTTAAAGGGGATTCTATTTCTTTAAAACTTTATAATATTACAAGTATAATTTTAAAAATTTTAGTATCTCTTAGGAAAGTTCCATTAAGCAGTGTGATACAAAATCCACTCAGGAATCAAATGTTATCCTTTGAAGGATTAGCCTGTTTATCCCTATAGAATTTTTAATAGGGATTTAAGAAAATATTTTGGATTTTTGGGTTTATGTCTGTTATCCCCACTAAGAACCAAATAGGTGACAGATCCTGGATTTGATTTTGGGAAGAGGACTAAGTAAGTGAAGACTCCCAGGAACCTGAGGAAATTAACATTGCAGAGATCAGTGATGGCAGCAACACCATAGACTGGGAGGCAGAGCAGGCAAGCTTGCTAAAACTGCATTTCCTGTGCAGCCAGTTAAGGAGTGTTTTGTCACCTACCCAGAATACATTGTATAATAATACTAATAAATGTGTGTGGTGTTCTTGAATTACACATAAGTTATCCTTATGGGAATTATTAGTGCTTGACGATATATCCTATTTACAGGAAGAAAAAATGAATTCAAGGAGGATAGCTACTCATTTATATCTCTTTATGCCGAATGCTTTTATTTGTTGGGTTTTGTGAGAGTTTTCTTAAAAAGGAAATAGAAGTTTACTTGTTTTCAAGAAATTTCAAATCTTAGGAAAATCATAACACTTTGTTTTTTAAAGACTTAAAAATATTTACCAAGCAAGTGCAAATGGGCATGTAGATATGTAATGCAAAAAGAAGCTTACTTCCTGAGGAAAAGAAATGACTTTTTTATAAAATGGGCACAAAGATATATTGAGTTGGTAATATATGGCTTTTTTATAAAATGGACACAAATCTTTTTTTTTTTTTTAGGCAGTCTCACTCTGTTGTCTGGTAAGTGCCATGGCATCAGCCTAGCTCACAGCAACCTCAAACTCCTGGGCTCAAGCAATCCTTCTGGCTCAGCCTTTCGAGTAGCTGGGACTACAGGCGTACACCACGATGCCCAGCTAATTTTTCTATTTTTAATAGAGACGGGGTCTTGCTCTTCCTCAGGCTGGTCTCGAACTCCTGAGGTCAAGCAATCCCCCTGTCTAGACCTCCCAGAATGCTAAGATTACAGGCATGAGCCACCACGCCTGGCCTGGACACAAATCTTAATTTTTTTCTACATACTCATTCAAGAATGTCTTGAATATTTTTTGTAGATAATTTTCCAGAATATTTACAGATTATTTACAACACATAGATTATTTACCACAGGTAGTAATTTAAATAAGTATATGTTTGGGTAATGGGTGCTGTGGAGGTTGAGCTCTTGCTAATAAGGCGCTTAAAATCTTGTTGGATAGATAATTATTTTAGGACTCTTGGAGATAGCAGAAACCTTTTCAACTAGCTTAAACAGCAAGAGGGATTTATTATAAGTGTGTCGGATGTTCCATGGAACCCAAAGGCAGAGATGTTATAGCTGGGTCTTAGGAATGGCCTGAAGTCAGGGACTAGAGCACCATGGGGAATCCAGGAGTTCTTACTCCATCTCTTATTTCTGCTACTCTCTTTCTCTCTCTCATATTCATTCTTCTCTTCTTGCAGACCAGTTTTCTCAGTTTCTTAGTCTACATAGCAGATAATGGTAAATGCCAAAAGCTCCTGAGATTGTAGCTCCTATAATCATGAGAGCAGCTATTTACAAATAGAGTCTTGCTGCCAATTCCACATTCCCAGGGAAGAACCTAATTGGTCCAGCTTAAATCAGGTGCTCATTCCTGGCCCAGTCACCAGGAGTGTTCATTTATGGACCAATCACCTGTAGACAGGAGCAAGGTCACATTAACCATATAGAAGTGTTGGCGTGAATGGGGCAGTTTCTAGAAAAAGGGTGCTAAGTGGAAAGGCCAAGAAGTACTATATTTACCAAAATACTCACAAGACACATAGTAGAATGAAGATTATAATGTGTGAGATGATTTATAAATCGACAAAAAGTGATAATCAGTGTTGTGGGCCAAGAGATCAGTGTGTGAATAATATACTGTGTCCTGAGTTCAATCTTGAGTAAACCTGAGAGCTAATTAACAAAGGTAGCAAAAATTATTCATGGATAAACAAAATATGGTATATCCATACCATGAAAACAAGTAAATTACTGATACATGTTATACCTGGATGAATCTTGAAAACATGCTCTATGAAAGAAGGCAAATACAAAAAGTCACAAATTGTGTGATTCCACTTATATGAAATGTCTGGAATAGGCAAATCCATAGAGACAGAACATAAATTAGTGGTTGTCAGGGGCTGTAGGGAGGCGAGAATGGGGAGTGACTGCTAATGGATATAGGATTTATTTTTAAGGTAATGGAATTGTTCTTGAAATAGATACTGGTAGTGGCTGCACAACCTTGTGAACATACTAAAAACCCCTGAATTGTAAATTGTAAAAGTGCAAATTTTGTAGTATGTGAATTACATCTAATAATTCAAGCAGCTTTTAAAAAATGCTGTTCATCTATAATGAGCTGTGGATCATTTCTTTTTACTTCATTCTTTTTTAGGGCTCCATGATATTCATTGATAAGGCAGACTCTTATCTTTCCAGCTTTGTTGAGTAGAATTAAAGAATAAAAACTAGGAGGTTGCTGCAGTTATGACAGTTTCAAATTATTTCTGAGAGAATTTGGATTTCTAAATATCATTGGTTAACATGAGACAGTAATTACAGCAAAGACACTTTCAAATACTCATGATTGGACATGCCTCTGGGTTTGACAGTGGGGATTCAAGTGGGTTAAGGATTGTTCTGCAAAGACATTAACTGTTCGAATACACTTTCTACCCTAGTCTCTCTCTCTACCTCCTCTTTAAGGACAGTAACTCTTAGATTTATTCTTTTGAGGCTATTTTCTAGATCTGATAAGCATGCTTCATCTTATTCTTTTTTCTTTTTTCTCTTCTGACTGTGTATTTTTAAATGGCTTGTCTTCAAGCTCACTAATTCTTTCTGCTACTTGGTCAATTCTGCTGTTGAGAGACTGATATATTTCTCAGTTTGTCAGTTGAATTATTAAGCTCTAGATTTTCTGCTTTTTTTTTTAAAATTTCAATCTCTTTGTTAAATTTCTCTAATAGACTTCTGAATTCTTTCTCTCTCTGTGTTATCTTGAAGTTCATAAGCTTTTTCAGGACAGCTATTTTGAAGTATTTGTCTGAAAGGTCACCTATCTCTATCACTCCAGGATTGGTCACTAGTAAGTACCCTATTTAGTTCGTTTGGTGAGGTCTTATCTTCCTGGATGTTCTTAATGCTTGTGGATGATTCTCTGTGTCTGAGCATTGAAGAGTTAGGTATTTATTTTAATCTTCACAGTCGGGGCTTGTTTGAACCTGTGTTTCTTGAGAAGGCTTTCCGGATACTCAAAGGGAATTGTGTTGTGGTCTAAGTCTAGTCACTTCAGCTGTGTCAGCACCTGGGGGGCCACAAGCCCAGTAATGCTGTGACTCTTGCAGACTCTTGGTGGTACCACCTGGTGGACTTGGGTAAGATATAAGAGAATACTCTGGATTACCTCTCACTCTCTATACTGGGCTGGTGAAGTTGGAGGAGGTGGGCACTCTTTTGTGGCCACCAGCCCCAGGTCACACCTGAAGCCAGCCCAGTCTCACCCAAAGCCAGTAGTGACTGTAGCCTGGCTACCTGCGATGTTTAGTCAAAGCCCAGGGGCTTTTTCAGTCAGCAGATGGTGGTGAATCCTGCCAGAACTGGGTCTTTCCCTTCAGGGCAGCATGTTTCCTTCTGGCCCAGGGTGGGTCCAGAAATGTTATCCAGGAACTAAGGCCTGGACTCAGGGGCCTCAGGAGTCTGCTTGGTACTTTATGTTACTGTGGCTAAGCCGGTACCCAAGTTGCAAAACAAAGTGCTCTGAGCTCTTCTCTTTCCTTTCCCCAAGTGGAAAAAGAGTCTCTCTGAGCCGCACTGCCTATAGTTGGAGGAGGGGTGACACAGGCACTGGTTTGACTGTCGCTGCTGGTGTCTCACTGGGTTACATGCACCCCAAGTCCACTGGCTCTGAGCCAGCACAGACACAGAAATTTCCTAAGCACTGCAGCCCTTGTGGCCCAACTGCTCTATGAATTTAGTCCAGGCCCCAGGCTGCTCTTTGTCTGCTGGTGGCGGGGGCGGTGGGGTGGTGTGGCTAGCAGAAACTTGGGCTTTAGGGTGGAGGATTTCCCTCTGGCTGGGCTGGTCAAAATGCTCCCTTCATGGGCACTGGCAGAATTCTGCCCTGTGCTGTGTTCCCCTGTGCCAGGGTGGCCCTGAGTTTCAATGCAAAGCCCCACAATCACTTTACTGTCCCTCCCACCAGCACACAGATTCTCTCTCCACTTGGCATGCTGGTGCAGCACTGCCGGGAGATGGCAGAGAGGTGGCATAGGTAGGGCAAGACTGTCTTTTCTGCCTTCTGCGGTGCCTCTTTCCTTGACATAATGTTGAAACCAGGTAGTATGATCGCTCATCTGATTTTTAGTTCATCTGAAGGTGCTTGCACATTTGGATAATTGTTGAATTAGGTGTTTGTGTGGAGGGATTATTGCTGGAGGTTTCTATTCAGCCCTCTTGCTCTGCCCCCTTAGAAAGACCATAACTGCTGAGACTGCTACACACTATCTTCAACAGAAGGACATCACTGCATATATCATTTACCTACCACTGCCCATCTGGGAGTACCTGATGGACCACAGGAACTCCTTTTCCTTCCATTCTCTTCCAGATCCTTCTGCTACCTAGAACCTGTTTATCTACAAAAAGGAGTAAACAACCCAATCTCATTTCTCATCTTTTCCTAGAGTTGACCAAGGGCTGGGTCTGATATGGCAGAACTGGTTCTGGAGAGTGGTGAGGGAGAACAGACAGCTTTTGTTATGTCTTCTAACCCCACTACCACTTTCTTAGCCCCAGGTCTGTACTCAGGTCTGCCTCTTCATGCCTCACCTCACAATGTTCTTCAGATCGTTTAACGAAATGGAAACCTGACTTTGGATATTTCTCTAAAAGGTAGCAAGATATTAAGAACTTGTAGTGTTCTAAGAAGAGGAGGGATCCCATCTTGTCTCCCTGCCAGTTTTTCTGTCTTTATGGCTCAAATATTGGATGATTTTGTTTTTGTCCCCATGGAAATATCCTGCTTCAGGCACATTCTATAGGTTAAGTCTGCTTTTGTGAACTGGCCTGAGACATCACCATCCTCTGTAATATTTTTCCTCCTTGTGGAAACATGCTGATTTCCCAGTAATAATAACCTTAAAAAGGAACTTTTGAAATGCAAGCAACATGCACGTTAGACTACTTTTATTCTGAAGACTCATTTTGAGGAAACAGACCTCTAAAAGAGACTCTGACAAGCTAACAGAGCAAGTCATAGTGGAGATATCTAACACAAACAGGAATGACAACAAATCTCAGAAAAACCAGCTTCGAAAACAATGTGAAAGCCCAAGGAAAAATCTAACTTGGGTATAATTAATGTGTCACAACATTAGAAAGAAGAAGGGAGCCTGTGGGAAACAGGAACCCACCCACACAGGCCTCGCTGCTTGATGACTCGAGCAAATAGAAGCAAATTCAAAGAGGTGTGATAGCTGATGTCTGTAGAAAGGAATGTGCTGAAATTAAAAAAAAAAAAAGAATCAAAACTAAAAATAACAGTGGTGGCAATGCAGGACAGGAAGGAGGCCACAGTGCAGAGAAATAGGTGATACTGGAGATTCAAGAAAGGCAGGGGTTTCTAGTCATTGTGTGACATAGATGACAGAAAAGAAGCCATTGGGAAATCCTCAGAGTTCCCATTTGAAATGTAAAGAGAGCAGTACAAAACCTGGAGTGCCAGGCACATCAGACGTATTATGTGTTGGTGACCTAGCTAATGGGTGCATGATGATATGAACAACAGAAAAACAAAAAATATATCTAAGTAGTGAAACTCAACAGACTAACAATGATGTAATAGAACCAGTGTATCTAGAAAACCTATTGACGGTATACAAGCTTTCAAAAAGTAAGGCTACCAGAAGTAATAGAAAATGTTGGGATGTATAACTCATAAATAATCAGGGAGAAAAATTATAGAAAACTTTTCTGAACTGAAAGGCCATCTCACTATGGGTATTGAGAGTATATGGAGTTCCACGTGAAAAAAATTCTGTCCATTTCTTATTTGTTACGTTTTAAAAGTTAAACAATTTCTGGCAGGAAAGAGAAAATTTTAAAACCTAAGAGTAACAAAGAACTTGGGACCTGAGACTTTGAAGAAGAAAAAAATCCAAGTGAAAATAGGAGAAAACATTAGATTCCTGGATAACAGACCATGCAATTTCCTACAGATGGAGACATTTTGAGAACACCTACAGAAAGTAATGGAACTTTGAAAGCACCTTATCAAAGTGCATTTAACGGTTATATAAATAAATAAAATTAACCAAGTTTTCAGACTAGCACTGTCTAGTAGAACTTTCTGCAGTGATAATGTTGGAATGTGCTTCTGTGCAGTCCAAAACAGTAGCCACTGGTCATATGTGGCTGTTGAGCCTTTGAAATGTGGCTAGTAGGTCTGAGAAACTGAATTTTCAATTTTAATTACATTTTTATTAAAAATAAAATTTTTTTTTCATTTTTAGAGACAGGATCTCCCTCTATTGTACAGGCTGTTTATTTAAATTTAAATAGGTCCCTATGGCTAGTGGCTACTGCACTGAACAGTGACGGTGGGAGGCTGCGGTACAGATTGCAGCATGTCCACATGGACTCTCCTGAGATACTTTGGATTTCACCAGGATAGAATGAAGGGGGAAGGAGGTTAAGCAAAGGAAGACAAACATAACAATGTAAATTTTATTTCCAGAGTTTATAAGCTTCTTAATTCATAAGTTGAGAATAATGAGAGTAATTATGTTGATGTTTTCAGATTAGGAAAGTCAGTAGAAAAAAGCAACGTTGCAGATTTAGGAAAAGGTTTGGAAGGGTACATATCAAACTTACTAGTGCTTACCTCTGTGGAGGGGAGTGGTATATCTGAAGGAGCGGAGAGAATAAAAGAAGATTTCTACTTTTATTTACTCTGTATACTTTAGTATGCATTTATATATCACTTACATGAAATTTATAAAAAATAATAAAATACAATAGAAAACAAAAGGTGTTCCTCTCCGAAGTGGGTCTGAAAAAAGAAAAAACAGATGAATGAGGAAAATAGGATTAAAAAGTTTTGTGAAAAAGGAAGACAAAAAGGCAGCTTAGTTTATCTTTTTTTTATTTTTGTTATTTCAGCATATTATGGGGGTACAGATTTTAAGGTTGCGTACAATGCCCTTGCCCACCCTCCCCCCCCCAAGTCTGAGCTTCAAGTGTGAGCATCCACCAGACAGTGCACATCTCACTCATTATGTATGTATATACCCATCTCCTCCTCCC
>VBSM01000272.1:50715480-50758911 GCA_008086735.1 Cheirogaleus medius
CTTTACCTCTCCCTAGGAAGGGTTAGAGGTATGCCTTTCCCCTCCACAATGCTCGCCATATCCCTAAGATATAGACACCCACTTTTCTAATTCCAAGCCACGCCTGCACCCCAGATTCCACCTTGTCCATTGGGTTCCTGGATATCCACTTCTGGATGCATTCAGGACCTCCTCAGCCTGACCCAGACTCCCAAACTTGTTCTGCCTCCATATTCTCTTTGTCAGGGGTGCCACCAGCCATTCAGTCACCCATCCTAGACCCAGAGCTCATTAATGGTGACTCTTTCTCCCTTAACCATATCCCTATAGCCAGACAATCATTAAGTTTTGTCAGTTCCATTTCCTAAATATTTCTCAGATTCATCCCTATTCAGGACCTCAGTATATCTCATCTGGACTCCCATTTGGGTCTTCCTGAACTTCTAGGGTTATAATAAAAATATTAACAATAAGAACCACCATTTCTTGAGTATTTAGCATGTCCCAGTGCTTTACATTCATCATCTCCTGTACTTCCCATTTTACAGCTGACAAGACTGAGGCTAAAAAGGTTTCATGTCTTTGTTCTCACCACAAATAAATATGTGAGGTAATGCATATGTTAATTAGTTTGATTTAGCCATTCCACAATGTATATACATAAGTCAGAACATCACATATACACCATAAATATATGTTTTTTAATTTGGCAATTAAAAAAGAAGAAGAAGAAGAAAGTTTTCATATCTTGCCAAAGTTCACACAGCTGATAGCCAGGAGTTGAACCTATGGCTGTGTGGCTCCAAGTCCATGCTGCACACTGCCGCTGAGGGCTTGGTTAGCGGATCATTCTCAGCCTGTCACTTCCTGCTTAAAACCCCTCCACTGGTTTAAATTTCTTCATGATCAGGACCCTGCCCACCTCTCCAGTCTTATTGTGTCCATTCCCTGCCTCCCACCCATGCTTCAGCAACCCTGACTTTCTCGCAAGTGACCCCACATACCACAGGACTGCACCCTTGTGTCTCACCGTGCCCAACCTTTGCTCTCTGCGTGGAATGAACAGCCGGCCCGTTCACCCGTCTAACTCTTTGCTGGTCTTCCTCCAGTAAACTTCCCAGCCACCCACCAGCTAGATTAAGTACCGTTCCTCACTTTTCTGTAATAACCTACACTTCACTCTATTGTTAACACCTTCCACATTGTGTGTGTGGTCTGTCACTGTACTCATATCCCCACCAATATCACTGAACATTCTGAGAGTGAGAACTGCTTCTTACTGATCTCTCTATCCCAACACAAACTACATATCCCAACACATAACTACATAGCACCAAGTGAGAGCTTGGTGAACATGTGATCATAATCTTACCAAATTCTGGCAGAAATTTCCAAAACTTGTTCAAAGTGTTTTCAGTTCCTTAAAAGAATTAATGATAACAATAATAAATACACTGTTTCTAACATTAGCGTAAAGGCAATGCTTCATTTTTTAACTTCTACAACTTAAGTTTATTTTTAGAATGATGGTTTATTTTCTTGTAGCATTCTGACTGTTTTTACTATAACAATTTAGTCCTTGAGAAACTTATTTTAGAGCCTTAAGATATCTTTAGTTTACGTACTAAGGATGAAAAGTATGGACCACAGTCAGACTTGGGTTACTTACTAGCTGTGTGACTTAACTTTTGTGCACTTTTAATTTTTTTCATCAGTAAAAGGGGGCTAATAATACCAACCTCATAGGGTTCTTGTGAAAATTAAGTGGAACAATGTATGAAAAACACTTAGCACAATGTCTAAAACATGGCTATGTTGAAAATTGCCAAGTAAAATGGTAGCTGTTATTATTAACTAAAACAATATAGTGTCATAGAATGTTAAAAACTTTATTCTGCCTCTAACGTAATGTTCAATATTTAGATCTGTATCGATGTAACTCTTTTGTATTTTTTTTAATTATAGTTCCTTTGTAAGTGAGCACTTCAGGGCCATTTATTCTTGGTATGGGTTGGAGTTGCATTGTGTTCATGGTCGCGATGATGCAACTTGGCAAAAATGGCCTCCAGAAACAATAAACTAAAATTCCACACGAGGGGCTCATTTCTGTGAAGAAGTCAAGCCTGTGTCCTTGTAAATGAGTTCCTATATCTCAACTTTTTCAAAGTAGGTTGTTTGTTCTCCATTGATAATCCAGGGACAGGATTTCTCAAATGCTGTGGTTGCAGCCCTCAACCTAAGATTTGTAGTGCTTTGTATGTACTCAGTGTTTTGCCTTTTAGAAATGAGAATTTTTTTAAAACACCAAAACCCACTTTGAAATATGTTTTTCACAAGAGTACAAAGAACAGTTGTGGTTTCTTTATTCACATGGCATGGTTTGAAAGAAGTATTGTCATTTCTCTGTGCTGTCTTCAAGATTAGATTGGGCAAGAAGCACGGGAGATATGAGAAATGCTAAGCAACTCTGCAGGGTGCTTCTTCCCGTTTGTTAGGGTGGAAATTAGAGGTAGAGGGACTGGAGCTGAAGATATTCTTGGTAAGATGTGACATTGTGCATTTGATGAACATTTCACATCAGAAATTATACTACCAATATAAATAACTTTGGGAGTTTTCTTTTGATTGAAAACCGTGAAACCAGATAGGAGCTCAGTCATAGCCCAGAGGGTGTTATGTCTAAAGTTGAGTATTTGCACTTCAATTTCATCAACAGACAGAGACAAAAAATCTTTCACTTAGATGTCCTGGATTTGAGGTTTCAAACATTTGCTGTGCGGGCCAGCTTGTACTCCTCTCAAACATCAGACACCTTTTATTAAATTTTTGTTAAAGTTAATTTCAAAAACTCACAGTCACCTTAAAATTAGTGGGTAGCATATGGCTCCAAACCGATTGTATTAGGTAACACATGGTGCCAAGGGAAGTGGAGCAGCTGCTAGAGAGACACTTGTCTCCTATCAAAAATATTTTCTGGCCAGGCATGGCATCTCACACCTGTAATCCTAACACTTTGGGAGGCCAAGGCTGGTGGATCGCTTGAGGCCAGGAGTTTGAGACCAGCCTGGACAATAGCGAGACACTGTCTCTACCTCCCCCCCCCCCCCCCCCCCCCCCCCCGCCCCACCAAAATATTAGCCGAGCATGGTGGCACATGCTAGCTACTTGGGAGACTAAGGCAGGAGGATAGCTTGAACCCAGGAGTTTGAGGTCACAGTGAACTATAATCAAGCCACTGCACTCTAGTCAGGGTGACAAATTGTGAGACACTGTCTCATAAAAAAAAAAAAATTCCATCCCACCAATTAGAGCTAACTAAATCCTCTCTTGAGCTCTAACACCCCTCCTCCAGCACCCCACTTTGAGAAGGTCAGGCTTTTATCAGTCATTTACAATGCAACATTATAAAAGAACTGCCATCATTTGTTTTTAAAACCAGACACAGAACCCTCCAAGTTTTAGCAGAAGAGAACTCTGAAAAGGGAACATCCTGGAGGGAAGGGGTTAACTCCTCCACACGTCTCTGACCTGGAATTGTCTCTGACCTGGAATTCGGCTTTCACACCTGTACCCAGCCCTCAGGGCTATGGCTGGGCACAAAAACAAAACTGCTTTCTCTGGTTCCACGCTTAGTTGACACTTTTAAAAATAAACCTTACCATATTGTAAGGAAGAAAAAAGGGAATAATTATCTAAAATACAAACAGTATAAAAATTGTCATATTCCCAAAGAATAAATTTTCTGATCCACTTGCCTCCCTTTTAGTTACTGTGAGCTGGCGCCGCTGCACGTGTACCTCGCTGACTCTCTGTAAGCCTTGTTCTTAGTAGGATCCCTGTACTCCAAGCCCATTTCTCTGGCTTTCTCACAAATGTAGATAAAAAACATTTCCTAACCAGATTTAAACATTGCCTTCTACCTGGGGGCATGTTTGGTGGTGTTGATGGCGGAGGGGAGGTGGGGAAAGTGGACATAACCTTGCTGGGCAGGCTAGCCTGTCTCTCTGCCCAGCGGCTTCTAAGGTTCAGCCCTGGAGGGCTGCCGGGGTGCAGTGGGGAAATTGGAGGCCTGGGTTGGAGGTTGCCAAAACCAGCCTACCCCTCTCCTTTGCAATTCTGCCTTTGTCACTTATTCAAGTACAGTGGTTTTCTAACCGGACACCAAAAAGCCCTATATCAAGACCACATTGACCATATTCAAACTTTAATCTTTCCCAAATCAGTGAAGCCCTTCACAGCAGCCTCGCTTAGTCTCCCTCTGCCTTGGCTCTGGTTCATTCTCTTGCCTCCTGATCAAATTTTCCCTCTTCCCCTCCAGACAGAGTGAAAGAGAAAGGCAAGATAGTTTTAGCACCTGCATCTTCTGTTCCTAATACACAAAGCTTCAGCCCCCGTTCTCTGAATAAACCTTGTGTTATCACACCTCCATAATTCTGTACATACCATTGCCTTTGCCTGCCACACCCAGCCCTGTGGTTCCCTGCTGTATGAGAATGTATTGCCATGCAGAGAAGGAAGAGAGAACTAAAGCATCCCCAAAGTGCCTGAGCAGGGAGGGTGGAAGACTTACCCAGGGCACGTGTACACTGCCTGACATCTGGCAAGTTCTCAGCGAGCAATACCTGATTATTGGGCAAAACATAATCCCTGAGGGTTTCTATGCCCCGTTGGTGTTCAGAAGGGAAAGCTATGAAGAGAGCCCAGATCATGGAATTTTACACTCTGCTGTCCTTTCAGGCATAGGGGTTTGTTTTGAATGGAAACCTGTTATTTCTCTTCTCTAGGAGATAATATTAGCTTGCTATCCAGGCCATCAGAAACCAACCTAAGGCAAAGCCTGTTGGAAACATTACTCGCTCTGTGGCAAGTCAGACATCTTCCTTCTGGGCCTAGTTTTCACATCCATGAAACTTGGGGGTTGGACTAGGTGCTTAATGTTCTCTAACATTCCTTACAGCCGGGTGTTTTGAAATTCCATGAAACTCTTAACTGTGATGTCACTTCAGAGATGAATGTCAGTGATCTGAGTAGTGATATGAAAGGAGAATATGCTAGGTGTTTAAATGTGCCTATGTATGAGTGTTTGGAAACTCATTTCAAGTACAGTTTTACTACCTTTTTTCTCTTGATATATTTTGAAAGTGACATCAGAAAGCAGAATTGGGGTAGGACACACACAAAACACACACACAAGCACACACACGGATTTTCTATGATGTGCATTCACCATGGCCATCGCTAGATGGCACCCTTGCATTAGTAAGGAAATTTTCTCTTAGTTACAGGACTTCTGGAGGACTTAAAATAAGAATACACAGTAGTAAATCAATAGCTAAAACTGAGGAATGAGCGAGTTAACCAGAGAAAAGAGAAATGGGTGTTTCCCTGTCACTCACTGTCTGATGACTTGATCATTAATATTTGAGGTAATGAAACTCTACATTGCCCTGAAGGAAATGATCATATAAATATTTCTTAATTATAAGGTGTAAGTTACCTTTAAAATTAAAAATAAGCTTAATTTACTTAGTGAAAAGGGTTCTATATTTCAGAAGTTCTCTGGTGAGATGGTTTGTGACAGTCTGAAGTCAGTAAACCTTCCACTTACATTCTTAGCATCAAAAGCAAGGTTAGTACCATGAAGTTGGAGACACCGTCTAGTGACTGAGTTGACTAAATTCTGTTAAACCAAAAAATAAAAGCTTGAGACATCTTTTAGCCAAAGAATGATTTGGTTTGTGATCCTGTGGCAGGAGTTGAGCAGTTGAATAATGTATTAATAAAGGTAGCAAGAAAGTGTAGGAATATTTATATGACAGTGATGTCATCTTTTATAGTTCTGTATAGTTTTCCTGGGAGAGAATTTTTCTCCTCTTCATTTATAGTGAACATCTTTCCATTAATTTTTTTCAAAGACTTTAGTATTCTAGAATTGTTTTAGGTTCACAGCAAAATTGAGAAGATACAGAGACACCATGTGCATGTGCCCCCTGCCCTCACACTTGCATAACCTCCCCATTATCAACAGGCCCCCCAGAGTGGCACATTTGTTATCAGTTAATGAACCTACATTGACACATTGTTATTACCTGAAGTCCAAAGTTTACATTAGGGTTCACAGTTAGGTATTGTACATTCTTTGGGGTTTGGACAAATGTATAATGACATGTACTACCGTTATACTATCACAAAGTATTTTCACTATCCTAAAAATCCTCTGTGTTCCACCTATTCACCCCTCCCCCCAATCCCTGGTAACCGCTGATCTTTTTTTTTTTTTGCGTCTCCATAGTTTTGCCTTTTCCAGAATGTCATATAGTATGTAGCCCTTTTAGATTGTTTTCTTTCTCTTAGTAATATGCATTTAAGTTTCCTCCATGTCTTTTCATGGCTTGATAGCTCGTTTCTTAGCACTGAGTAATAGTCCATTTTCTGGCTATAGATGAATTTATCCATTCACCTACTGAAGGACATCTTGGTTACTTCCAAGTTTGGGCAGTTGTGAATAAAGCTGCTGTGAACATTTGTTTGCAGCTTTTTGCGTGGGCATAAGTTTTCAACTCCTTTGGATAAATACCAAAGAGCATGATTACTGGATCATATGCTAAAAGTACGTTTAGTTTTCTAAGAAACTTGCAAGCAGTCTTCCAAAGTGGCCGCACCGTTTTGCCTTCCTACCAACAATGAATGAGAGTTCTTGTTCCACACACTCACCAGCATTTGGTGTTGTCAGTGTTCCAGATTTTGGCCATTCTAATAGGTGTGTAGTGGTATCTCAGATTGTTTTAATTTGCATTTCCCTGATGACATACAATGTAGAGCATCTTTTCATATGCTTATTTGCCATCTGTATATCTTATTGGTGAGGTGTCTTATAAAGATCATTGGCCCATTTTATAATCAGTCTCTTTGTTTTCTTATTATTGAATTTTAAGAGTTTTCGTATACTTAGAATAACAGTCCTTTTTCAGGTAAGACTTTTGCAAATATTTCCTCCCAGTCTATGGCTTGTCTTTTCAATCTCCTGAGTGTGTGTTTTGCAAAGCAGAAATTTTTAATTTTAGTGAAGTCCAGCTTGCCAGCTTTTTGGACTTTAGCCATTCTAATAGGTGTGTAGTGATATCTGTGGTTTTAATTTTCATTTATCTAATGACAAATAATGCAGCACATCTTTTCATGTGCTTACTTGCCATCTGCATATCTTATTTGATAAGGTGTCTATTTAGATCTTTTGCTCATTTTTAATTGGTTTTTCTCATTGAGATTTAAGGATTCTTTCTATATTTTGGATACAAATCCTTTATCAGATATATATTTAGCAATATTTTCTTTCAGTCTGTGGCTTGTGTTTTCATTCTCTTAATAATATCATTTACAAAACACAAGTTTTTTATTTGAATAAAATACAACTTAACCAGTTTTTTCTTTCAGGGATTGTACTTTCGGTGTTGTATCTAAAAACTCATTACCTGCACGATGACAGCCATGTGAAGAAAAAACAAATACCTCATTACCATGGAAATCCTAATTACACTGCTTTGATCTTTACACATTATACAAATATATCAAAATATTATTATGTATGTACCTACAAAATATGCATACCTATTATATATCAATAAAAATTTTTAAAAATAAAAATAAAAACTCATTATCAAACCCAGGGTCATATAGATTTTCTCTTAGAAGTTATATAATTTTACAGATAGGTCTGTGATTCATTTTGAGTTAATTTTTGCAAGGCATGTCAGGTCTATATCTGTGTTCTCTCTCTCTTTTTTTTTCTTACAAACGGAACTCCAGTTGTTCTAGCACTATTTGTTGAAAAGTCTGTTCTTTCTCTGTTAAATTGCCTTTGTGCCTTTGTCAAAGATCATTTGATTCTAGGTCTTTCTGAGCTGTCACAGATCAGATGTATGAATCTATTTCTAGACTCTTTATTCTATTTTTTTGATTTGTATGTTTATTATTGTGCCAATACTAAGACACTGTCTTGATTATAAGTCTTGAAATCTGGTAGTATAAGTCCTCCAACTTTGTTCTTTTTAGTATTGTGTGGGTCTTTTGCCTTTTCATATAAACTTTAGAATCAGTTTGTCAACATCTATAAAATAGCTTCCTGGGATTTTGATTGTGAATGTGTTGAAGCTGTAGATCAAGTTGGGAATAATTGACATCTTAACAATATTGAGTCTTTCAGTCCACAGACATGCAGTATCTCTCTATTTTGTTAGGTCTTCTTTGATTCCTTTCATCATTATTTTGTAGTTTTTCACATATAAATCCTATACTTGTTTCGTTAGATTTATACCTGTTTTTATTTGGTGGTGGTACAAATGGCATTTTTTTTTTTTTTTGCTGTCAAATTAACATTGTTCATTGCTAGTATATAGGACAGCAATTGACATTAATATATGGTCCTTGTATCCTGCAACCTTGCTACACTTGCTTATTAGTTGGATTTTTTTTTTTTTTTGGTAGATTCTTTGGGATTTTCTGTTATAAACAATCATGTCATCTTTGAACAAAGACAACTTTATTTCTTCCTTTTCACTCTCTTTTATTTATTTTTCTTGTCTTACTGCACTTGCTAAGACTTCCAGTATGACACTTATTATATTCTTTACTTAATAAGATAAAACTATTCCTAGCTCAGTTTTCCTCCCCAACTAATTTTGAAGGAATACATACTTCCTACTTCATTTTTACTATCAAGGTGTAAAATTCAATATCTACCTTTTTTTTTTAAGGTCTTCTATATCCTCACTTAATTTTATCTACTTGCCCTGTCTTACAGTGTGAATGGTTATGTTAAAGTCTCCAGTTATTAATGTGTTTCTAATTTTCCTTGTGTCTTATAGCATTTGCTATAAGACACATAAAAAATGGTTACTGTGCTATTTCGTGCATATTCATAACTTATATTTTTATTATAAATTGTGGCTTTAACATTAAAAAAGTCTGTGTCAGGTTTAATTTTGTCTTGAATTCTACTTCATCTGATATCAAAATCATTACCCCTGCTTTCTTTTATTTTCATTTGCCTAATATACCTTTGTGCACTCTTTTACTTGTGCCCCTTTTGAATCACTTATATATTAGCATAGACTTGGGTTTTGTTTTGTGAGCCAATTTAAAAATCTCTTTCTTATAATAGGTGAGTTAAGCCTTTCATAGTTATTGATATGACAGATATGTTTGGTCTTACTCTGTCACATTTATTTTATAATTGCTACATGTACTCTGTTATATTTGCTATGTTTACCTACCTGGTGTTTTTTTTTTTTTTTTTAAGAGAGAGAATCTCACTGTATTGCCCAGGCTGGATTGCAGTGGCTATTTACAGGCACGATCATAGTGCACTACAGCCTTGAGCTACTGGGCTCAAGTGATCCTCCTGCCTCAGCCTCCCAAGTAGCTGGGATTACAGGCGTGAACCACCATGCCCAGCTACTGATGTGTTTTCTTTGTTCTTTTTAAAAATATTTATATATTTCTTCTGGTATTCAGAAGGTTTTTTGTGTGATTGTCCTATTGATTACCTTTGTATTTATGCCTTTTTAATGTCTGTAGTCCTCTGTTTTCTTTTACTGTCTAACTTGTCAATTATTACAGGTATCTTTTAACTGCCACCTATTATCTATGTAACAATCAGTGAGTTTATTCTATTTTCTTCTTTCCCTTTCCCTTCTCCCATTTTTTACACTTGCATTATCTCTACCTTGTCAGAACATATGACGTTTATGTATTATTCTTCATCCCTGTCCCAATCTTTGTTAGTCTTACGTCCACATTTAATATATTTTCACTGTCAGTCATTTTGCCCAAGTTTCTCATCCCCTTTTAGTTGGATGAAGCTCATTGTCTGCTAGTACTAGGAATTGTGAAGGATTGGAGATTTTACCCTATTTGCAAGTTAGTAAGTTAGCTTGTTACTGTTTTATGGATCCTGGCAAAAAACGTAAGACTCTTGGATGAGAGACAGAGGACTTTAGTACTCATGGCAAAAGTAATAGCAAGAGCTCCCTGTTTATTTGCATCAGTTCCCCAGTCCCCTAATTTCCACGGGGACAATGTAGGTGGGTCTAGGTGAATGTCCATACATGCAGTGGTTTGTGTTACAGGAGAGGAATGCCAATCTTGGGGAATCTACTGCTTTGATAGTAAATGGTAACTCTTTACCATCAGAAGCTACCTTATCCCTCAAGGTTGCTCCCTGCAAACACAAGCCTAAGAAATGACCTGGATGGAGAGCAGTCAGGACCTTGCCTTTTTGGCATACCTAGCAGGAATATGCAGGGATGCCCATAGCCCATGGCAGATTGCCTCTCCCGAAGGGTAGATTCCCAAGAAGGGTTTGTGGGCACAGTGTTCTCTGAGTTCATACATTTTTAAGACTTTCTATAACTTAATATTTGAAGGACTGATTTGCTAGATATAATATCCTTAGTCAATTCTTTCTTCCCTTGAATTTCTTAAAAATCCTGTTCCTTTATTGCCTTGCTTTTATATTTCTTTTGGGAAGTCTAATGCCAACCTAATAATCCTGCCTTTTTGAGATATTTCTTCTTTTTATATGATGACTCTGAGAATCTTATATATTAAACGTATGTAAAGTCTAATAGTTTTACTAGGATATGCCTCAGAGCTGACCTGACCATTACAGGGCAATTTTCCAAGGTATCCAATAGGCCCTTTCAATACGTAGATTTGAGCCGCCGTTTATTTCTGGAAAGTGTTATTGGATTAAAGTTTTAAATTTTAGTTCTGTTTCATTATTCTGTTTTTTCTTTTTAGAGACTCCAAATATACATATGTTGGATATTCTTTGCCTCCTTCTCTCTTAGCTGCTTTCTCCTGAGCCCTTTTACTCTTTATCCTATTTTCATTCTCTTGGTTATTTTGCTTTCATTCTTCAGTGTCCTTTATTAAATTTTCATTTGAATCTGTTCTTCTTTGGGCATCTTGAAATTTAGTCTTCCTTTCGGATATAATTTTGTCTTTTCCTTACTTTTTTTTTACTGAGTTCAATCAATTTTTGTTTCCACTTCTGCCTGCTTTTTGTCCATTTCTAGTTTCAGTTTTTATACTGATTAAAGTATATTTTTTCATATCCCAAATCTCTATTTAAGGATATTTAGTTCAGTTTGGAGTATTGTGTTGAAGTTTCCTTTATGATTGTTTTTTGGAGGGCATTTTTATTGTGAAATGTTTTGATTTTCTTTTTCTGTTTTCTTCTGAAAGTAGTTTTATACAGTCATAAATTGCTTTCATGTGTTCATTTTGTGGAAAAGGTTGGAAGTTTGGGTTGGTTTACAAGATCCCTAGTTTGAAAACATTCTTATCTGTAAATGTAGTGAAGTATAGTCTCTTTAGGGGATGGATTTTGTTTGAAGAGGTCACTGGGGGAGGAATTCCATGCCCTTGCTTTTGAGCTCTCTTTTGTGTGGCTGGAGTCTGAATTTCCTCCTGCCTCTTTCTTTCTTCCCTGTCCAGTCACTAGAGGGCACTGCTCCCTTCTTTTTTTTACCCAATTCTTCCTTAGATGTAATGCCTTTTTCAGGTTGCCGCAGCGTCTCACAGATTTAAGTCCCTTCCCTGTCGTTAGTGGCCCAAGATGTTTTTTCAGTGTATTGGGGGGTCTGTCTCTTTCTGGGGTGATTTTAGCTCAGCTTTAGGCCCTCTGCTCTGCTCTCCTCTCTTCCATGCCATTTTTCCAAATTCTCCTCACTTTCCACAAAGGTTTGGAGTGGGAGCTCAAAAGATAGCTGTGCTGGAATTTGGTGGTGTTTTTTTTTTTTTACTTACAAATATATTGAGCCTTTAGTAGTCCACCTTTTAGTTGTGCTGAGGGTCGGAGTTTTGTATGGTGTTATTTGTTATTGATCTGTATAGATTTTTGTAGGATTTCTAATATTCAGTTATATATAATAGATATATTGCAATTTTTAACCAGTGCTCTGTTTGTTGAATATGTAGGTGGTATTCAAGTGTGCATATTATAGCTATACCTGTAGCTTAACCTTTCCACAGCTGCAATTAGTCTCTATGGATAAATTCCTAGAAGTAGGTCAAAGGTAATATTAATTTATGGCATTTACTAATGCATACTTCCCAGTTGCCCTCCAGAAAGCCTGCAAGTATTTGTTGTGTTTCTGCTGGGTGGCAGGCACTGCACTGACAATGCACAAAAATCAGCTAGACCCAGGCCTGCTCTCGAGCCCAGAGCTAGACAGGGAGCCTGGAGAGACAATATGACAAATGTATTGCCCAAACGATGAGTTCAAAGAGGTATAGGAGCCCAGAAGGGGAGGTCACAGTGCTTTTTGGAACCCGTTTCCATTGTAAACAGTCCCCTCTCTCTTCACAGATTGCTTCCTCAGCTTTTTTTCCTTAGTGGAAGCCTGGCCTTCCCAAGGACAGTACTTCCTTTGCTGCCCCTCTAGGTGAGACATTGACTCTTCCCCCCAGTCCCTCTCCCAGCTTTCGTCCTGTGCCGTAGGCCACCTGCACCTGTCCTGTGATTCTTTCACAAGATCTTCTTTTTCCTGTGTCCCACCAGTGTTGGTGCTCCCTGGCTTAGTCCTTAACTTTCTTTTTCCCCCTTGTATAGCATATCGTGTTTCCCCGAAAATAAGACCTACCCATAAAATAAGCCCTAGCAGGATTTCTGAGCATTTGCGCAATATAAGCCCTACCTCGAAAATAAGACCTAGTGATGGGCGTGGCTACGCAGCATATCTGCACAACCCATGCATTTCGGCACGGAGCGGTAAAGAAGATCAGCAGCCCTTCTCATCTGCCCCATGAGAGCTCTATTGCTCGACATGAGAGATTGGGGCCAATGGTTCTAAAGGAAATAGAGTCACAAGAAATTCAGGATGGAATTTTGGGTTTGGAGAATTATGATGATGTTCCAAAAGAAGACGACTTAACTATATTTGAATAAATGTAGATCGTTGTACCGTACTTAAAAAAAATAACATATCTCCTGAAAATAAGCCCTAGGGTGTCTTCTTGAGGAAAAATAAATATAAGACCCTGTCTTATTTTCGGGGAAACACAATACATGGGTTCCCAAATGGTAACTCTGGGGCACCTTGCAGGCCCAAAAACCGTTATAACTTTGAGGCAGGAAACACCCCCAGAAAGACCCAGCCCTGATAAAAGCTACCCGAATGATCAGGAATGAGGGCTTTAATGGAATATTTGTCAGTGAGGAGCAGCTAATCTTGCTGTTTTTGATGATGCCTCTTTTTCACAGCCTTCTTGAGACATAGTTCATCTTTAGCATTTATCACAGTTGTAGCCTTGAGAAGCATGACTAATAATTTCAGGAGGCAGTTGAGTTCATTAAAGAGTGTTTTGAACTCCTAAGTTCTATTAATGACAGCTGCTCGGAAAGGAATCAAGGGGCTATAAATAATGGCAGATTAGCACCTTGAATAGACTGTCAGGAATCAAATAGACAGCTTGTTCTTATAGATTTCTGGAGGTAGAATATATTGTTTCTTTATTGACTTATAAGAAAAGAAAAAAGCAAAGGGTATGTGACAGTTTAAGGCAAGAATAATCTTTCAACCTTTATGTTAATATATACTCCTTAATTTTTGATAAAGTAAGTAGGATTTCAGAAATTAATTAGTTCAATCCATTATGCTTTTCAAGGGACATAAAGGATATGTTGTTTCACCCTTATGTAGTGATCAAAGTGATAATGCTTCCAAGGAATGAATGGACGCACAAAATCATTAAGTAATTACACATTTTATAGCTTACCTAAACATGATTTGATATTGAAAATATGGTTCTGATCAAAGGTTCTGTAGTAATTTTTTTTTTAGGAAGTAGTAGTAGTTATCTATTGACACATTAAAAATTACCCTACAACTGAGCTGCTGAAAACAAATGTTTACTATCTCAGAGTTTCTGTGGGTCAGGAATTCAGGAGCAGCTTAGCTGGGTATTTCTGGCTCAGCCTCTCATGCACTCACAGTCAAAATGTTGGTTAGGGCTGCAGGGTCTGCAGACTGCACTGCAGCTGGAGGATGGCTGTTGGCAGGAGGTCCTGGTGCCTCACCACTTGGGCCTCTGCATGTAGGGCTGCTGGAATATCCTTCATGACATGACAGCTGGCTTCCCACAGAGGAGTGATCCAAGAGAGAGGGCAAGGAGAAAGCCAGCATGCCTTTTATGATCTGGTCTCTAAGTCACATACCATTCTTTCTGCTTTTATTCTATTTGTTAAAAGCAAGTTACTAAGTCCACACCACATTTATGCCGAAGAGAATTAGGTTCTACCTCTTGAAGGAAGGAGTATCAAAGAATTTGTGAGCATATTTTAGCATCACCACAGGGCTTGTTTTCCTGACATTTCCTTCCTGGGTTGAAGGTAGTATAGCTTAGCTTAGTAGTTAAGAGCATGGTTCTGAAACCAGACTGCCTGGATTTGATTCTGGTTCTACCCTGTACTCATTATGTGATTTATTGTGTGAGTTACTTACCTTCTCTGGACCTCAGATCTCTCAATGAATGCAATGAGGAAAATAGGACTACCTCATAGGAGTGTGTGCAAAACAAATTAGTTAATATAAGTAAAGGATGTAGAACTGGGTGTCATACGTAGAATGCTCTTAATAAATGTTGTTATAGTTTGAACAACAGAATAGCCCAGTTTGTTTCTCCCTTTCTTTCTGTATAATCCAAAGTAATGCTTGTTCTTATAGCTAGCACCTAAAACAGATTCTGATCATCTTGGAAAATCCTTTGAGAATACATGGATATGTGGTAGGAGCCAAGTGAGCAGATGATTCTCAGTGAAGGGCCCACCGGTAGCACAGTAGCATATGAGGGCTTTTAGCTTCACATCGACATACCTTAAGGAAAGGGGATCCCTTTCCACTTTTATAACTTTGGGGCAGGAAAACACCCCAGAAAGCCTCAGCCCAGATAAAAGCTACCTGAATGATCAGGAGTGAGCACTTTAATGGAATGTTAAACTCTAGCCTGGAAAAGGCTTTCTCCTAAACTTTATAGTAGCCTGGGACCTGTTATCTATATTCAGTATTAAGGTGCATTCAGATATTCACTCCATAAATATTTATTAAACTTCTTTGGAGTTCAAAGTAATTTTTCATAGTGCTTTATCTACTGTGAAATATCAAGTGACATATATTATTTTCTAGCTCTCTGGAGTTTATTTCTATCCATATAACATTTTCATCTTGGATCTGGGGCTGATTAGCTAGAGTATAGTGCTTATGGGTGGAAAATTTTTCCTTAAAATAATCTGTGTGGGGGAAGGGATTAATCACAATTCCAACACTTTTAAAGGAAAATGATTTATTAAAGGGCAACCAACTATTTATAATAGTTAAATACTTTCGCTAAATATTGCATTTATAGCTGGTAGATCTTGACCTGGCACTAAGTTGCCAGATTCTTGGCCCCAGAAAGATGTTTTTAAAAGATGCTCGTGAATACCACATGTCAAAATTGCAAAAGAAAGCAGATTTTTAAAATTTTTGGACATAAAATACTAGTGATTTGTTTTCTTTTAGATATGAACTCTGTTTTATAAATGAGTCAGAAAATGGTTCACCAGAAGAAGTTAGTACACCCAATTTCTATCATCTTCTTTCTTATCAATGCTATTAGTTTTCATATCTTGGAAGTACAATTGAAATGGCTTTTTTAGAAATTGTTACCTGGTCCTTCACTGTTATATAATTGTTTGACCTCTTAAGTCCACCCAGATTTCCTTCAAGATTTTGTGTTCATTTTTTCAGCTATAGAAAGATAAGAAAGATTGCATTTGGCTCTATGTGCCAGAATTCAGACTACTGTGGCTTTAATCAAATAGGGAGTTATTTTCTTCTATAACAATTAGTCTGTCTTTCTGCCCTCCCATTCTTAGTGTGTGACTTCTGTCTTTGTGCTTGTAATCCCATAGTTATAAGACGTCTGTGGCAAGTTATGTGGTGTCATATTTACAACATTCCAGGCAGAAAATGGCTACACCAGCAAGGCTTTCCAGAAAGGCAGGTCATTTTTCATTGGTCAGAACTGTGCTACAGGGCTTCCTGGAGCTGCAAGGGATTCCAAGGAAGCTAGTATTTTAGCAGGGTACATTGCTATCCCAAATAAGATCAGTGTTCTGTTAGTGAGGAAGAAAGAGAGATTGCACAATTGGTAAGCAACCAGTGGTGTCTGCCACAAAGGGTATGGATGGTTGCTGAAGTCCCGAGCCAATAGAGCAATTTGTCAGCCTTGGCAGTAGAATAGAGTGATGTTATAGTACTTGATGTGAATAATTAATCTGCATATGTTTAATGTTGGACTTGAGAAGCAAAAACATAGATTGGTTTACTCTTAGGTAATATATACGGTCATAAATCTCAGTTTTGACCTTGTACACAATCTTATTTTTCTCACAGCACATTCCTCATTAGAATAAGGGATATTTGAATAAATTCTTCCAAAAGCTGTTCTCAATTTAGATTTTTTATTTTATATGACTTTTTTTGCTAAAATGATTGTAAATCAGTTGTGTATGAAAATGATTATACATTGTTTCAATAGAAATTGTACCCACTTTGATTTTTAACAGAATTTGCAGTATAATGGCTATTAAATTAAATTGTGGCAATTTGTTGTTGTTATTGTTAGCAAAAAGACTATTTCTAATATAAAACTAACAAATGTGCATTGTGGAAAAAAAACACTCACGAAGAAGGTAAAAATCACCCTTGATCCCATTATCCAGAAATAATTATTGTAATCATCTCGAGATATATTTCCATGTGTATTTTAGAATATCGTATTTTAGGAATTTAGGAAATATACTTTGAAATTATTTGTGAATGTAGTTCGGTGTGACTAAGTATATTAGCTGAGATATCTCTTGCCATAAAAATATGGAAAACTTTGGAGAAATAACTCCATTTCAACTTTTAGCAAGTAAATAGAAGTTAATACTTGATTTTCTCTATTCATAGCTGAAAATTTTTAAAGTAGCATTTCTGAAAAAGTTTGACATTTATAAATTCTTATTGATTCTGATTTATCTTTTACCAAGAAATGAAAGCTTTTGCTCTGAGCTTAGGATTTCCTTATTCCTCCCTAAGGCCATTTATTTATTTGGGGGTAATCACAATTGAAATATTATCAGAATAATAGCAGATGATTGATATGGAAATATATGGTTTTTTACAATGACCATTTAAAGTTCTGTGTGGGTTGAATCTTTTTGTACCTGAACATTCATTTGCCTATCATTTTCAAGCTACAGATATATTCCACCTCTCTAGTTAAATTTAGCTGGGGAATTGTTAGGTTCAGGTTATAATTGCTCTTTCTCTTCTCTTCATTTTCCCAGCCTCTGCAGTACTTTGACAAGCTTCACTCCTCCTGCAAGCAGTGTTTTCAGTGTGTGTCTTTTATGTGCTGTCGACAGGCTCTTTCCATGTTCTGCTGGCCTCCCACGTGGTGAACGCCACCACCGCCACCACCCCCGTGTTAGAACAGGGATGGGGAAACAGAGCTGGGCAAAGCCATTTGTACTTTTAACATCTACTGTGTGAACATCAACAGGCCCTCTCTTTTATCCTTCTTGGATCTTTTGCCTACAGTTAGAGTCAAGTTACCCCCATGTGGTTCTTGGTGTCTTGATTATGGGCTCACAGTTCAAAAAGCTAGACTATCCTTCAAGTATGGATAACGGAGTGAAAATACTGTTTTCTATTTACATGCCACTTTAACATTATGTATTGGACAAGTAACATTATAAATATAACAATGGAATTCATTTTAATAAAATGAAAAAAACTTGCCCCTAAATTCTGCAATTAAGGTCGACAGTTTTCTTTTTCTGTTTCCTTCCAGACCTAGTCTATGTGCATATGCAGTGTGTCTGCATTGTTATAATTAGAGTGGCTATCATTTGAATTCGTGGGGTGGGTGTCTTTAATGTAATCATTTTTTGGCCGGCAGTGGTGGCTCACAACTGTAATTTCGGTGCTTTGGAAGGCTGAAACAGGAGGATTGCTTGAAACCAGCAGTTCAAGGTTACAGTGAGCTGTAATGGGACCACTGCACTCCTCCAGCCTGGACAACAGAGAAAGACTCTGTCTCAAAAACAAACAAACAAAAAATCATTTCCATTTTTTTACATAACTTTAATAGGGATACTTACTTAAATGAGTTTATTTTTTCAATAGGTCATTTATTCTCATGGTACAAAGTTCGAAAAATATAAACGGGTATACAGTGAAAAATGAGTCCCTCTCCCACCCCAGTCCCCCAGCTGTCCAGAGCCCTTCCCCCTTCCCAGTAGTAACTACTTTCCATGGTTTCTTGTGATATAACAATATTCTATTTTTTTTTTACTTTGATTCTTTCCCTTGATTTACCAGTTTTCAGAAAAATATGTTGGTTTTCCAAAGTTTTCTAAAGAAGACCAATGAAAGTTTCTTTTTCCATGTAAAATATGTTTTGCTGTTCTTTAAAAAAGTTCAGGGTTTAGTCTTAAATCAGGCAGTAACACCTCTTATCAGTCAGACATCTCTGTCACCATGTCAAACTGGCTTCAGCTAGCAATACTTTATTAAATCCAAAAGAAAAAAACTTTTAATTTTGAGGGAAAAAATCCAGTTCTGAGAACAATTAATATTAGTCTGTAATTTAAAACAAAATGAGGGCATTTCATGTTGCTTTATATACCCTTCTTCTCATGCAGAACCAGGAATGTATATCCCTGACTCAGGCACTGATACTAACAGACACCACATGCATCCCTGCCCTCAAACAGCAAAAATCAGAGCATGTCAAAGGGACAGTGAAGGCTTCTGTTTTTTATTTTATCATCATGAACTCATGGGTTTTAACATATTTGGTGTGATTCAATCCATTATAACTATTCATCAAATGCTCAGATTAGCCCATCTTTGGCCACTGGGAGCATCTTCAGAGCTTATCTTCTGAGTTCTTTTAAAAAGACCCCAGTCATCTTTAATAATTTTCTGTTTCCTGGTATGACATAATGAATGTTTCAAGCTCATCTGGTATTCACTGATACTTCTAAAGTACTACAAAATATCTCATGTAATTAGATGTATCATCATGATTCTCTCTTAGTGGAGAATGTTTAAGTTGTTCTCATTTTTAAAATATAAGTTTTCCAACTGGTATCTCTGTTGATAGAAAAACTTTTTTAGCCTTTAGTTTATGCCTTTAGCATACATGTTCATGTATAATTAGTAATTCAAAGCATATGAATATTCTTTTAACTCTTAAAAATATTGCCAGATTGAATTGCCGAAGGACTGTGCCCATTTGTAAAATGTGAGTATGATGATTTCAACATAATGCCAACATTTGGGTGTTATGATTCCTTTTTAATATTCACTAAGTTAATCATATAAAATCATAGATACTCTTGTTTATTTACTTTTTTGCTAATTGTGAAATTGAATATAATTCCATTTTTTATTAATTATGTTCATTTTTATGTGAATTGTCTATTTATGCCCTTTGTTCATTTGCCTGTTAGGTTCTTGATTTTTTTAAAAGATAAAACAATGTGTATTCTTTATATACTTTAAATGTTAATCAGTTGTCATATTGGTTGCAGACATTTTATATTGAAAACATTTCAAACATTGGTTACAAATATTTAATTCTGTTCTAGTTATATAAAGACCATTAATTAACCTTCCTAGAGGGTAACCACCAAATTTTAAACATAAATATCAATTTTTGTATTCAACTATCTGTGTAAGCTTGGCAAGTCACTTTACCTTCTCCTGACCTCACATCTGTCAAGTGTTGGATTGAACTTAATCTGTTAGATCCTTTCCAACTCTGACAGCCAAGATTTTCTTAGTTAAAAAGCACTATATTTAAATAACCCTTACAGTTCCTTGCTCTCTTAAATAGAGGATCTTTCCCACAGATGCCTTCTTTCACAACCTTCTAGTAAAGTTAAACTTCATCTTCTTCAGTCTTCCCTCCCTGCCGACATAGTTTGGTAGAACTCTGAAGAAAGAACATTGCCCATAGAAGTGTATTTCTTGGTTTGCTTAAGTGTGATCCTGTGATTGTTGGGTTTTTTTTCAAGTCAAAAGGGAATGATTCTAATCTCTCAACCTTGTCATTCATTAGATCTTGTGTTATTTCAAGTAGGTGACCATTGGATTGGATTCGGCCTTTTGTAAAAGCTTTATATAAATATTCAGAAATATATTAGAAAAGATGAATACGTTTTGAAAACAAATACTAATAAAAAGAGTTTTTTTATCCAGTATTCAGGGTACTTATAGATTGTTAGCATAAGTTAATAAAAAGTGACTCTCTATATATAAATAAAATACTTCAGCTGTCAATTTCATTTGGCCCTGATAGTTTTACTAATTTTCTTTTTTGAAGAAATGCTTATGATGTATGTGGTCTTGCTGGTGAAGTATATATGAACCATCCGTATTTCAAAGCTGTTATTAACAGTCTGCTCTAAAACATCTGGCGTTCTATAGACAATAAAAATAATAGGATGGGAATTTGCTATTGGAATGCTAACTATAATACAGAGATTTGAGTAAGTTCTATGACTTACAGTTGACTCACTATGCCTCTTGAGAATGGTATCT
The DNA here is from genome assembly GCA_008086735.1 of Cheirogaleus medius. Classification (NCBI taxonomy): domain Eukaryota; kingdom Metazoa; phylum Chordata; class Mammalia; order Primates; family Cheirogaleidae; genus Cheirogaleus; species Cheirogaleus medius. The sequence continues at coordinate 50,736,102 of VBSM01000272.1, forward strand.
AGTATTTTTACGTTTTATCTTTTTCAAAATGCAATAGTCTTTTATGTTATCTTCAGAAAGGTTGGAAATATGTGTAATTTATTTCATGTCTATATTTTGCTGTCATTCAGAGGTTAGACTTTCCGAGTGGAGACCCCAGAAGTAAACAAGCAAGTGAAAAGCTTCTGAATATTTGATAAAGCCCTCAAAAAGCTCATTCACTTCAGAGGCCTCTGGACCATCTCTTGAAACCATTTTATTGTTATTTTTTACACATGAGAACCTCAATTAAGTGGAAGAGTAAGCTGCTAGCATTAGATATTTTGACAGCTGGCCATCTGAAACAGGGAGGAAATAGCAAAATATATGTGTGTGTGCGTGTGTGTGTGTATACAAAAAGAAGATCTAGTAAACTGGAAACTAGTATAGTGGTCAAAGCCATATAATATATGAGGACTTGTCTCAAGAAACCAAGCATCTGGTTTTATTTCTTTCATAGACACTATGAATTATAAACTGGATTCTTTTCTCTCATTGTATTGGTTGTAAAGGAGCTGAGAGCCAAGTTTGTGGTCTACCCCAAACAAGTGCACAGGCCTTCTCTGCATTCATTTAGGTATTAATTTCTCCCATGGTTCTAAGATATTTTTTCTACCCTTATTTTCCCTAAACCTGATTTGTTACATTTTTATCATGTATTATTAGTGCTTTTCCAGCTTTTCTTTCCAAGTTTCCTAAATAGCAGTGAGGAATGTAGTTTCACCCCAAAAGTTTTGAGAGTAAAGGCAGTATAGCTGACAACAAAGTGAAACAACTGTGAAGTCCTCTTTTTAATATTTTAATATACAAATGGATTCCCCTTCCTTAAATTTCAGGGAAAATCAATATTCCATGAAGATGCACTGTGTATATTCAGTGAGTATATCTCCTAAAGTAGAATTGCTTATGTAGGGGTAAAATTCCCATGAGAATACTTTAAATTGCTCATACATCACAATGCAGCTACGTATTGACTCCTAATAAGTCCAGCACAGCTGTGGTTTCCTGCACTGTTCAAAGTGTTCATTCTGTCTTAATTGGAAATGCCATATGAAATAGTGGGCTCACATTTAGGGGCTTTGTTGTATGAAAATTATTTTATCTTTCAACAGTAAAATCACAGTCATCTTGGTGAAAGGCCAGGGGACCTAAGACCACCACTCTCTCTGGTGCACACATTCACATTGTGAAATGTTGGGTGGAGTTGCCTACTCTAAGTTATTTTTCTGTTCCATTTTCTTTTTGTTGAGTTCATACAGTTGATTTAAGTAAGTTGACTGCTAGTAGGATGCCACTGGACTGGACCCTGCTATACATCTTTGGGGTATGCCTGCCCCAGTTTGAGAAGCACCTCTATATTTAAAATTTTGTTACTTCAAAGGGAAAAGATTTCATTTTAACTGTACGTTTCTTAACAGTGATTGCACATGAAGTCTCATTGCACTTGATTTCTTGTGTTTCTTCTGTTATATTCATTTCACTTTTATAACAATTAAGCATGAATGCATTTAATAATACTCCCCTTTTAGCACAAAGAAATTTTAATGCCCTTTTACAGCTTAGTACATATTTTAGAAATGCCAACCTCATGTAAATCCATAATTTTGCTATTGATTTCAGTCTAAGACATTTTTCAGAGCTCAATGTAAGTGTGGTTATGTGAGATATATTGAAGATTGCTTTCTGGGGGTGGTCAGGTGCTGCAACCCAGGAGCAAGGCCGGTTTTCTGTGTTCTGGGAAAGAAGAAAAGAGAATTGCCCTTCTGTCGGTCCTCTTTTCCCTTGAGTCCCATGGGGTTAGAATCTGCTCTGGCTCCTCTCATACTCTCACCCTTCTCTTCATTTTGGCCAGAAATATTTTCTGTTTCCCTGAGATTAGCTTGTATTCGAAGAGAAAGTATTTAAGAAAATTCCTATTTAAGATTGGAATTGGTTCAATTTCAGAATTATCTTTTTGCTAGTGCTAAATGTTTAATTTCTTGTTAAGAATAATGATTTTTTAGTTTTGAAAATTTAATTCATGTTCTTTAAAAGGAGTCCAGGCAATGTGGAAAAGTACAAAGAGTAAAGCTTAAAATTATTCTAAATTCTACCAGTAGAACTAATCTTCATTAATATTATGTAAATGTCATTCCAGAGAGCATTCTCTTCACATGCATCTTAACATAAGGAAGAAAAAGTAGGTGGATGAAGGAATGAAGATAGATGGCTTATACTATTATGGAAAATACATGATATTTTTAATTAATAACATTGTTTATCAAAAATAAAGAAATTATAAAACTTTTTTTACCATTATGTATTAAAAGATCTCTCTAAGAAAAAAATTTTAGATTAGAATTATGTTGTGCTATATTTTAGTTTTATATAATATCTCTTAATTCTATTAAGGATATTTAAGCAGTACTTCCTCATTCTGTTAAGGAAATTAGTGTACTTTCTTCTATCTCTTCTTCCCTGACTCCCGTTTTTCAATTATGTTATTAATTTATTGTTGTTCATAGCATTTACATTAAAATCCATGGACATAATTGCTGTAATTTAGTCTGAGTGTTACATTTGAATGTATTCAGTGCCTACTATGGGCCCTTTTACCATGACTTCTCCATTCCTGAGTTCTTTATTTTGATTTGTCTCTTGTTTGGCTGAATTTCCGATAGCATGTGTTTCTCAGGAGGGTCACATAGATATTATCTGCCAAGTTCTTTCATATTTAGTGATGTCTCCTCTTTGCCTTGTTATACCAGAATGACATCTTGGGAGTGGGTATAGGATTCTTGAATGTACTTTCTTTTCCTCAGACCTTTGTAGTATTGCTTCATTGTCTTCTGACACTGGCTGTTGCTGTGGAGAAGTCTGAAGCCAGGCTGATTTTCTTACTACTTTATAGGTAATGTTTTTTGTCTAGGTCTCTGAAGTATTATTTTTACAACCAAGAAACTTGTCAGTTTTAGTCATTCACTATCAGTTGTTGTTGTTGTTGTTTGGAACACAGTGTATTCTTTCAGTGCAGATTTAGTTCTTTCATTTAAGGGAAATTTCTTAGACTGTACCCTTGAATACTTTTCCTCTTCCATGTATTGAGTTCTCTACTTTGGGGATAACAAGTATCCTTATATTGCAGTGGTCCCTAACCTTTTTGACTCCAGGGACTGGTTTCATGGAAGACAATTTTTCTGGGGATGGGGAGCAGTGGATCTCTGTGGACCAGTACTGGTCCGTGGCCTGAGGGTGGGGACCACAGTTATACTGGGTTGTCTTTGTCTTCCATAATTACTATCTTCCTTCCAGTTGCTTTAATCTTTGACTTTTCACCTTAGATGCAATGCATAATTTACTTTTATTTCCTTTTTATTTTTTGTATTATTAATATGTTTGTATTGCTGCCATGTCTTCTCATCTTGCTAAAGTGTTAGCAGCCCCGTCCAGCAATTTTATTTGCTCTGATATGTGTATTACTGAATTCTCCTGCCTGCACTTCCACAGTATTTAAGATTTGATTGTTTTCCCCTCTAAGCTACAGTTTAAGGATTGGAGTTTTCTTGTTTTGCACATGTTTCTATACCCTAAGGACATGGAGGTAGAGCGCATAGATATTAAAACATTATAAAGCCTCAGCAATTACAATTTATGTATTGCTATAGAAAGATCTTTTAAGGGAAGAAAAGGAGGGTATAGAACAATGTGTATAAAATACTGCCATTATGTAAAACATTGGAAAAACGTATGTATATGAATATATATAAATATCTTTATACATTCACATACATATTTGCTTTACACACCTAAAATATATCTCTGAAATGCTAGACAAGGCATTAATCATTGGTTGCCCCTGGGTGGCAGTAGGATGGGATTAGGAGGGAGACATTTCTCTATAGCTTTTTAGACTTGTAATTTTAAAGAATGTGAATGAGCCATATATTAATAAATTATGTGGACTGTTCTTTCTGTTTTGAGATTTAATTGCCCTGTTCAGGATCCCTCAACCCTGTAGGAAATGTATCCCGTTCCACAGGGAACTGTGCATCCTCCAGCTCAGTGTGGGCCCCAGGCTTAGTACTGGTGAGGTGGCTCCCAGTTAGTCACTCCCCCAACACCACCGCTTTCCAGTCTCCGTGTCTGTCACACTGCAGCTGGCAATCGGTGTTTCTCTCCAAATCTGAGCTTGTTAGTGAATATCCTCGGGATTTTATTGATTTGTTCATATCACTTTTTGGGGAAGGGGAGAGGGTAGAAGTTGTACCATAATCTTTCTTTTCTTGGCTAGCACGTTTAAAAATATATGCCATTAAGCCGTACCCATTCCTTTTGGTTGCTGCTGATGATTTTTGTTGTTGTTGTTGTTTAATGTTGCTACTTTTGATTCCGTATATTTGGGATATGGTTAGGGAGAGTCTGTGATCTGATTTCATTTGTTACTATTTGGTTTAATTTCTGGCACCAACTTGGTGTTCTCCTGCCTTGCTTTGGTCTGGTCTCCATTACCCATTTATGCCTTGCTGGTTGGCTCCTTCCCTGGTTCCTCCAGGTCCATCTGAACACTGTCCTCCTCTACTCCAGCCTTGCCTTTCCTTTCCTGGCCGGTCATGTGTTGCTTAACGATGGGATATGTTCTGAGAAATGCATTGTTAGGTGATTTCGTTATGTGAGCATCACAGAGTGTACTAACACAAACCTAGGCGGTATAGCCTGCTACACAGCTAGGCTATATGGTATAGCTATTGCTCCTGGGCTACAAACCTGTACAGGGTGTTACTGTAGTGACTACTGTAAGCAGTTGTAACCCAGTGGTCTTTATGTATCTAAACATAGGAAAGGTACAGTATGAAAGATAACCTGTATAGGGCACTTACCATGAATGAAGCTTACAGGACCAAGAGTTGCTCTGGGTGAGTCAGTGAGTGAAGGCATAGGACATTACTGTGCACTGCTGCTGGCTTTATAAACACTATGTACTTATACTACACTAAATTTATTTTAAAAATATTTTTTCTTCAATAATAAATTAACAGCTTACTAAAAATTTTTAATTTATAAACTAATTTTTTAACTTTTTGACTCTTTTGTAATACCACTTAGCTTAAAACAAACACATTGTACAACTGTACAAAAATATTTTCTTTCTTTATGTTCTTATTCTATAAGCTTTTTTATATTTTTAAAATTTTTTTGCTTTTGAAGTTTTTTTGTTAAAATCTAAGGCACAAACACACATTCGCCTAGACTCACACAGGGTCAGGAACATCAATATCCCTGTCATTCACCTCCACATCTTGTCCCACTGGAAGGTTTTCAGGAGCAATAACACACATGGATCTGTCACCTCCTATGATGACAATGCCTTCCCCTGGAATAACCCCTGAAGGATCTGCCTGAGGCTGTTTTGCTGTTAACTTTTTTTACTGTAAGTAGAAGGAGAATGCTCTAAAATAATGATAAAAAGTATAGTATAGTAAATATTAATACATAAACCAGCAACACAGTCATTTGTTATCGCAATCAAGTATTATGTACTGGGCTATATTTTCATACAACTGGCAGTGCAGCAGGTTTGTTTACACCGCATCACCACAAACACATAACACGTTGCACTCTGACATAATGACAGCTATATCACTAGGTGATAGGAAGTTTTCAGCTCCATTTTAATCTTATGGGCCTGCTATTGCATATGCAGTCTGTTGCTGATGGAAACATTATTATACAGTGCATGACTGTACTTAACTTTCAACCTTGTCTCGATCATACGTAGCCAATCTCACAACCCCAGTTACCCCGCCGTTCTGAGGGCTGCACTGGGCAGGGAGGGTTCCCATTGCTGCCCAGCTTGCAGGGCTCAGCAGTTTAGGGAGCCTTCAGCACCCTGGTTCTGGGAAAGCAAGCAACCAGTTGCCAGATCCCCTTTATACAGCTTTGCTTAACACACACACACACACACGGCTGTGTTTCTTTTATCTGACAGTGTTTTGCTTCAAAAGTTCATTGCCCTTTCAACATAAATTCCCATAATAATTTCTCAAGTTATAACCTTGCCTTGCCAAGGATTTGCACTGCTGACAGAGATATCTTTCTGAAACCAAGAATGTGATCATGCCATTCTCTTGTTTACAAATGTTTGGTAGCCTCTCACCTTCAGGAAAAAGTCCTAAAAATAAGAGCTATGATAAAGCAAATCATTTACACCCCGAGAGTATAAGTTCACGAGAGATATTGTCTTTTTCACTTTTGAATCCCCAGCATGGAGAACAGCACCTGGCACAGAGTAGATACTCCAAAAATATTTGGTGAATAAAATAACAAATAATAGGTAAATCTTTTTTTAATTGATTTTAATCTAGTGAGAGTTTACTGATGAGATTGCAGAATCTCTCTGTCATCTGAAAACAGCCAATTTAATCAACAACAACGAAAATGTGTAGTTTGGGTTTTAACATGCTATACCATTGTGTTCAAATAAGGAGTAATGGCACATAAATGCAAACACAGTAGGATTGACTGCAAGAAGTGTCGAAAAGACAAAAAGAAAGAGGATGTAGTCTGTCTTATCTGTCTATGCTTGACATCCCATAAAGATTTGTGGTAACTCCTACGTAAAACATCATAATGTAGTGTACTTCAGATTTGGCTTGATGCTTTCTGACTACCAAGTGGAAAAGGGTGACTGAGTTATATAATTTTTATCATTGGAAAGGAGCAACATTTCTTAACATTAAGTTCTAAAACAAATTTCCCATCTGGGGCTTTATATCAGGGCATTGAGTGATGGGGGACATTATACCGTATATCATTCCTACAGCAAATAAGGTAATACTTTTTTGACAGTTTCTTATGAAATCCACCTGATAATAACGGTAAGCTCAACTCAATGATGCCAGTTCTTTTCAGAGCTAAGATAACATGGTCTGTCTCTGTGGCCGTCTGTTGTTCGTCTGGCTTGAATCCAAGGATAGACTTAGAGCTCCTCGCCTTCAGATGGTCCTCCTTAACCACTTTGGTACGGCACTCATCGCCGCGAAACCTTGCCCACAGCCGGCACTCATAGTCCGCACGATAGTGTGTGCTGTGCATTGATGACAAATCCGTTTTGCTCTTGAGTGATGAGGAAAAGCTTTAAAGCACTGAAAGCTTGTTTTACTTTACAGGCAGCTTTAGGAAAATAACTGTAACAACTCCTACTAAGGACTTGTTAAAAGCTCACAGATTCGTAACTTATTAGCTGAACGTACACACTGCAACTGCAGAGATGAAAGTAAAAGCTTTTGGCTGTCGACTAAAGTCGACGCTCGATTGTGCACCTTCATATCACGGCTGTCGGCTAAAGTCGCTATGCACGCTCATCTGTGGCTGTCGACTAGTTGACTCTGGTCTTGAAGTGGTTAAATAAAGGCCCTTCTTCCTGTGGCCTTTTGACCACAGGCATTTTGAGATTGTGCTGTCAGACTAGGGGCTAAATTGTTGTTTGCTGGGTGACTGGTGGAGGTAGGTGCATATGCTATAGAAACTAAGTGAGAGTTGGTCTGAATGATGTCATTTGGAGGAAATTAATGTACCCAAGTAGGCAGGTTCCCTGGATAGGGACTGTAGGAGCACCTACAGGCAGGGCCTGAAACATCTCAGTATCTGCATCAAATTAGAAAGTATTGATCAGCTTTTTATTCACAAATTATTAAGATTTAAATTTATTGCCCAGGATAGGCTAAAGCAGGAACCCTTTACATATTGCTGGTAAGAATATAAATTGATAACAGAGTTTTGGGGAAGCAATTTGGCAATATATTGCAAAGCGCCTCAAAGACATTTGACCTAGTACTGCTACTTCTGGGAAAATGTCCCAAGGAAATAATCCTTTTAAAAAAGCAGAGGTCTCTTTTGTAACAACCTAGATGGAATTGGAGACCATCCTTCTATGTGAAGTATTGCAAGAATGGAAAAACAAACACCACATGTACTCAACGCTAAATTGGAACTAATCGATCAAATCAAGCAGGTGGGAAGGGGCAGGAGGGGATGGGTAGATTCATACCTAATGGGTACAATGCATGCTAACTGGATGAAGAGCACACTTATAATTTTGACTCAAACTGTACAAAAGCAAATTGTGTAACTAAAACGTGTATACCCCCATAATATACTGAAATTGAAAAAAAAAGCAAAGGTCTGAGGCTCAGAAATTTTTATGTTATTAGTAATACTTCATTTCTTCATTTATAGTATTGAGAAATTAGAGGCAATTTAAATGTCCCACAGAAGGAGAATAAACAAATGTATTCACTGAAAGGAATATCATGACTCAAGCTAAAATGTTTTGAAGAATATAAGATAGAAAATTCTTAATGTGTTAAATGAGAAAAGCAAGATACAAAATATATAAACAATAGAAGTTGAACTGTGTTCAAAAATATGTTTAGAAGAGAAGACTGTTAGGAAATATACCAAAAGAGTAAATCATTGTTTTTGAATACTAAAACTTTTTAAGAAAAACACTCTGATAATTTTTGTTTAGCATTTTTGAAAGGAAAACAAATATAAATATTCATATTCCCCAGAAAAGGGTGTTTTTAAAAAGTTTTTTTAGAGATGAGGTCTCACTCTGTCATCCAGGCTGGAGTGCAGTGGCACCATCATAGCTCACTGCAGCCTCAAACTTCTGGGCTCAAGCAATCCTCTCCTGCCTCAGCTTCCAAAGTAGCTGGGACTACAAGTGCATGCCACCACACCTGGCTAATTTTTTTTTTTTTTTTTTTTTTCAGTTTTTAGAGACTGAGTCTCACTGTGTTACCCAGGCTGGTCTCAAACTCCTAGCCTCAAATGATCCTTCTTGCCTCAGCCTCAACCATCCTCCTTGCCTCAGCTTCCTGAGTTGCTGGGATTGCAGGCATGAGCCACAGCACCTGGCAAAAAAGGGAGTTATATAGTAGAGAAGAGATAATTAATAAACCTTTGTTCAGCAGAATGACAGTTCTTCCCCCTAGACCCTCCAGATCCCTCTGTTTGAAGTCATGCTTCCTAGGCATTCTGATTTTGACACCAGAAAAAAAGTACCCTGGCGAATGGCATAAAATCAGATTTTTGAACTTGCAAGTCTTAGAAATCAAGAAGTTTGATCATGGATTTCCTGATGTCCCCCTGCCTCCACCCCCTGACCAGATACAGCAGCAACCCTGGATCATTGCGGGGAACATTAGTAGTCTAGCCTATTGCTTCAGTGGCCAAAGGAGAAAGAGCAAAAATAAAAGGGAAAAATCATATTTATGTGATGAGCTGGTCTTTGAGTTTTTAAAAAAAGGAGAAGCTGGAAATAGTGGTCGTCTTTCTTTAAGTAGCAAATGCTTAATAATTCATTTAAGAAATCTTTTAATTCTCAGTCCTTTTTAAAAAACTTTTTCTTATTTAAAGTGTGATCTAAGTGTATCACTAAATGTTTGACTCACTAATTAGCTTCTTTAGCTGTATTATATAATTATATAACCAGGTTTTATACTTCACTCATACTTTTTTTAATAACAGCTTTGTTCAGATATAGTCCACATGCCATACAATTCACTGACTTAGAGTGCTTAATGAGTTGTGCAACCATGGCCACAATCAATTTTAGAACATTTTCATCACCCCAAAAAGAAATCCCATGCCCATTAGCATTCACTCCCCATATTCCCCCAAACCTCACCCAAGGTAATCACTAATCTACTTTCTACCTCTATAGATTTGCCTATTCTGGACATTTCATATAAACTGAATCATACAATAATATGTGGTCTTTTGTCACTGTCTTCTTTCACTCAGCATAATGTTTTCAAGATTCATCAATATTATACCATATGTCTGTACTTCAGTTTTTAAGATTATTCATTACTTTTTATTTATTCTAATCTTTCATTTTATGGATATACCACATTTTATTTACGTAGTATTCATCTATTGATGGATACTTTGATTATTTCTACCTTTTGCCTAATGTGAATGCTGCTATGAACATGCATGTACAAGTTTTTATGTAGACGTATATTTTCATTTCTTTTGGAGATACACACACACACGCACGTGCACACACACACACGTATATACATACACATTTCTAGGAGTGAGATTGCTAGATCATATGACAACTCTTTATTTAACCTTTGGGGGCACTGCCAGACCATTTTCCAGAGTGGCTGCACCAGTTTACAGTACCACTAGCAATGTATCAAGTGGGGTACGGTTTCTCCACATCCTTGCCAGTAGTAGTTACTATCTGTCTTTTGGATTATAGCCATCCTAGTGGATATGAAGTATATCTTGTTTTGGTTTTGATGTGCATTTCCCTAATGACAAATGATGTTGAGCATCTTTTCATGTACTTATTGGCCGTTTGTGTATCTTCTTTGGAGAAATGCCTATTGACATTCTTTGCCCATTTTTAATTGGTTATTTGTCTTTTTATTGTTGAACTGTTAAGTTCTTTATTTTGGATATAAGTTCCTTATCATATATGATTTGCAGATATTTTCTCCTATTTTTGGATTATCTTTTCACTTCCTTGATGGTGTCCTTTGAAGCACAAAAGCTGTTAATTTTGACGAAGTTCGATTTATTTATTTTTTGTTGTGCTTTTAGTGTCATATCTAATAAATCATTGCCTAATCCAGGGTCACAAGATTTACACCTGTGTTTTCTTCTAAGAGTTGTATAGTTGTAGCTCTTACATTTAGGTCTTTGATCCATTTTGAGTTAATTTTTATATATAGTGTGAGGAAGTGATCCAATTCCATTCTTTTACATGTGACTATCCAATTGTCCTAGCATCATTTGCTGAAAAGACAGTTTTTCCATTGAATTATCTTGGCATACTTATTGAAAATCAATTGACTGTAAATGTGAGGGTTTATTTTTGGACTCTCAGTCTATTTCATTGGTCTTTTATGTCCATACATTTATAGTTTTCTTTCATCATTTCATTCATTTTGCTATGATTTATTGGGTACCTCTAGATGCCAAGAATTGTGCTTGACATATCCAGGTTATTTGCTTTTGGGAACCAAACTGTCCCTCTTCAAAGCCTAAATTTTCTTTAGGAAACCCATTCTAATAGGATATAACATCTCTTTATCTTAACAAGGTATAAAGTGATTTTCTCTTCTAGCTGAACCATAGAGGCAATTGTAGATCTATCTGACTCATACATGGTCTTTTGGCAAGTTGTAGTTTGTCCAGCTGTATGAATGTTCAGAAGTCCAGGTGCATTTGGAGGGCTTGGAAGAATGAAAATTGGTCTGGGCTCGTCCAGTGAAATGAGATTAGTTTTTAGTGAAAGAAGGATCTACAACCACAATGGGAGGTTCCTGCCATTTGTGGAGTGGCCCATGTGCGACTTGAGAGGCCCAGGAAGGTGGTAAGTCTAGTTGCTGGCAGCAGAAAGGCCAGAGAGAAGTGGAGTGCCTGCTGGATTGAATACTGTTGTCAAATTCTGCTTCCAGAGTTTATTTAGTACCAGTTCCTTGCCAGTGTAAAGTTATAAAGAAAAAATTATGTTTACAGATTACGGCTTATTGCTGGGTTCAAGATTAGTTAAAGGAGGCAAGAATTCTATATAATGGTAGTAGCTTATCTCTCGATAGGAATTATAGTTGCAGGAATTGAAGGGATTGGCCAAAGAAATGTAAACTTAGCAGAATTGGGTGATCTAAAGTAATTAAAGGTGATTCCAGTGTTATAACTTGAGGACATTGAGAGGACATTTGTACCAGTGCTTGTAATGAACAAGGTGGAAAGAAACAAGTTTAAAGATAACCTTTGATTTCGCTATGCTTATTGGCAAAATATTCAAGTAGATACTAAAAGATACCAAACGTAACCATTAGATAATATAGCAAGTCTGATATCCAGAAGCTTCTAACATTCATTAGCCACAAATAGGATTGATTTCCTATCTATTGTTGTTGCCTGTTTGTTTTGAAACCCATATTGTAAAATGACCTCTTACCTGTTAATGTCTAATTTTAAAGGTTAGGTAGTGGTTTTGTTTTCTCTATCTATATAACAAGTTTAAAAATACTTGGTCATTGGTTTTGAAAGGCTTAAGAAAGGTACTTGGTTTGGTAGTGCCATTAACAGTATTATTGTTTTGAGGGAGGAAAAAAGTATTTAATACTGACTGCATTGAAAAACTTAGTCTGTATAGCAATATAGATAAGTTTCAGTTGCTCAAGATGGTTTTGTCTCTAAACACTTAAATGCAAATGTTTTAGAAAATGTATTATATGTTAAAACTTAATACTGTACATTTATTTATCCATCCTAAAATTTCTTTCAGGAATTGTTCCATCTTCTGTTGTCCTGACTTCTTTCCAGGTGATGTCAAGAGTTTTTTTAATATGGGCAGTGACACATAGCGTCAAAGAGGTAAGTGTTTATACAGACTAAAATAAAATGATTTCAGCACTAACAAACACTAGTCAACTTCCTTTTTCACGTGTTTGTTATGGCTAAAGTCAGAACTCCAGGTCATATCAATATAGCTGAAATAAAGTTCACATTCACTGTAGGAGTGAAGTTAATAGTGGGAAACATACCCCAAATATGCAGTGTTGCTAAAGAGAAGACTGATGAAATGGTACGGTCCTGAGATCTTAGTTCTCATGGAGGTTTGGATGGTGTGGATGTGGTCTGCACCTCAGTTATATTTTTCTAGTATCTTGTTTGTATCCAGCACATTAAACTCTGGGCATCTGCATCCTCACAATGGGAATGGGAGACACTGATTCATCCTCAGAGCAGTTCAATTCTTATGGACCAGGAGAAACAAACTTGTTTCCACCCAGCCTACCAGGATAAATGGAATTGCCAAATGTACTGAGTCTAGCAGTTCTGAGAGACCAGTGCTCTGACAGGTGCCTAGGGTGGCAGATACCTAGGCAGGCCCAGGGACACTCATTGCAAGAATTTGATGAAGAAAGCCATCATCACCATGGGTGTGAATTTGCAACTAAGCTTTCATTGTTTGGAGGGGAGTTGTTTTCTGCTTTTTCAAAGTCAGTTTTTTCTTACTAATATCTCCTTGAGGTACAGTACTTGTAGTCACAAGAAGGATTCATTTTTCAACTGTCTAGTCCATTAGCATTATTTTGGCATCCTTTTTCCTCTATTCTTCTGAAATCTCTGTCCAAACATTTTGTTTTTCAGGATTTATTTTGACAGTTTCATTTGTATTTCACCTAATGAGGGTTTTTTTTTTAACCTTTTTATTGGTGTGTGATATATATCCAGAAAAATACATATAGCTAATGAGTTTTTAGCCAAAGTTTAATAAACTTTGGTTAATAAGCTATTATTTTTGTTATTAATATATTTGCAGGAATTTGCAGATCCATGTGCTTTTTTAAAAAAGATCTATCTCCTTGAAAAGGTCTAAATTTCCCATGCAGAAAGAATGTAAAATAATTTTGTGCCTTTTTAGTGATTACGTTTATTTTTTAAAAAAAGTTTAAAAAAGGCAAATAAATTCTAATATAGCATATTTGCCTTTGTTCTCACTCTTAATTGTTTATGGAGTTAAGAAAGTTATTTTAAAATACCACGTCATCTTTCATTTATTTCATAGTCCTTTCTACAAATTGTCATTTTTAACCTATGTAGTAGTCCCCCCTTATCTGAGTGGGATACATTACAAGACCCCCAGTGGATGCCTGAAGCTGCGGTTAGTATGCAACCTGTCTTCCACCCACAAATTTAATGTCTTTTCCATCTTAACTAAGCACTTATCTTGCACTGTGGCCACAATTTTTGCAGTTTGAGGTGCAACAGCAAAATTAGCACAAATTTCTTTTTCCTTCTTCACAATTTCACGATTAGGAAATTCATTCTTACCGTAGATCTTAGCAACCTCAGCATACAATTTGTTTACTTTCCTTATTAAGTTGAGAATTTTTACCTGTTCACTTAAAGGAAACCCTTTATGGTTCCTCTTTGGCATATCTGAATTGCCAGCATCACTGCTCTTGCACTTTGGGGCCACTATTAAGTAAAACAAGTGTTGCTTGAACACAGGATCTGATAACTAATAACTGGGTGACGTATACAGCATGGATACACTGGACTTAGGGAGGATTCACATCCCTGCTGGCACAGAGCAGGGCAGTGTGAGATTTCATCAAGCTACTCAGAACAGCGCCCAATTTAAAGCTTATGAATTGTTTATTTCTGGAATTTTCCATTTCATATTTTCAGACCAAGGTTGACCAGCAGTAACAGAAACAAAAGGCCAGATAAAGGAGGACTACTGTATTTCTTCCTCTCTTACTTTTGTGTATATAATTTTCCCTTTTCATTTTCATTTTAACCAACTCATAACCTTATCTTATGTTGGTCTCCAGTAACCTAAAACTTCTTCCTAGTAGTAAATCATTTACATTCTTAAATAGGCAATTATGTACTTTCAATAATTAAATACTAGGTACATGAAGTCAAAATATTGTTCACTATGGAGTATTCAATCACTCTGCCAATATAGTCAGATATTGATTGTCTAGGTGCTAATGCTCCAGCTGATAGATTATCCATAGCCTCGCTTTCCCTCCTCCCTCCTGCTTCAGTGACCACTTCTTATAAGCAGATCTGCCAGAGGGGTAGACAGGCACATCAAACATGCTTACAATTCAGAGCAGGCAGTTCTGTTAGTCAAATTTCTATTAGCAACATTTGCCAGGATTTCCTGGGCAGATCATTGAGACAGGTTGGCTTAAAAAGCTCTTAGTATCTCTGTGGATTACAGGTCCATGGGCCTGGCTGTCATCCTCAGTGACCACACCGCCTGCCAGATGTATAGACGCAACATGTATCAGATGGGCTCCCATATATTATCACATTTTAGCTGTACAGTAATTTAGGTTATATATGCATTACGTTTGCATATTTAAAATTGTTTCTCTGCAACCAAAGTGGCCCAGTTTCTGCTAACATTAACAAATTTTCTGAAGAGTATAGTGCGGTAAATTTTATTGTCTTTCTGTCACCTCTTGGGTCCTTGTTTTTACATATACCCTATTGATTAGTTAACTTCCTCGTTTCTCATGTCAGTAGGGTTCGATATTTCTGCTGTTCTGAGATCAGGTTCTTTTCTCCTCATTCCCCTTTTGTTTGAATAAAACTTACTGGTTTTCTTTAGAGCAGGAGATTCCCTCTCTGGCCCTGCCCAAGTCTGTGACAGCTGACTTGAAAAGCCTGTTGCTGTGGCACTTCAGAGGCCAGTCTGGTTGCTGTCACCTGTTCCTCAGCCCCTTCCCTTGGCTGAATGCTATTTTTCCTGGCTTCGAGTTTCATTTTAGCTATAATTCAATTTGTTCTGTACAACATTACACACGACTTATATTCTATTTCCTGAAGCATCTTAAAAATATCTTTATTTTCCTTATATTCAGCTCTGCTTACTCTAATGGTGAGAATCATATAACTAATGCATAAGGAAACTGACCTCAGAAATAACTGCTTTAATAAAATATAGCTCAGTTGCTCATAGTGATGTTCAACTTCTTTTCATGCTATTATCATTTCTCAGTTTCTTTTTACATCAGATTCCCCTCTAAAGTGGACAAGAATTCTTCATTTTCATCACGTTACATTTGGATTTGAGCTTCTGTTTCACCCTCTGTGACCTGCTCATGGTTTTCTATGCTCATTTCCCTTGTTTCTCTGTAACTGTACATGATGCCCTGAGGAGTAACCTTATACCTTTTAAGACTAGACTCTACTTTTTTCACATATGAGATGAAAAGGCCCTACAGGACCTGCATCCTCACTTGTCACTTTAGTTTCTACCCCGTAGAATGCTAGTCACATAAATGTCACCATGCACATTATGAACCTAAAAGGTGATCAGATGGCTTTCCACCCATCAGCTAGGGTGACACCTTGATCAGCAGGATATTAAGGAAAAAATTGTGATCTCTATTCTCAAAAGCTTTTTCTTGTTCTAATATAGCAAATAACCTTTTTCCTTTTATTTTTTATTTTATTTTATTTTTTCTTCCTTCGTGCACAATCTTGGGCAGGAACCTTTTTCCCTTTAAGGAGACAATATATATGAACAAAGAAGAGCTCTGGCAGAACAACAAGCTGCGGGGTGGGTAGGGAGGTGGGGTGTGGGGATACAGGAGGGAAGCCATAGCGCAAGTCTGCCCGTTTCCTGTCTGGGTTGTCCCAGCTCTCCCAGCCCCGAGCTGGCTCCTTCCCCCTACCTCAGCCGAGCTGGCCACTGCTGGCATTTGCTCCCTTAGCACTCCGTTTATGTTTGTATCTTTGTCTCCTTGTTGAACTGAGACAGGATTGGCATTTTTCAGAAGGAACTGCAGTGAGAAATGCCACCTTCTGTCCCTCACCATGACACCCCTTCAGAAACAGACAAGTTCATAGGGCACATCTCCTTCTATGTCCATAAGTAGCAAAGCTTAGCCTCACATTCCTGAACTTTTAAGTAGGCCACTGTTCTGTTCTTTCCTGCCTCAGCCCTTTTTGAAGAAGCCACCCCAAATCCTCTCCTGAGTTCTTAGTGTGAGATTGTGTTTGTGGAGCAGAAGTCCCAGCTCGCCTCCGTGGGGAGTAGTTGAGGAAGAAGTTGCTGGGCTCTCGCTGTGGCTGTAGCCCGAGTACAGTGAAGAACCTCTATACTTTACAAGGAGTAATTTGCATAAAATAAAACTATGCCCTGGAGCACTAAGCCTTCTCTCTTGTCCTCTTCACCCTTTGCCAGCATTGGAGGAAAGGATGTTTTCCCATGTTCTTCTGGAATGTTCTGTGAATTCTCCTAATTTTACCAGTCAGCTGTGTCCCACCTCCTGGCATGCTGCTGGGCATGTGACACTCCATCTACCATTCTCACTCATCAGCTTGTCAGCAAGATGCTTACAGAACTCTTGTCATCAGTGTTTAAGAAAGTTTCCTATAATTGCTTTGTTTTTGTTTGTTTGACGTGTTATAGTTTACACAGAGGGCTTTATTAAAGTACATTATGACCACTCACTCTTGACAACCTTGAGGTAGGTTGTAGCCTCTATTTAGAGTTTAAAAGCTGGGCAGGCAAAGTGACTGTCACGCACCCAACAAATGGCAGCTTGGGTTATGAATCCAGGGTCTTTCCACTGCATCAGGGCTGACACCTTCTCGCCCTGTGAAAACTTAACATAAACACGTCCTTATTTTTGTTGTGCTTACTTTTTCTGCTCCCTCATGGAGTGAAAACCCCTGCCTCGGATCAAGAGGGCCTTTTCCTCTTTAACAGTTCCATCATGCCACGTGCATACTGGGATCCGATCCTCTTGTTAAATCATTCATGCATCATGTGCACACATCATTGTGGGCCCTGGGTGCTTCTCTGCGACACTTTTGCTTCTCTGTTTTTTTATTGCTCAAGTGGCTCTGATGAATTTCTCCAATTAATTCGCCTTTCTCCTTGAAAGTTCCAAGACTGTTTTTCAAATTAGGATTTATAGACTATTTGGACCAGAATTACCCAGAGAACTTATTAAAAACACACATTCCAGGAGCCACCCCACACTTGATACAGAATGTCTGGGAATAGGGCCAGGGAATCTGCATTTTTGTTAGGCTCCTCAGATAATTTCGTGAATTCCAAGGTCTGAAAAATGATCCTTAGATCATACCTCTATGTTGTGCTGTGATTTTTGTTTGACCTTCTCTTCTGGATTTCACTTCTTACTTTACTTGAAGCCTAACCAAATTAGCATCTCCTAAGTTCAAGAGCCGTTATTTCATTCTTGACGAATGAAAGCCTCAGAGTTCCCTTAAACTGCCAAGTAAAGTTACGTGGAGTTTCTGGTGCCTTCTCCAAAATCCAGCTGATGCCTAGGTAAGGGGAGGCTTGAGCAGCCCCCTTACAGCAGAGAAAGATCTGAAATCACTACACTGAAGAACCAGGTCGTTTCCCCCTGAGGAAAAACTGTGCCAACATCTCTTCCTGAGATCTCTCAAGAAATGTGACCTAGCCTGGACAGTTTTATTATTTCCTAGGTAATTAGAACTCAGTATTCTAGAACCTGGAGGCTTACCACCCATAACTTAGGTGAGGGGTTGATGAGTTGTGGCCTTGACATTTACATTGTGACTTACGACAAAGCACTTGAACTTTCTGAGCCTTGTTTTTCTCATCTATAAAATGATAATGCTAATATCTGCCCCGCCTGTGATATCACAGAGTTTTCTTGAAGATTAAATGAGAATATCTGAAAACAAAGTGGCAGTATTTAGAAATCAAGATCCTCTTGCATGTAGTTTTTTACTGAGCAGCTTCTGGAATCCCTTATGAAGCAGCAAAAACTGCTCTGGGAAGGAATGCCATTTCCTTCATAGATGGAACACAGTTTTTTGTCTTCCTCTTTTCCTCCTCTTTTTCACTCTTACAGAAGCTAAAACTCTGGATAAATTAATATCCTAAGTCCCACGTTGCTGTGCCTGCTTGGTTGCATTACAGTGTTTCTCTCTGCTGGGTTCTGCAGCTGGGTGCAGTATGCTAGTGTTCTCTCCCACCTCTGGAGGTACCTTCCTCTCCCATGGCTGCACATGCTCCCTTTTGTCCCTGATGGCTGTGCCGTGCCTTTCCCAGCATGCACCACCCATGAACATGGTATCGTGGAAAGGCAGAAAGGGCAGCTTCTTATCCCCGTCATTCAGACGAGGAGATGAGATGCTTTGTCTGGGGACACATTATTTCCTCCTCAAATTCTGTTCTTGGACCAGAAACCATGCCACCCTGTCTTCTAGCCCCAATGCCCCTTCCACGGTGACATCCCAATTCAGGTAGCAAAGGCCACTGAGATACATCCAGTATCCTCTGGCCCTCCTGAAAGCTGAATGTCTGAAATTCCGCACCTTATTCCATCTATTCCCTTACTTTCTATTTTAAATATTTCTGTAGGTGGGTTTACAGCACCTTCACTTTTAAAATTAGCACCTCTCTTAAAGGTAAGAAAACCTCATTATTTAATTGTTAATCAGACGCTGTCAAACTTTAGACAGCTCCTAGACAAATGCAGCAGTACTTTAGTGCTATTTCTACTTAAAGATTGTTTTACTTATAGCTAGATGGGTCCTTTTTCCATTACTTGTATTTAGCATAGGTGATTTGGGCAAAATCAGAATGTATCTTTCTCTGTTTTTCTTCCTGCCCCTTCCCAACATTTTCCTGTACTGTGTATAAAGATTCTATTTCAAAATATAGAAAAATCCTTAGATACTTGACGTTCGTCGTAGGTTCACTTCTGCCATCCATGGTGCATCTTTCTCCCACTGTCCTAGTCCCCCCCACACACTTTTTTTAATCCCTTGAAAAAATCCACTGGAACTCATTTGTTGTTGAAAATATGATATTTATTAATATTATTAATTATTATATTATTAATATATTACAGATAATTATAATAATTATATTAATTATTAATGATGATAATTATTAATAAGTCAGTTAAGTGTAATAAGTGAAAAATAAAAAAGACATCTTCTTAACCCATGGAAGCCGACATTACCACACTTCGTACAGAACACAGCCCTGTTTGTCACTCAGTAGTTGAGTAGGTTCCAGGCTCAGCAAAATCAGGACGTTCTTTAATTGGCCTTTAACATTCATCTTTTTCTGCTCTGGGCTCTCCTCCATTGCATCCTGCACCCTCCTCCCGTGGTGACTCTGCCCCACAAACACCCCAATACTGAGGCTCCTCAGGGCATTTTCTTTTGCTCTCTCACCCCAAGGGCTAAAACCTGACATGCAGCATTCCCAGTCACCAGTTTTGTCATGAGAAGGGGCAGATACACCAGACAAACCCCCCAGAAGTCTGCACAGTTATCTTCATGTTGGAAGCTCTCACTCAGGACAGGAAGGGCCAGGTCCCAACCTGCCAGCCGTGGAGAAAAGTGTCCTCCAGGGCCCAGTGCCATTCCTGTGCGAGCTGGCCCTGTTCCCTTCAGGCTGCAGCACTGGGTGTCTTCCTTTCCCTCTGCCCCAGGACTTCAGATTTTAGGCTTTTCAGTACATTTTGTGTTTTAGTCTTCTAAAATATTACACTAATCCCCCTCCCATTTAGTTTATGTTCTGGGTATATCACTGGGGTGCCCTACATTGCTCCTATTTTTAATAACGAAATTTTTGACAAGCTTATTGTTGGACCTCATCCTCTTCAAGCATAAGACGTGTCTATACTATTGGGTGGTATCTGTAATATATTGCTGCTACCTCCCAATAGCAGGAAACCTGTTTAGAGCTGAATCTGGCTACTTTGGAGTCCTGGGATTAACAAAGATTCTTGACTTTCAACATTAAGAAACTGTCATAGAAAAGGAATGAAAGTGAAGAAAGAAAAAAAATTGTTACCTTGGGCTTAAAATAGTAGTTTCCCAAATAAGCACATGAGATTTACAGGCTGGAGCCTGAGTGGTTTCAGCTTTAGTTACATGTCATCAGCTTGAATTAATGAGTAACATGGGGAAACAAAGCTCTGTGGCATAGAACTGTGCTGTCAAGTGGTATTATCAGTGGAGAGTCAGCAGTAAGTGATTCTGACATTCAAACTAGCTTTCATCCGTGGGTTCAAAGTGAAATGAATTAAGATGCTTCTTTAGACTGTTTAAAGCCCAATAAAAGTAGCTTTTTAGTACTGTACAGTGATGGAAAGATGTTGGTTACCAACATTTTTCTTCTGGGTTTCTTTGGAGTATTTCCTTTATCCCTGTACAGTCCAGTAGGACTTTCCTTGATGATGGAAACGTTCTGTGCTCGTCAGTACTCCTAGCCTTATGTGAACACATTGAACACTTGACATGTGGTTAATGTGACTGAGCAACTGAATTTCTATTTAATAGAAATTTTAAATTTTAAATAGCTACATGTGACTGGCGGCTAGCCTACTGGACAGTGCAGCTCCAGTTATATCATTATTTACCATTCTCTTGATTTTAGTCAGCTCAGTTTCCATATATTGTACCCAAAATGAGTGTGTGAATGGCTGTATAATTTTTTATAAGGCAGCCAGAGAAAGTGGATAAAGTATCCTTGGTATACTGTATTCTTTAAGTCAGGTGATTTTTTTTTTAGTTCCCTAGATTAAATTGTCACGAAAATCCTGATTGTGGGTACGGGAAATGGTGTTGGTGGTGTTCCCCTCACCACTGCAGCGGTGGCAGTGGGTCAGCTGTGAGTGCTCTGGGTCAGGAGGCTGTGCCGGCTTGGTGCCTCAGAGGCTGCAGCCTGGCCTCGGCAGCGGGTTCGCCATGACCCCACGGCCCGCGTTTGCCCTTGGTGGAAACCATTCCACATGCCTTTTCTCTCCTGTTTGAGTTAAAAGATGGCACCGGAGTACAGTCAGCACCATTATCCCACTGCACTCGAAGCTTCTCCTTTCACACTGTACAGGGGAGGTGATTGGCAGGCGTCGTGAGCCTTGCTAAGATATGTCAGCAAAGCCAAGACAAGTTAAAAGTTATTACCTGTAAACTGCTTTTAAACAGGTGTGCTCCGCAGTACAATAGAGGCATTTTTAAGCACTGGTTAATATTCATTTGAAAACTTTTAATATGTGGGAGGCAGAACTATCTTTTATTACCTGCTTCTTTGCCAGAGTGGTAGTCCTTTATATACTGTAGCTTTCTCAAAATAAATTTATTTTGAAGAACGAGTATCAGATAATTTAATTAAAAATACATAAACCTGAAAAGAATACCAGTACCTTCCACCTCCTGATAGTTGTCCTGTGCAATGAACGCAGTCAGGTAACAACTAACTGGTCTCATTGGGAATCTTAAAGATCACAGGAGAATGTGAAGAAGTACCCCCACCTCCCCACTCCTCTGAAATATAAATGAAGTATATTTCTGTTTCTTAAGGGAGGAGAGTTTAGTAACGTTTTTTACTTACCCATATCAAGAAGCCCTGTAGTCAAAATTCTCACTACAAGCTGCGACGTATCACAGAAAAAATAAAGCATATTACTAAGCTGTCTGCATTTTCCAGAGAGAGGACCCCTTGCAAGTCTGGAGTAAAACCGTGGTGCACTTCTGGAATTTGTAAGCTGTGACCTGCTGTACCTGTGTGGATGTGTGTGTGCATGCTGAGGGCATGCGCTGCCTTTTAGAAGGGAAGGAGAACTAATGACTGGGCTTAATACACTGAAGAGTTTTAACTTGTTTTCTTCAGAAAAACTAATTATTAGGCTTGATACATTGAGAAGTTTTAACTTTTGTTTTCTTCAGATTGCCCCCGTAAATGTTTGCTTTTAACGGGACAGGTTTTGGCATTTTCTTCCTTTTACCTCATTGTGCTTGGGCTTATTACCAGAATAACCCAAAACTTGAAAAGTGTGTGACTCTTTTGCCTTCTGCATTGGTGCTGCCTTGTTGGAAGGAATCTTTTGTCAAGGTCGTTGCCTCAAAGAAAAATATGTTCAGATCCTCAAGTGTAAAACGAATCAAATTGTTAAAAATAGTGTTCAGCATTCCATTAATCAGAATTTTAAGTAGCACTTCATGGTTTTTCAAACTTTAGCGTTTTCACATACGTTGTGTTACATTTCTGTAGCACTTTACCATCTGTATCCGAGGTTATCAACTGTCAGCAGAGGTCTGTCACACCGATTGGTTTAAAAAGAAAGTTCAGCCACATGCAGTAGCTCACATCTGTAATCCTAGCACTTTGGGAGGCCAAGGCAGGAGGATCACTGAGGCCAGGAGTTCAAGACCAGCCTGAACACCATAACAAGACCCCTGTCTCTACAAAAAATAGAAAAATTAGCTGGGCATGGTGGTACATGCCTGT
>VBSM01000272.1:50765324-50819127 GCA_008086735.1 Cheirogaleus medius
GTGCTATAGCATTAGCCTAGCTCTCGGTACCCTCAAACTTCTGGGCTTGAGCCATCCTCCTGTCTCAGCCTCCTGAGTAGCTGGGATTACAGGCACACACCACCACACCTGGCTAATTTTTTCTATTTTTAATAGAGACAGAGTCTCGCTCTTGCACAGGCTGGTTTCAAACTCCTGACCTCAAGCGATCTTTCCCCCTCGGCCTCCTAGAGTTGCTGGGATTACAGATGTGAGCCACCACACCTGGCCAGCTTTTACATTTTTAAAGAGTGTAAAAAACAACAAAGATGAATATGTAACAAAGGCCACGTGTGGTACAAAGCCTAAATTGTATGATATCTAGCCCTTTACAGAAAAAGTTTGCCAACACCTGTTCTAGATTGTTGCTATGGACTGAATTGTGTCCCTGCCCACAAAATATTCATACACTGAAGCTCTAACCCCTGGTGTGATGATATTTGGTGCTGGGCCTTTGGGAGATAAGTTTAGATGAAGTCATGAGAGTGGGGCCCTTGTGGTGGCATTAGTGCCCTTATAAGTAAAGATGCTGTGTGAGGACGGACATGTGGAGAAGGCGCTGCCTACGAGTCAGGAAGAGATTCCTCACCAGAAACCAACCATGCTGCCACCCTGATCTCAGACTTCTAGCCTGCAGACTGTGAGAAATTACCTTTCTGTAGTTTAACCCCCAGTCTGTGGTATTTTGTTATGGCAGCCTGAGCAAACTAAGACAAATACAATCTCCACCATTTTTCCAAGAACAGACTCTAGTCCTACCCTGTTAGATTTTACCAAAATCTCTTCTGCTCATAAATGGAAGCAGTTTTAAGAAGAAGAAAGAACGCTTGCCATAAAGATTGGTCAGGGAATTTCTTTGAAATAACCAGAGTGGTAAGCAGCAGATTCCAAAATGCTAAGAAGAATAGGGTTTCTACAATAGCGATTTTCTGATGTGGCACCATCTGTTTTTCTTTGAATGTAATAAAAATGACAGCTTTTCATGTACTGATACTCCCTGTGCCTTTTAAAGTCAAACATATGATGCTATTTGTGTGTAAAGGGTTTTCTCTTGCACCCATTTGTTTCTCCAGCTTGAATTTCTATGTAAACTCCATTGGCTAAATTACACAAGCCGCCTACACCCTGCCGCCGTCTCCCTCGCTTTAGAGCAGGGGGTGGAAACCTCCGTCTGCAACGTGGAGTATCCAACACGCAGCTCACTGTACCAAGCAAAGGAGGATTTCCTAACAGCAAGGGCTGCCCAGTGCCCACTCCCCTATTTGTGCCCGTTGTTGTGAATATGCAACTTTGAAACATGGCTTTGAGACATTTTTGGAAACCTGTCCTAAACCTGGCCTTTTGTCCCCTTCTTCTCCTTTGTAAACCGTAAAAAATCTTCATTATCTCCCTTCTTTCTCTATGCCCTAGATGCACAGCCTTTTCCCCTAAAAAGCAATAATGTGTATCTAAAGCAAACCTCTTATTCTTTTTTATTAAGCAACTTCGTGGAGGTATAATTTATAAAATTCACTCATTTGAAGTGTACAATTTAGTACGTTTTAATAAATTTACCAAGTTGTGCAACTGTCGCCATAATCTAGTTTTAGAACATTTCCATGATCTAAAACTAGATCCCATATGATCCGTTATGCCCCTTATAGTTAATTCCCACTCCCAAGACCTGGCAGCCACTAATCTACTTGCTGTCTCTAGATGCGCCTCTTCCAGACATTTCACATTAAATGCTATATAACGTGTGGTCATTTGCATTTGGCTTTTTTCACTCAGCATAACATATTAGAAGTTCTTCTGTGTTGTACCATGTATCAGTATTTCTTTCCTTTATGTTGCTGAACGGTATTCCATTGTATGGCTGTATATCTCATTTTGTTTATCCATTTACCAGTTGATGAATATTTGGGTTTTAACTTTTTGGCTAATGTGAATAATACTACTATGATCATTTGCTTGCAAATGTTTGCACAGACATATTAAACTTCTTATTCTTGATAATAAATAAAATTGTATGTTTCTAGTTTTTGATTCAAAAAGCAGTTGAGTTGAATTTTTTATAATCCTAGTCCTTTGCCCCTCAAAAAAATCCTCCTAAAATAAACTGGCCTTTTTTTTTTTACTTCTGTGAGGCTATCAATTGATTCTTTTTCTCTGAGTCACTGGCCCTTAACAGAAAGGCACTCCCCACTTGTTAGAAAAATGTTCCCAGTTCTTGCTTTCAGAAAAGAAAAGGAAAGGCCAGGCATGGTGGCTTATGCCTATAATCCCAGCACTTTGGGAGACTGAGGCAGGAGGATCACTTGATCCCAGGAGTTCAAAGCTGCAGTGAGCTAAGATAACACCACCGCACTCCAGCCTGGGTGACAGAGCAAGACCCTGTCTCTAAAAAAAGAAAAAGAAAACATTTTTTAATTTTTTAAAAAAAGAAAAATATCAGTTATCATCCAATATAAGGGGCATTGATTCCACACATCCCTCGTGTCCATACCTGTATTGGGGATGAGGAAGCCAAGTGATGAGCCATGGACCCTTGAAAACCATACCATCAAGGGGGGAGTAAATAGGCAGACAGCTATTCCCATTTTACAGCCGTCAGTGATGACAGATCATTTAAATTCTTCTCTCCTTTCCTGCCTTCTTTGATAAAGGAAAAATCACTTTCAAGAAGTACTATCAAAGTCTCTACCTTTTTTCCCAGCTAAAAAAATTTCAGCTCATGAAGAAGGTTAGTCTCAGCCAGAGCTTCGTGCCTTGTCCACGTGGAGGATGTACGCACACACCTTTGCAAAGAGCAGCAGCTGGAAGCCCTTACTGGCTGCCGTCCAGCTCAGCCTTCCATCCTACACGGGGCTGTCTCCTGGACAGTCTTGGTTTGGATATGTCCAGGGCCTGGGAGCACACAGCTTCATGAGGTGGCCTATTTCATTAGTCAACTGGTTGGCTACATGGTTTTTCTTATTTTGAACTGGACATTTTACTCCACGTTATTTTATCCATTAGCCTCATGTCCATATGCCTCTTGCACATGGTAGGTGCCCTTTTACATATTTTAAAGTACTTACTCTCCTTTCCATAAGCTCTGCTAGTTCAGAGTGCTAGTTCAGAGGTTCTTTTTTATCTTTTCCTTTTTTTTTTAGAGACAGGGTATGAGCTACCATGTCTGGCCAATTCAGGGGTCCTTATAACAGATTCTGATCCCTAGGTGGCATCTAATCTATTTAGAATGTACTAATTGGGATGAGACTATCAATGTGGCTGAGTGCTGGGGTTTGTTTGTTTCAACAGCCACCTCATGCCTTGTGGGCCCCTATGAAGCTTGTGATTCACCAAACCAAATCTCTTGGTTTCATACTTCAGTTCTTCTCCTTTCTGTTCTGGAGTCATTTCATTGTTGCTGAGTCCTATGTAACTTTATATTTAACCCTGTTAAATTTGGTCTTACTGGGGGTTGGGTTTTTTTTTTTAATGGTAAAATACACGTAACATGAAATTTACCACTTACACTGTTTTTAAGGGTACAGCTCAGTTGCATTAGTACTTTACCATTGTTGTGCAACACCATAACATCTATCTCCAGAACTTTTTTTATCTTCCCAAACTGAAACTTCATACTAGCTAAACAATAATTACCTCTTTCCTTCCACCCCAGCTCCAGGCAACCTTCTGTCTCTACTCTCGTTCTCTGAACTTGACTCCTGTAGGTATGAGTGAAATCATACAGTGTTTGTCCTTTTGTGACTGATTTATTTCACTTAGCCTGATGTCTTAAAGATTCATCCATGTTGTAGCATGTGTGAGAATTTCCTTCCTTCTTAAGGCTGGATGGTATCCTGTTGTACGTATAGACCACATTTTGTTTATCTATTCGTCCATTGGTAGACACACCTGAGTTGCTTCCACCCTTTGACTATTGTGAATAATGCTGCTATAAACATGAGTGTACAATTATCTGTTCCAGTCTCATTGATCTTACTGGTTTTAACTCATTCATTACATTTTTCCCTCATTCATTATATTTTGCCCCTGTTTTGTGTTATTCGATAATTATCTGTAAATCAGATAAGGTTGATCTCTGACTTTATATAAGTCCCTTCTTGATAAAAATGTTGCATTTCCAATTGATATCATTTTGCACAGAAACTGTCATTTCCTGTATCTCCTGTCTTTTTTCAAGACTTATGACGTGGTCTTCGCAGCTGGACTCTGGAAGCAGATGGCTTTCATATTTAGCCTGAGTCTGAGATTGTCATAGTTCCTTTGGATAAAGTCTACTTGGCGGGAAGATATTGAGGGGAATCAAATAACCACCCTCTAGGCTGGGTCAAATCTGGAGGTTTGGGGGTTTTCATTTTTTTTTTTTTTTACCTTTTTATTTGAAGGCCACTAACACTACACAGAAACTAATATCAGGCACCAAATGGAAGCGACTGAGTCTTGGAGTGACCTGATTAGGATTGAATTCATTTGCTCCACAAATATTTATTGAGCTTCTACTTGTGAAAAGCACAAAGTGATTTGAAAAGACAGAAGATGAATCAAACACGTTCCCTGCTTTCAAGATGTTTGGAGCACGAAATATTAGAGGAGCTTCCTGTGATAACCCAGAGATCTTTAGGCAAAGCTTTAGCCCATAGCTGTAAAAATACATCTTCTTAAGATAGGAGGATTACAAAATACTCCAAAAGGCAAAGTGTGCTCTGAAATTATATTTTAGTTAGTATAGGTGGGTTTTAAGCGAAGATTTAAAGACAAACTGAAAAATTTCAACATGAAAGCTTTAGAGGTGTTTAGCTTTTGCTTTACTTTGGCTAATGTGAGAGCCCCAGGAAAACAAAAAGTACTCTTGCTCTTGACAGTATAAAATTCTTATTATTTTTAGAGAATAGTAACTATGCATTTATGAAATTCTTTGTCAGAGCAATTTAGTTAATAGGTATGTAAATGACTACTTATTTCATTGTGTAGGTGGATCGCTCCATGTACACTTCTAAGGAAGAATGTAAGTGCTAAAAACTATTAACATTGCAAATGGAAAGGAGCAAAAGTTAAGGCTAGAATGCCATACCTTTGCTGTGTTAGGTATTAGGCGTGAGAAAGTCCATCTTGTAGTCGATTTGTTCGGTTTACTAATCACCTGACTCTGGGATTGTTTTGGATGCCTGGAAACTGATTGGGCTGCAAGGTTGTTTCTTACTATTGGTTTTCAAACACAAAAGATCATTGCAAACCCAGCTGGGTAGAGTGGGGGAGGTACTGAAAGTTAATGCCACAGCAATAAATTTCAATGCAGGAGAATATCTCCTTAAAAAACACCTAAAGGAGCTCTTTAAAAAGTTTATTGGTGTTTCAGTATAAAAATACCTACAGGGGAGGCTAGGAGTTTCAAAGCTCTTCTGACTCTAGCTGCCTCCTGGGATCAGCATGGAAGCTTCTCTAATTGCTGAAGAGTTGATGCAGGCCTCCTCCGGGGGAAGAAGTCACCAGTGGGAGAGAATAAATGCACCCCTCCCACCTCCCCCCCACAAATGGTCCTACTTCCATCGCTTGAATTCACCCTGCCCCACGAATTAGCCTCATCATAATTGTACTTTCATCATTACATTCCCCTTCTTAGAAATTTCCTTGGGTTCTCATTTGTCATGCAAAGCAAACTAAAATTCTTAGTAATGGATCCCAAGCACTCCACCATTCTTACCTAACTGCTCTTGACTCCCACTCCCCCACATCACAGGCAAGCTCAGTGTTTGTTTCTCCTGTGAGTGCAGCTCTTCTCCTGCCCCTGCCCTGCTGCTCTCACTCCTGGTACCTGAGTGCCTTCCTTTTGGCGCTCATCCTTTGGCTCCGCACAGCTGTTGTCCTAGGCCCAGTTCCTTTACTTGGCAGGCTCCTTCTGCGCTGTACCGTGGCCCCTGTGGGTAGAGACCAGTGGCAGCATGGACTTAATTCTCCAGCCCTGCAGGGGCTCTATATATTGGGGGTCCTTCTTCATTCACATTTTTCATGTGTTTGGTTTTGCTTTTGTTCTTCTTTTCCTTCAGGTACAGAGTGAAGACAGTGTTCTCCTGTTTGTTATTGCCTGGACAATCACGGAAATTATCCGTTACTCTTTTTATACATTCAGTCTATTAAACCATCTGCCTTACCTCATCAAATGGGCCAGGTAAAAAAGTATATGGAATGAAGACTAACTTTTGAAGTTATCCATCATTGCATTTGCCCTTTATTGCCTAAATATGACCTCCAAGTTTCTGAAAATAAAATCGTATGAGATAGAGGTTGGGTAGAAATTTGGTCTGTAGATTTCATCAGAAAAAGGGTCTCTACTTTGATTATTAGAAATCCTGTTTTAAAATTTTTACGTTTTACATAAGTTGTTTTTATTGGGATAGGTTCTTTTCAGTTATTCAATAGAGATTTGATGAAACAGACCTTTTTTGTCCATATCAGATTTTACTGATGAGCCTTTGCCATTGTGATGTTTTTTGGACCAAGTCTAATTTTCCTAGTCTCAGTTTTGCCAAGAAGCTGTGACTCTTAAACTAATATTTAGTTAATAATAAACATTA
This sequence comes from Cheirogaleus medius, assembly GCA_008086735.1. Taxonomy (NCBI): domain Eukaryota; kingdom Metazoa; phylum Chordata; class Mammalia; order Primates; family Cheirogaleidae; genus Cheirogaleus; species Cheirogaleus medius. Next base: position 50,771,906 of record VBSM01000272.1, read on the forward strand.
CGTGTTTTAGCTCATCAGTTTTATTTTGCTTTGATTATTTTTACCAGTAATATTCATTATGAGTTGGGTGAAAGGCTGATAGTCCTCTATTTACCCACACAGTTGTGAGCAGGGTTCTGAGTTGGGAAAGACTACAAGGGGGTGACAAAGCAGAAGGGTCCAGATTGTCCTTGGAGCTGAAATGCCTCATTTCAGAGAAGGAAAATAGTGATTCCTAGACAGTTTATGAGTTCGGTGATTAAATTAGGGACATAATCCAGTTGTTTCCACATTTCAAGTATGAGAACTCCTCTGTTATTTTTTGTTTGCAATAAACATTTTTATTGGGGAAAGGGGAGAACAGGAAACAGCAGCACTAAGCAGCGTGGACAGGCATTGCAAAAGGCATCTACACTGGTTGCAGGGGAAGTTTGTTGGCCAAGACCTGATCTCACTGTTGGAGAAAGAGTTTTCGTCCACTGTTCTCTACAGCCTCTGAAAAATTCTTCCTTCTCCATTGTCCTCCTTAGCATGGCTAACATTGGCAGTGGGGAACACGTCTTCCCTTCATCCTCATAGATTTTTCAGCACAATTCCTGTGTCTGAAAGCTTGTAGTTCATCGCTGGTTATAAGCCACCAACAGCCAAAGGCTTTTTAACACATTGACTGCCACATTAGAAAAAAAATGTTTTCCCTGGGGCCATCTTGTTCTATTAAAACAAACAATCCTTTCTAATTTGTTATTTTTTTATATTGTTTTCTGTGCATGAGTTATGTGCAATGCAATCTACATTTTTAGAATTAAATTGTCAATATTTTAACAATAAGAACATCAACAAGTAAGATTTTCACAAACCATCTACAGGGTTTTGCTTCATGAGGCCTTGGTTCAAAACTAGCATGAGTTAAATATAACTCACATGGCAGTTAATGTGTTAAATTCTGAGCAGATCATTCCTTTAGCAATATTTATACCTCAGAATGGCTTTCACTTAGCTCCATGAATTTTTTTTTTAGAGGCAGGGTCTTGCCCTGTTCCCCAGGCTAGAGTGCAGTGGCACTATCATAGCTCATTGAAACCTCCAACTCCTGGGCTCACACAATCCTACTGCCTCAGCCTCCTGAGTAGCTGGAACTACAGGCATGTACCACCATGCCTGTATAATTTTTCTGTTTTTTGTAAAGATGGAGACTTACTGTGTTGCTCAGGCTGGTCTGGAACTCCTGGCCTCAAGTGGTCCTCCCACCTCGGCCTCCCAAAATGCTGGGATTACAGACATGAGCCACTGTGCCCAGCCCTGAATTGTTTTTGAGATATAGAGAACTCTTTTTTAAAGGGAAGAAATTGTGTGGATCCCCTCCCATGTGATGGTAGTTGTAATTGTGGGGTTTTTAATTGGAAAATTACTTAATAACTTAAAGCTATTATGAATTTAATTTTTTTAATTACATGTATTTGATTTTTCACAATAGCATGTACAGACTTTTGAAGAATAGTAGCAGTATACATGTTTGCACTATTTTTATTTTCAATCCACAGATCAGACTTGGTGTATGTTACAGGAAATCCTAAATAACATATTCCAACTCCTCCCCACCACCACCCTGACCTCCTCCAAATCCCCCAGCCCCACACCTTAGCCCACAGGGCCAGACCCATCAGTATAAACCATGGCCCAGTGCCCCTACTTTGCCAGTATTTGATATCCCCTTGTTATTGTAGAGAATTGTGTTGAACAGTTGTTTCTTTAGTCAGGCCAAATTTTGAGGCCGACTGAACACATTTATTTTGTTCTAGAACATTCAGAAAACATATACTTGCTACATAGGCCCTTTTCAAAAACTGGTTTGTACAACCTGAATTGAAAGAGTAAGTAAATAGGAAAATGTATAAACAACAGCTTTCTGAGAGACCAGTACTGATTAGAAGGACGGTAGTGCATCTTTCTCCTCAAGCTGGGTGTGCGCCTGAGTAATGAATATTTTTCTTTGTTTTAGGTACACGCTTTTCATCGTGCTGTACCCGATGGGAGTGTCGGGAGAACTGCTCACCATGTATGCAGCCCTGCCCTTTGTCAGACAGGCCGGCCTGTACTCCATCAGTTTACCCAACAAGTACAATTTCTCCTTCGACTACTATGCGTTCCTGATCCTAATAATGATCTCCTACATTCCCAGTAAGTAAACAGCTCTGCATATATTTAATTATGTTTTAAAATTTGGCCGTACAATAACTAGAGTTAAATGTCTTTGATTGTTTTTGCACCATGTCCAAGCAAAGGTAAATCTAATTTCCTGGGACCGCTTGGTTTTTATTGAATGCCGACTGTCAAAGGGAATTTTCTCCGGCAGTAATTGAATAAAGATGAACCCTTCTCAATACAGCTGCCAAAATGGAGCCCTTCTCAGTATGTGGGTTTAAAATAGTGAATACCAGGGTAGGCTAAGTAGATATTGGGGGAAAGTACTGAGTGGAAAACAAAAAAGCCATGAAAGACTACTTACCTTGATTTTATTTTTCTGTCTCTTGAGAACTGCTTATTATGGTATTTGAAAAACATGGTATTGTCTACCAGTGAGAGGTTTAAAAAACAAACAAAAAAAGCACACGATAAAAAGATTTTTGCATTGGTTACTACATCAAAATAGACAGTTAACTTCATTTTGAAGGGATCAGTAGTTAACTAGGAACAAAAATCGATTTAGTTTATATTTTTCTGTTTTTCCTTTTCTTATTAGCACTAAAACCATCTGAATGAGACATAGTGTTCTCTTCAGGATGGTTTCCAGTTATTTTAATAGTTCTACCAAAGGTTTAAATATGTGGATAGGCTGGTCGCAGAGACTCACGCCTGTAATCCTAGACTTCTAGGAGGCTGAGGCAGAGGATCACTTGAGGTCAGGAGGTTGAGACCAACTTGAGCCAGAGACCCTGTCTCTACTAGCTAGGCGTAGTGGCGACCGCCAATAGTCCTAGCTATTCAGGTGGCTGAGGCAGGAGGATCCCTAAAGACCAGGAGTTCCAGGTTGCAGTGAGCTATGATGATGCCATTGCACTCTAGCCAGGGCAACAGAGCAAGACTGTCTCAAAAATAAATAAATAAATAAATAAATAAATAGGTAGGTAGGTAGGTAGGTAGATAATCAAATGTGCTTATCAGCATACTCAGTGATAGAAAAAGACATGTTTTCAGCTATTCAGGAGGCTGAGGTGGGAGGATCGCTTGACACTGGGAGTTCAAGGCTGTAGTGTGATATGATCGCACCTGTGAATAGCCACTGCACTCCAGCCGCTGCACTCCACTCGAGACTTTTTGTTTTCTAAACAAAAAGAGAAAGACACGTTTGATATCTCTGTGAGGTGAATCCTGCTTGTGGAGGAGGAGTTTAGTCCTTTTCTTGAATTCTGATGTTCGGTTGTAAATCTTATAATAGATTTCTACATACCAAAAGGATCTTGTTATACCTAATAACATATAATGTTAGTGTTTCTTCTTATTTAGCTGTTTCTGTAGCCATTGCAACTCTGAATCTTATTTTAGTCTATGAAGATAGATGCTATATTCTCCCCTCAACCCCAGGTTAAATTCAGACAGGGTTGGATTTTTCTTTGGCTCACAGCCTAATCTGAATGAATCATCCTAACAATCATAAGCGACATGTTTGTGTCCCTCTGTGGAAAATTGCATTTCATGCACTGTGAGAAAAAAACTACATCCAGATTTCATGTGAAGGCTTATCTTGGAGAAATTCTTGGACGCAATTCAGTTTCGTGATTCATTTTCCACTCTTTATTCATTATCAAGTCCTCCTCTTCAGTACTGGAACCATGGAGGCTAAAGGCCATCTCTCTTCAAATGTAGAAGGTAGTTGATTTTCAAACAAAAAAATAAATGTGGCCGGGCGCGGTGGCTCACGCCTTTCCCAGCACTTTAGGAAGCCAAGGCCAGAGAACCACTTGAGGTCAGGAGTTCCAGACCAGCCTGACCAATATAGCAAGACCCTGTCTCTACAAAAAAAAAAAAAAAAAAATTAGCCAGGCATTGTGGTGTGTACCTGTAATTCCAGCTACTTGGGAGGCTGAAGCAGAAGGATCGCTTGAGCCTAGGAGTTGGAGGTTGCAGTGAGCTATGATGATGTCACTGCCATCCTCATGTCCAGGCAACAAAGTGAGACCCTGTCTCTGTCTGTGTCTCTCTCCCTCTCCCTCCTTCTCCTTCTCTCCCCCCCAAGATATATATATATGTGTGTATATATACATGTATATGTGTGTGTGTATATATGAATCTAAAACCTTAAGTAATAAAAATTAACTAATAGTTTTTCACCTTTTAATATTGTTTTCTTTTTTACTTCTTTATTTTTTTAGAGACAGGGTCTCACTCTGTTGCCCAGGCTAGAGTGCAGTGGCCTGATCATTGCTCACTGCAGCCTTAAACTCCTGGCTCAAGCAATCCTCTTGCCTCAGCCTCTCAAGTAGCTGGGACTACAGGCATGCCCCATCATGCCCAGCTCATTTTTTATTTTTTGTAGAGACAGGGTCTCACTATGTTGCCCAGCTGGTCTTGAACTCTTGGGCTCAAGCAGTCCTCCTGCCTTGGCCTTCCAAAGAGCTGGGATTACAGTCATGAGCCACTGTGCCCAGCCTCTAATGTTGTCTTCTTAGAGTTTCATTTTCCACTCTCTAGAGCAACAATTCACAGTTGCAGTTTCCCCACACCCAGTGTAACACATACTATCCCAGTGGGCACCACAGGATTTATTTAAATTCAACATATTAATAGTTTTTGAACAAATAGGAGATATGTACCATATTGGATAACTGGGAAAGGGACAGGAGGGTATTGTGAAATCAAACCCATGGCAAGGTGCTTCTACACTGACAGAAATCTGGGGGTCCCTCCCTCAGGGTTTGTGCTGGTCATGTTCGTGCTCTGGTGCCAGTCAGTGCCAGCCATTTTGCCTCTTTCTCCTGACATCTTGCTGCAGTGGCTGGGCCCAGTCGAGCCCAGGCAGCCCTCCCATGACAGTAGGGTTCCTGGAGGAAAACAAGCCCAGTTCGTGGGACTTTGCATCTTCCCCTTTGAAAAGAGAGGAGAGAGAAAGCGCCCTCAGGGCCTGCTGCCTGTTAGAGGGCAAGGCAGACTCTGCTCCCTGCAGGAGTCTGCTTCCTTTACCTCAGTTCCTTCTCTCTTCTCCGATCTCAGCCTCCTTTCGGTAGGAGAACTTGGTTTGGTTAAGTCTAATACAATTTCTTCTTTAAGGCAGCTTACCTCTTGTAGACCAGGAAAAAGGGTGGATCTCAAATAAAAAGTAAGAGGTTCCCTACAAATCCCTGATGCCTCACCCAGCTCCAAGATGGCGCCCAGGCCACACCTGCTGCCACAGGGCACCCTTCATGTCTGCTGGCACCCGCTGGGCTCTGGCCTGAGCCAGCGCCCTGGATGTTTTCAGTAGTTCAAGCTGTTAATATTGAGACCGGTTTGTACAGTTTGTTCCAGCCAACTGCACATTTCCAACTTTCCAAAGCTTTGTATTTATCAAAAGAAAATGCAGAATTAGGAGAGATTGCTGTTGACATGCGATCTCCTTTACCAAATTTAGTTTTCTTTCTACAATTTAGGGTTCTTTTAATCTTCTTCAATGGGACGTTGATGATCTCCATGTCTTATGTAAAGTAGCACCTGTTCCTCATGTCCTGATCCATTGCCACGTTGCACACTCAGCCCAAGTTGTGGCCCAGGAGCATTGGCCCCCAGCACTTCCTCCTCGTTTGGGGTGTTTTGGGTCCCTGGCAAGGTGCTCCTCTCCTGGTCTGCTTCACTCGCAGTATGTACAGTGTCCGTACAATACAGTATCTGAGGACTCTGTAGGTGTCTAAGTCCTGTTTACATTTTCCCCTCAAAATTGGCGGAAATGGGTTATGGGGGAGGAGACAAAAACAGGTTGAGAAACACTGACGTGGGTGAGGATGCTGAGAAGCTGGCACTCCCCAACCATAACCACACCTCTAGTTTTTCGAGACACTGAGAAGGGACTTGGCCCAGTAGCACCCACAGCCCCCACAGCCCCGGCACACAGGGACAGACACACACACATGCCCAGTGACTGTCTGCCCTCCAAGTGTCCTGAACTGGCAGAGCAGAAGGTAGAATTCTCAATAGCCCATTGTCATATTGAGATTTTTTTTTTTTTTAGTGTTTATCCTGAGTATAGCACATGTAGTTAAAAATAGTAGCCGCACATCCGGAATTGTTTCAGTCACAGTTAGGTTCGGTCTGAACATGTAGGTAATTCAGATGGAGACAGTATGAAAGTTCTGGCCCCCCACACGTCATTGCTAAAGCTATGGAGAACAGCCCAAGCACCCCCAGGTCTCTGGCCTCCCACCCACATTCCTTTCTCTGGGGCACTAAGGAACCTCTGGGAAGATGTGAAGGAATGAAAGTCCATATCTGTCCCCATTTCTGGCATCTGACCCTTCTGGTAACCAGCAGGCCCTTAGTGATGGAAATGAAGTTCTGCTTGGCCGTCTTCTTGCTTTAACTGCCACTAAGGGCCTAGTGCATAGCTTCTGGGTCATTATCCTCCCTGGACCCTCCAAACCAGCTGTGAGGCTGCAGCCACCACTATGGGGTAACGTAGTCACAAATACAACCGGCGGGAGGGTCCCAAGCAAGCTTAGCTCACAACATTTCCCTTTGCTAAAGTAAATCTATAGAAATGTGACTGGCCCCATGTTTTTAAATGATTACAATTAGCATTCCTTATGGCTTAATTATATCCTTACTTCCAGTTTTTAGATTATAGAACTTGTCAAATATTCTGGCTTCCATACCAAAATAGTTCTCTCCCTGTTGAATTATATGCACAGGCTGGGTCTTTTCTGTGAACAACTTCCTGCCTAGAAATAGCACGTGGAGTGGACGGCAGCGCTGCGGCGCGCCCGGCCTCCCGCGCAGCCCGGCAGCTCCGTGTGTGCACCCACCAATGTCGTGGGTGCCTTGGCAGGATCCTTTGAAATCTGGCCAACTTGGAGCCCATTTGAAAAGGAAGACACTGTCAGGGAAGAGTTGGCAATAGTAGAAATTACCTCCCCCAAAGATAGGTTACTGTCTAAAAAATAAGAAATTGGAGCTGTTGGGAAAGGGAGGGGAGGGAAGGGCATCATATACCAAAGGCCATCCCACCCGAAGCTGTTTACACACAGTGACCTTGTGTAGGCCAGGTAGTTCAAACTGGCATTTCCTAGCAGGAACATCCTAGGCATTTGGGGTGGGACAGTTCTTAGTTGTGGCAACTGGTATGCATTGTAGGATGGTTTAGTATTCCCTGACCCCATGTGCTAAATGCCAGTAACCTTCCCCTCTCCCCACTTATTTGCATATGTTCCCTAGGGAGGCAGTACCACTCTGTTCATTAGAGAACCAGTACTTTTAAAAATATTCTCTGAAATGACCAAGAACAGAAGAATCTGCAGTGCCTAAGATACGGCTTACTTTTCATAAGGGCTTTTTCTGCATTCAAACCTAGCTTAGTTGTGTTCAAGTCAAATATATTCCTCCCCGTCCTCAATCTTCCCATCGAAAGAATAATATCTCTTGGGAAGTAGTTTGGGGTACTCCACCCCACCCCGGGACCAGAGAGACTAGACTAAGGGCCAGAAGCCAAAGCCTGGTCCTCGTTCTGTCAGTGGTTCCCTACGAGGCCCCAGGCAAGTTGCTTACCCTCCCTGGAGCTCGAATTCTTCCTCTTTGAAAAAGGAATAATAACTCTATCACTGGAATTCGTCACCTGGTTGTTGTGAAATTGATCAGAATAAATGTGAAGATAGCTTGAGCCCAGGAGTTTGAGGCTACAGTAGACTATGATGACACCATTGCACTCTAGCCCAGACAACAGAGCAAGACCCTTTCTCAAAAACAAAAACAAAAACAAAAAAAGACAGTATAAGGAGTATTATTTGGTGGCTCTGGGCATCTTGATTGATAATGATAGTGACAGTAGTATCTGTCATCCCACTCCCCACCACTCTCCTCTTCAGCTAAAGCAGGAAAGAAAGGTAAGTCTCTCAGTGTTGTTCCTGCCCTTCCCCAAGCCCACCTTTTTACCTTCCTTGGTTGCTAGACAAGAAAGTAGTCAGAGGGTCAGAGAAGACCTCAAGTCTATGTGCTTTAAATAGAACTTTGCAATTTTAAATGATCTCCTTAACCTTTTTTTCTTCTTCTCCTTCTAGTTTTCCCCCAGTTGTACTTCCACATGATACATCAGAGAAGAAAGATCCTGTCTCTTACTGAAGAACACAAGAAATTTGAATAGTTCCTGCTTTCTGCACCTCCCCCCAAAAAACAAACTTTTCAATGATCAAAAAATGCTGCAGACTTTTTGAGTTCCCAATACGTTTCATAGAAAATAAGTAAGAACTATTTTTAAAATATTTAAAATAAAACAAAAACCAAAATCCAGTGTCACATGGGCCTGGGATTTTCTATTTAAAAAAGGCTGTTACATAAAACATCCTGGCCAGTCCATTTCAGCATGTTCTTTCTTTCAACCAGAAGTTCCCAATATTTATGATGGCGCTAGAAAAAGATTTGGCATTTTATATCCTCCTGTGTCCTTCATGTATCTGATAAATAAATATCTGTAACACTGAATACTTGAGAGTTACAGTCTGAGTAATGAAGTTTTACCAACTGAATGCCCAGCTTGCAGTAGAGTTATGTTTCAGTCTGCAGTGTGTTTAGCATTCCCTTTTCAAAGTGCTTGACTGCATGCTGGAAACTATTTGTATTTTTGAAGCGGCAAACTTTGTTCTCTGGAATGCTCTGAAGTTATGGCTGGGACCTATCCCCTCATATCTACTGAATGAATTATAAAATGTATATGCCTGTGAAGCTTTGGGATAGTGCCCGTAATCCAAAAACAACTAGAATCCTTTTGTTTGTTTTCAGTTGAGTCATTACTGCCTGCCACTAAGAAACGTGCTTGAATTTAATAAGTTTGTGTACCTTGTAAGAACCTACCTTATCTGGAGCTCAGCCTCAATCATATTTTAACAAAATGACAGTTCTCAGAAAGGGAAAACTCCATAGCTATTAAGTGACAAGCACCTTTCACAGTACTGTTCTCAGAACACCTCTGAGTAGCGTGAGTAAGGTATGTGTCGGTTGCCGTTCTCATTTATGGACCTGAAGCCAATCCAGCCACATGGGAGTGGGGAATCTGTAATGGAAAGCACATGGAAGGCGCCACATTAGAAATGTAGTCCAGAAAAACATTCAGGAATAAGTTTTTACACCATTGTAATTTTAATTTTTAATTTTCTCTCACTCTTCTGTTTGGATACTTTTCCTAATTATGCTCCTATGTTAATTCCCACCAAGTTGTAAGGCCAGAGGCAGTAAACTGTTCCAGTTGGGCAACCATGAGCTAAAAGCAGTATCATCTCCGGGTGTTGGAGCAGCCAAGAAATATTTTGGTCCTATGGACATTGTCTAATTAACATCACATCTTCATACCATTCAGTTGCTCAGCTGTGCATTTAAAACCCTTCAAGAAAGAGTTGGATGAAAATGTAAAAGCACAAGTTTAGATGTGCATTAAATTTTAAACAACACAGTATCTTCTCTCTTTATGGAGCCTTTTTTTTCTTTTTGGTTGATCTTTAAGACTAAGTCTAGTTTACTGAGTAGTTGTCATTTAAAATATAATTGCTAATATCAGAAGAGTGTGATAATGGAAAACTAAATTTTTAAATGCTTATTTTCATAGAAGCTTAAAAATTTATTGCAGGCAGGTATGTAATAAATTATTTTTGACTTGAACATTCAAATTCTGCTTCAGAAAGTCAGCACTCTTGGGCATTTTGAGATTGGAATCTATTCTTGTATTTGATAGACAAAATATGTGGGAAAGATTTTTTTTTCATACTTTCTCTGTTTTTTATTCTTCCAAAATTTATTTCTACTGTAAAGTAGAATCAACCTGGGTTATATTACTCTTATTACTTTATTCAGTAAAGATTTTTTTCAGTTGTTTTTGGAAAACTTCTAAAAGATAAGATGAAAAATGCAGGTATTTTGGGATTGCTGGGCTGGGGGTTTTATTCAGGCCTCTTTATTATAATTTGTCACTGGTTATGAAGAACATTCTGTTGCAAACAGTAGTATTGCATCGAATTGAACTTTGGCAACGAGAACACAGCAAACAGTTCCCTTTTCAAAAAAGGTCTCTACCCCAGTGTGAATTCTTGTACGTCAACCTTTAGAATCCTTGCGGCAGATAAGCAAGGCGTGTCACCGTGTCCTTCAATAACCTCTCTCCATAACTGGTTTCTTTATCCCTAACATGAATTCATTTCTCTTTTGAAGTAGTGTTCTTTTATAAATTAAGAACATCCAACCCACCAAATGTCACCTCTTCTTATGAGGTGAGAATGAGGGAGGTAGTGTTTCTGTGGGTATTTCGTTAGACCGAGCAGTTTCATCTCAGGTCACCGTCAAAGGCATCATCCTCCCGGCTACCCACTTGGGTGCTTGGTTCAGATCCCCCTGCGGGGCCTCCTTCGGAAAGAGAGAATTCTTTGAGGTGCGCAGTAGTACTTTGTAGACACAAGCTACTAATCTGCATCTTGCTGTGTTCTGTTTGCTAAGGTTAGGATTATTCATTTAACACGTACCAGCCATTATCAAAGGCACCATGGAGAGTTAGTCATGGAATAAAGCACTATCCTCCAGAGCAAACTTCTGACAGGAAAGGTGTAGAAGATGCAGAGTTAAAGAGGCATATGAAGAGATCCTGCCCTCATTTTTTACTTGGTTTTTTTGTGTTTCTTTTTGTTTTTGGTTATTCACTTATAATAAAATGTTTGCATTTATGTGATCCAACCTGCAAATTATTTTCAATTCTGAGTTTCCAATAAAACATCTTAAAACATCAAAGTCAATATGTACTGCTCCTTTGAAATTTGGGTAAAAAATTATACACCCATATATATAGTCATTTTTGTATTTTTTCTATGTTGTGAAAACCAAAATTGTAATTTTATAAGTCTTTGATTCACTAAAATTATATAATTTAAATGTATTTTTTGTATATTTAGAATAAGGAGTTCAAAGACTATGCTTAACTTTCTATGCATGCATTTGAAAGCTGTTTTTACCTGATAATGTTAATGTGGTAATAAGTTGTATTCATAAAATACTGATCTATGTTGCATTTCAAAATAAACTAGTGTGTGCCCTGCCTGGATTTGAAATACTGACCAGCGAGTATAATGGTTTTTCCCACTCAATAGGCCTGAATGTGGTGTTGCAGGAATATGGAAGGGTTTCATTCCTGTTATGGACTCCAGCTCTTTTCTCTGACTATTTTAAAATCTATTTCTACTATTCATAATGGTTCTGCACTCACAGGAAACATAGATTATATTAAGAGGTTTCCACAAAGTCGTTCTGCCCTGCCAGCCAGTCCTCAGGCTCACCGAGCCAGTCTGCAAGCTGGGATTCCTCATGTAAGTGACCAGGAAATCTAAGAAGTTAATCAGCAAAAGGTTGAGAACCCTTGTCTTATAATGAGATTTTTTTAGTGTAGCTTTTCCTGTAGGAGCTGAGAGGGGAGATACTGTTCGTCTTGTATTAAAACAAGATGTGGTGAATTTCAAGCACCTCATCCTGAAAATGCCTCCAAACATACAACAATTCTAGGAACTGCTCCCTCACTCTCAAGGTGGCAGAAGCAGTGGGAAGGACGGTAACTTAGGGTGTCGTCAGCTGGGTCACTTCTGACCTTCTAGCTCTGGGCCCCCAGTTGTTTCACCTCAGAACAAAAGCACTGTTCTCTCCCTGTGCTGGCACATTCTAGTTACTTCTCTGGGTGATCTCTCACTAGTGGTGCCCATAGCAGTAACATACCCACCCACCCCACCCAGTCTGCTGGGTCTTTCTCGGAGTTAACCATCACCACTGCCCCAGAGTATGGTCTTTGTTCCAAAGGGCAACTTTGTTTTATATTTAAAAAGTTTTTTTTCTAAATATCAAGAAAAACGGACTTTAAGATATATTTTCTTTGGGGGGCCTTGGTGCTTACTTTATCTCACATTTGTTAAAAGTTGCATAAACTGGGGCTGCAGATAACATATTCTTCCTAAATGCTGTCTGATCTCGGCCTGGATGTTACCAGCCCGGTGGTTAGACTACCTGTGTCCTCATACAGAGCCTGCTCTGTTTCAGAGACAGGCTTTTCATTACAAGAAGAGAAAGAAAATTGCAACTGAAACTGAAGAACAGATGGTAAAGTTAATAGTAGAGGCTACCCAGAAAACACAGCCTTTACAATCTTCAGGTTGTAATGGGAAACCAGGGCTTTCTAATTTGTCATTGTCATATTTTGTGGCAATTACGTGTACTATGTTAACATAAGCCTTCGCCTGGAGGAATTGCCATTGGTATAATTAAGAGGCCTCCTGTTACACACAGCATTCCGAAAATACTGCTGTGTTGTTGTTGTTCCCTTTAGCAAGAATGAAGATTAGCTTTGCAATTCCTTTTATTATTTAAAAGGAAAAAAAAAATCCCAGCCTCACAAATAACCTGGCTCGTTGTCATACAGTTTAGTGGTGAAGAAACTGTTCTAAGCAACTATTACCAAAAATAGCCATACCTATTAACATTCCTCTGCCTACAACTGAGAACCAGAGTTAGGAAAGAGCTGTGTGGTTTTTTGACCAGCACTTTCTTTTAAACATGTGAGAGACTGTTTAATCTTTTTTTTAATTTAAAGATAGTCTTTTAGTGTTATGGGGACAAGTCTCATTACCAAAAATAATCTTTCCCACAAAAGGCAATTCACCCTAAAAATCTCTCATTTGATGAGCAAAAATAAGAATGTAAGAGGCTGTGTATGTAAGCACCTAGTACTCGTTTCATAAATCCTTCTATGTTTGGAAATCATGTTTTCTACTCCCTAATTCCAGAGCATAGACTTATTACTATGGCAGTGCTTTCGCATCTATGTTTGGCCTTAGGTGGATGCAATCCAGATGTGTTTCCAGATGCTGCACTTAGTTAAAGCCAGAAACACCATTTCCGTCTCCATGTTGTCGTAGCTGGACTTCCCCACTGGGGGGCAGCACCTCACAAGCGATCTGGGGGCCTTTGGGGCCAAAGGAGTTTGGAAAACGGCTTCAGCCCAAGGACGCGGAAAGGGGCTCTAATGAAAATCAGTCACGGATCTTTATTGTCCATATAAAGCAAAGACAGATTTTAAAACATATTCTGGAGGAGTACATGAAATCACATTTTTTTAGAACAAAGAAACCAGCTTGAGCGTGTGCTTGGAGACTCGGTCAATTTTCTTCCAGCTGTAGAGCCCTCCCCATCGGGGACCCTGCAGACTACTTGGTTTTGTTTGGAGCTGGGTCATAAAGCAGGTGTTAGCCCTCCTGTTTAGCCGAGAGCCTGCTTGTTAATACTTGAAATGTTCAGGGAGGTCAGTTCCCACTCTGACTCTGTCTCTGGGTATTTTTAGAGGGTGGCCTGGGCCATGAGAAAATGTCAGGTCACCTTATAAGGCGGTGTCTGGACCGAGAATGCTTGTCTGCAGCGCGCTCAGTACCCCGGATCCGCGCTCACTTGACTCTTGGACTGTGGGATTTCTCGCAGATTTAAAGTGCTTTTGTTCATGCCACAGATGATACTTGCCCTTCAACAAGCTGAAAATCTTCCTCAAGAGATAGCTGTTGAAATGACAGCCATTTCAGACATTCCAGATAGATAACCAGGGGGCTATGGAAGCTGGAGAATGTCCGTCAGTAACCACTAGCTGCCTGCGCTTGGGCTGATAGTCCCGTTCTACTGCAGGTGATTTGTTTATTTAATGTCTGTTGACGAGACATCCACAGGCTATTAGTTCTGAGTGGCAACGGGAGGATGGGCATGGTAGGGAGAGCGCTCTGTGGTTTAGGACACAGAAATGGTATTAAAGTTTTCTCCCCTGCTAAACATTTCCAATCTTTCTGCATGCGAATGCCGTTTGTGAATCTCCAAGAGAGGGGGTGCTAAGGCAAGATTGTCCAAACTTATTTTTCACCTTTATCCTTGGAACATCTTCAGGGCTAAGGCTCCTGGAACGCGCCTTGAAAAATACTAATCTGTTGGTGGCAGCTTTCCCTATCAGGGAATATTGACCCATCCACGGGAGAAAATGAGAGAGAGGGGCTTAGCCTGGGATCTAGAAGAGTTTTCCTTGTTTCTATGGGCTTTTTTTTTTTTAAATGTAAACCACATTGTCAAGTAGGTAACTTGAATTATTAGGTTGAGAACCCAGGTGTCAGATCCCTCGCTGGAGTCTTCCATTTGCTGCTTTCTAGTGGGTGGCAAAGGCCTGCCAGTGGCTGTGAACGTGCTGAGCTGACCAGGCTGGGCCCAGCAGCCCTTATGGGGCCACACAGGCTTAAAGCCCTGAGCTGGGATCAGTCCCCTGGGCCTCTTACCCTTGGGCAGCCTTCCCAGCTCACTGTCCATGATTCCCTTTAAACGTCATCTTCCTTAAATCTCTGGCTCCCACTCAGCCCAGGGTATCACCCCCAATTTCACAGAGAAAGCAGAGCCATGAGATAGCAATTCCTGCAGCTTTTTGCTACCAATCTATGAACTTGCCTGTCCTAGGCTCATTCTTTTCTTTTCCTCCTGTTGCAATGGAAGGGGTGACCCTTTGTCCAGAGCTAATTCCTATCTTGTGCTCTAGATGTTTCTATCTTGTCCCTCCTAAGGGACTTCCCTCTGTCAGTCCGATTCTCTTTCTCTGTGTTCCTCTGGGCCAGCTCTTCTCATCTTGGCCTCAACCCACACCCTTCACCGCCTCCACCTCGCTCCTCCTGTTCTGTGGAACAGTTGGCTGCACGCACTTCTCTCATCCTCATCTGCCACTCTTCTCTCACTTCCTGCCATGCCACGGACCTGGCTCTGGTAAGGTCACTCGTGATCTCCTTGTTATGAGATCCAGTGCACACCTTTTAGTCCTTGTCTTATGGTTGGAATTGGGGTGCATCCCTGCTGGCTGTTAGAAACACTGGTATGGTTCTGGAGTAGACTGAAGGGCCCAACAACACCCAATCCTGGCCCAGAATTCTCATTGTTCCTCAATGTAGCCCCAGTGAAGCTGTATGCAAAAGAACCAATGGAAAACAAGCAAACAAAATGGTAAACTGTGGCTTGAGCTGGGCAGAACTTCATGGAACACTCCTGCTTCCCAAACCAGTGAGGATTGGGAGCTTGGGCTAAAGGACACTGTGAGGCCTCCCTCCCTGCCCATCCACTCCCCATCCCAGCACTTAGGTCTTAACCGCTGTGGCTGGGAGAAAGGCTGATCCACGTACCGCCAGCTCCAGGATAGACACACTCAGGAAGAGCGTGTGCCACCATGCTTGGCTGGGGGCGAGCCAGGCTGGGAAGGACAAGAAGGCATCTGACGAAAGAGAGCAGGCCCCACTCTGCTGACCACTTAAAGACAGGAGACAGATGCACCCCCATGTGCGCCAGCCTGGTCACACCCATTGCCTCCACTCACTCTGCCTGGCAAATGCGGCTCCCTCAGCATCTTGAAACTGAACGCTAAGATCAGTATTCCTCTTCCTCGGGGAGGAGCAAAGACGTGCAGGGGAAGAATGAAGAAGGACCTTGGAATCCTTCCCAGGAAGCCAACACCTTTCCTCATGGTCGGCCAGCCCTGTTTCCTGAAATGACCTTTTCTCCTGACAGCCTGCTCTTCTGGTTTTCTCCTGCCTCCTAAGCCAACCTTTCTGTCTCCTCTCCTGCCCCCCTAACTCAGAGCTTCTCGAGAATCACCCATGGTGCTTGGCCCAGGCCTGTGGATTTGGAATCGCTTGTGGGTCCGTTTCTAGACACGGCCCACGGGTGATTCGAATGCAGAAGGTTATTCTGTCCCTCTGCCTCTGCACACCTCAAACCCAAGGCCCCTGACCAGCGGTCCCCAGAGCAGATATGGTCCATGGATGTATTCTGTTTAGCCCATATTGTATCATTTCTTTAAAAATTGAATCAGTTGTAAACACTTTAAGATTGAGAGAGGTCATGTAACTAAGAAAAATCAGGTGAGGCAGCAGGTGTCCATGCTGCACCTGTCAGGCACTGGCAAGGGCCCGGGAGAGCTGCCCCCCTTGGGTTGAGTGCTAGGGAAGGGGTCGAGCTCAGGCCCCAACACCACCTGTCCTGAGCCCCGTTCACCCTGTCCCTTTCTGGCCAGGCCCCCCAGGCACCAGAAGCAGGAGCTGCAGTGGAGGGGCAAGGCTGTCTGGCTTCCAGCTGCACCTCCACGCGGTGGCCCAGGCCTCTGCCCAGGCCCACATGGTTTCCAGAGCTCTGCTGGCCGTCTCCACCCGGGGGTCCCATGAGCACCGGAGCCTCCACCTATGCAAACGAAGCTCGTCACCCTCTCCACCTCCTGTATTCCTCCTCCTCTCCCCTCCTGTCTTCCCCACTGCGCTGAACCGCACCCTGTCCACCAGTGGCTCGAGTCTTCTACGCCCTCAGTAGCCCTCCCCTTATTTGACTCGGTTGCTAAGTCCTGTTGATTCTGTCTCCCGAGTCCCGTCCCAGCCACCTACCAGAGCCTCTCAGCTGGGCGGCAGCGAAGCCTCCTCACCAGCCTCTCAGCTTCCACTCTTCCCCCCACCCAGATCCTTTCTCCGCCCGGCGGCTGGAATAACCTTTAAAAAGGCAATATTATCCTGTTTCCATTTAAAAGCCTTCAGTAAATCTGCTGCTCTGGGCGTAAAGTCCAGATCCCTGAACGTGACCTGAGACCACCTTTGACCCGTGCCTGCCCGTGTCCCCAGCCCCTCTGCTCCCCACTTGATGTGACAGCCCGTCAGGCAGGTCCCCGGGGCTCTTGGCTCTGACCTCCTGGCCTTTGGGTGGCCCTGGTTCCTCCACCTGTGATTCCTCCTCATCCCTCAGGCGCGGCCTCGCCTCCAGGAAATGGCCACCCGAGGTCCCAGGATGGCTCCGGTGCTGCGCCCAGATGCTTCCACAGTGCCAGGGGCGCCCTCCAATACAAACAAGAGGCCCAGTTCAATTTGAATTTCAGACAACAGTACAGAATTGTTTAGCACTGGTGCATGTCTCAAGCGACACTGTAAAAATTGCTAACTTATACCCAACAGTGCCCGAGCCCAGAGTCACCG
Source organism: Cheirogaleus medius (assembly GCA_008086735.1). Classification (NCBI taxonomy): domain Eukaryota; kingdom Metazoa; phylum Chordata; class Mammalia; order Primates; family Cheirogaleidae; genus Cheirogaleus; species Cheirogaleus medius. The sequence continues at coordinate 50,789,092 of VBSM01000272.1, forward strand.
TCTCTTCTTACCCGCGTGCAGGACGAGACCGTGACCTCCTGCAGGCAGGGACCCTCCCAGGCCTGCTTGCTGCTGTGCTCTCAGTGCCTAGCGTCCCACGGCGGTTTGGGAGACTGGCAGGAAACTTATAAACCAGTGGTTAAGTTGGGTAGTGTCGGGTACTAAGTCTCATGATGAAACTTAGAAAGGCAGTGCGTTAGGAAGTGTGGTCAGCCAAGGCTCTCTGAGGAGTAAAAGGCAGGATTTGAACCAGACCCTACAGACCCCAAAGCCCACAAGGGTGTCCCTCCACCTGGGGGCTGAGCTCATTCTGGATGAAAGGCACGTGGGTACCCCACCAAGGCAGCCTCTCAAAGGTCACAGAAGCTGGCTCTTTAGAGACTTATAGTCGTGCCTGAGCCCTCAGGGCTCCCCGAGAAGCAAGTGGCTGCCGTGGGAGGTCAAGGTCCCAGGAGGACCCCAGCTTCTGCATCCCAGGCTGCAGCACCCCGCACATGCCTCCAGTCTGAGCACCGGGGTCTGAGCTCAGCGCTTCCTCCAGGACTCAGAATTTCCCCGGGCACCTGTCATTAGCAAAACTGCTGACAGCTGGGAGTCTGCTTTCATGAGTCTAGAAGGCCTGTGGGTTACCTCTCTGCAGCGCTGATGGCCAGGGATCTACATGCCAGGGGCATCTCTGACCACAGTCTAAGGTCACGTCTGCCTCTTCTCCCCAGCATTAGAGCAGCCAGTCAAGACCCAAGTGCCCCCGAAAGCTCCTCTGGGCCCTGCAGAGACTCTGATCGGTGCCTGGCAGTGGCGTGGCTTCTTCCCCTCACATCCCAGGCAAGGAGAAGATGGGCAGCCCCGCTGCTCCACGGAAGACCATCACTTCCCACCTCCCCAAACCTGGCCCACGTCGAACCCCAGGGAACCATGCCATGTCCGAGCTGGAGGGGCCTCAGACCTGCATCGTCTCCTCCAGCCTCCACTTGTAAGGAGCTGGGAACTGTTGCCACGGAGAGAAAGGGCCGCTCCTCACCCCTTAGCCCCAGCCTGCAGGGCACTTCTCAGCAAGCCAATTAGAGGACTTCCTATCCCCGGGACCTGAGCTTCCCACCAAGGCAGGCAGAGCCTCCAATGCCCACCCTGTGGTTTCAGATGAGAACTCTCAAAGACATTGTAGACTTGGGGGAGACACCCCCAGGGCGGATGTCACGGATGCTGCCCATACCTGGAAGCTTGAAGGACACAACCAGGGGTCTCTGCACCAGGCAGCTCTGGGAGGGCTGAGGGCAACAGAAGAGGGAAGTCCGCCGTGGGGTTGGAGCAGCCCCCGCTGGAAGCCCCGAGGTTGTACAGTTTAACCTGGGCCTGCGACAGTTGCTCAGAGTTTCTACAGGTATTTACCCAGGAACGGGTATCTGTGGGCACCTTCCAGAAGTCCCACCCCCCTGCCCCAGCCCCTCTCTCCCAGCTGGACAAGCACAGCCTGGGATGCAGCCCCCAAAGATGGAATCTGAGGCCTCGCCCAGCCTCCTGTCAGGACTGTCAATTGCAAACCTGGTGGCGGTGTGGCTTGCCTGGTATATTTAGAAAAGTCAGGCTGCGGTTGCTCCCTGCTCCCTTACAAAGTGTGAACTGCACCTATCACATGGAAATGTGATTCACTTCTCAGCAGCCAGCTGAGCGGCTTCCCACCGCCTCCAGGCCTCCCTCCCTCCCGCCTCCCTCAGCCCCCTTGAGCTTGTATCCTCACATCCTCCTGCAGAGCCCAGGGCTCTGGCCACACGGGCGCGGAGAGCTGGTGGAAGGCACATCCATGGTCAAAGGCAAAATGTCTCTTTTGCGTCTTTTGGCAGCAATGCCTTGGTGTTACCCTGTTTCCTTTCTCCCTGGAAATCTGGAGCTTTCCTCCTCGCAGCCCTCATTCTCACCACCACCCCAGCTCCCCGACACACAACCGCTCTGCTCTCCTGTGGTCTCCCGGACCGACTCGCAATCTGGTGGTGAGACCCTCATGGGCACAAGTGCCACAAAACAGAGCCTGCATCCTGGAAGCTGGCAGGCTTTTTTTTTTTTTTTCCTAAAATGATATTTTAAATTGTTTTGGTTACCAGTATTTTAAAATGATGAGAATACACATTTAAAAAAATTAATTTCCTTCTTCTCTTGAAAAAAGCTGTGGCCCTCTGGTGAGCCTGGGCCCTGGTCCTGCGTGCCTTGGTGTCCCGGAGACTGGCTGGAGGCGGCCCTCTTTTGAAGGGCGGGTCCTCCGGGCCACGCGCCGGCCTGCAAGTTGGTCTGTGTTCCCCGCCTGGGCTCTGGAGGGTTGGGGGCTTCCAGCCCCACATGTCAAGGGCCTTCTATTCCAGCAGGCACCACGCAGGGATATACCTGGTGCTGCAGGCCTTGTTCTCCCCTCATCCCCCATCAGTTCTCCTTCTCTGCATCCCGCAGTCTTCTCCCTTCTTTTCCTTCTCGCACTCCTCTTTAGCGCCCCACACTGTTGGCTCGCGTGGCTCTAATTCTACCCAGCGCCAACCTCCCAAACTCTGCCTGGTTCCTCGGAGACAGAGCACTGCGATGCTTCTGAGTCAGGCCTGAGTTTTATTCCCGCTCCATATCCTGCCTCACCACGTTCCTGAGCCTCTTTTATGTATAAAATGGGGACAAATAATACCTCGTTTGCGGGTTGTCATGAGGATGAAATGAACTGTTCCCAGCTCATTAAATGGGCGAAGGCACTCGAGTTTGCTTCAGCGGAGAGCAGAGCAGAAACTGCGGCCTCCTCTCCAGGCCCTGCAGGACCCTCGGCCACTGCCCCCTCCACGGGCCCAGGACACAGCCTGTGCACGCCGGCTGCTCGCCAGAGGCCCAGAGCTGGGGTGCCTCTGGCCCTTGAGCGCAGGAACTCCCTGTGCGACAAGTTTGATAGACGCTGGGCCAGCCCAGGCTTGGCTCCACCTCAGAGCCCAGGCCTGTGGGAAAAACCAGCATCTGCGGCCACGCTTCTGCCCCCTTCCTCTCAATTCCCAAAGTGGGGTGCCTGCCCCAGCCCAGGGCCACAGGCACAGATACTCCAATCTTCCCATGGGAGTTCAGCCGTGGTGTTGAAGGACACAAGCAAAGGAGTCCTGGTTCCCCTGCTCCCCGGGACCAGGAGTGACAGTCCCCACCTCTCCTCCCACTGCGAGGCAGTGGCAGGGAGAAAGAGCACTGGGCTTTGTAAAGGACCATGTCACAGAGAGTCCCCTGTGTCACCCTCTCTCTCCGTGTCCTGGTTTCCTCCTCGGTGAACTCTGGGACGCCTTAGGCAACCACTGGCCCTGACGCCATGTCATTCAGTGGAGACCGGAGGAGGTACAGGTGCGGCTTTGAGAACACTCACGATGTCACACCCGCAGGTGCAGGAGTAAAAGCCGACAGTGTGGATCTGAGGCATTAGGGCAAGAGGAAAAGGTCTGGAACAAAATGATTTGAGGAGAGCGCCTAACCTGGGGCATATCCTCCCAATGCGCATGACTTGCCTACATGCAGGCCCCTAAAGCAAAGCTGACCCCATGAAGAAGGACGGCAGCTAATACTGTTCAGCACTTACTGTGCCAAGCACTGATCATATTTTCCCCATATATTAACTCACATAATTTCCGAACAAGTCTACAAAGTCAATATTGTTAGATTCCATTTTACAGATGAGGAAACTGAGAAATGGTTGAGGAAAGATTAAATAACTGGCCCCGGATTACCCAGCAGGTGAGTGGCAGAGCCTGGATGTGAACCGGGAGACGGTGCGGATGCAGGACGGGCACCCCTCGTGACTGCACTCATTATATTGCTTTTACTTTAGCTCCAAGGCCGCGGGGTGCCCGGGCTGAGCACTCAGCGCCACTCTCGCCGTCTCCAATCACCTGCAGCTGCAGCAGCCCAGCCTGGCTCGGAGCTGGTGACCAATAAGCACCGTGTGACGGCACAGCCCAGACAGCGCTGGCAATATGCAAACGCCTGGAGTTTGCACGCCATGAAGCACCCCTCCTTGTTTTCAGGTCCCTCTCTCGATCGCACAGAGAAAGGAAGGGCTCAACAATGAAATCCGCTTTGCTTTGTTGCCACAGAGAAACAGAAAGCAACACATTCAAGCACCCAAAAAACAGTCCCTGTGTCTCTCTTCACCATTCCTGTTGTCCTGCTCAGTCCTAGCCAGAGGATTTCACTCGTGTGCCTGACGCAGCTTCTTCTACGCCTGCAGCCTGGCTCCCCTTCCCTTGGGACCGGCAGGGCAGTGACACCAGCCCACATTTACAAAGGACATTCTCGGAACCTCACACAATGGAGCCACCGTTGCTTTCTTGCTCAGACCCCCCTGCAGAAATTTAGTAGTTACCCTGGGAAGAGAATGCGTGCCGGACAGGAGCCAGTGGATGGAGAGTATAAACAAAGCAAAGAGAAAACCTGCCTGGATTCTGCCCTGACAGGAGTCCAGTCCCCCTCAGTCCCACAGAGGCCCTGAGCCGGGCAGCGGGCGCTCCCATGGGGCCATTCCCACCGAGAGGCTGGTGGCGCTGCTCAGGCACTCGGGGGCCCAGGGAAACGCTGCCCAGCCCTGCCCTCCCTCACCCTCTGGGCTTCTGGGTCTGGTCTGGGCTGGCGCTCTCCCCTCCTGTGAAGGGGCCACTCCCTTTGCTGCTGCAGCAAGACCTGACTTCGCTGGAGAAACAGGCTATGGCCCCCAGCCCTCCTTTATCAGGACAAAGGAGCGAAAACACAAAAACAAAGTGAGACACAGAATCGTCTCCACCCCTGAGAAAGCCTGGCCTGCTCCACCGCAAGCTCTGTGCCTCCGAATGGTGCGATGACAGAGGTCTGGACAAGCCTGCCCAGTGAGCCTCCCTTCTTCCCGACAGGACAGGCGGCCGCGCTTGCTGCCGGCTGTCAAAGTGCTCAGACTGCCCCACAAAGCAGCTCTCCAGTCTCTCCCGGTCCCCCCACTCAGGGGCTCCCTCGACCCTGGCCACAGTACCTGTCCCCTCTTGAAGCCAGGCTGTTCCTGGCAGATCGAGCACACAGCAGAGGGACGGACTGTGGTTCAGTGACGGGAACATCAGCTCATGGGGGTCTAACTTGTGGTTCATCAAGGCTAGTCTGGGGCCAGGCTCCCTGGGTCAGCTGACTGCCACCCTGGTGAGGGGGCAGTAGCCTTGCCCTTCCCTGATGCAGACCTGAAGGACCTCTGGGGCTGGGGGGGGAGGAGAGAGGGGGTGACCACTCACAGCGATTCAAGCCAGTGGCTCTCCAGAGGAGAGCGAGTGACGCCACAGTCTGCAGTCCAGCTATGGGCAGGACGATGCTCTCTCTGAAGGCGTCTGGGGAGGATCCTTGTTTGTCTGTCCCAGCTCCTGGTGGATCCGGGTTTCCTTCACCCATGGCAGCACAACTCCAATCTCTGCCTCTGTCTTCACACGGCCTCCTCCCCGTGTCTGTGTCTGACCTCTCCTTCTCCTTTCCTTTCTGTCTTAGTAACACTACGCATTGGATTTAGGGTCTACCCTAAATCAAAATGATCTCATCTAGAAATGAGACTGTAATCTCACGTTAAAATTTTAAGATCTTAAAATGAAATCTCAATCCTTAATTATATTTGCAGACCTTATTTCCAAATAAAGTCACAGTCACAAGTACCAGGGGTTAGGACTTGGACATACCTTTGAGGGGGACACAATATAACCCACTATGCTCAGTTCCTCCCTCTACAAGAGGAGGACAATAACACCTGCCTCTCGACGTCATTGTGAGGATTACATGGGCCAACACGCAAGCAGCACTTAGAACAGTGCCTGGCACATCGTAAGTGCTCAATAAATGTTAGCTATTATTATCATTCCCTTGCCACCTGCCTAACTCCTCCTCATCCCTCAAGATGCGACTCAATGAAACTTGCTCTGAGCTGTCTCCCCAGCCCTTTTCCTCTCACCAAGCAAAGGCAGTTGCCCCCACATTTGCTTCTCTGGCCTTCGTGGTCACCCCTCCAGCATGGTCCCAGGGTGTCGTGATGAGCTGCATAGGGGCCAGCTTCCTCTGCCAGCCGGTTGGCTCCTTCGGATCAAGAACTGGATCTTATTCATCTCTCTCTCTCTCTCTTTTTTTTAAATAACCCTTTTTGAGTCTTACAAAAATATCTTGGTCACGAGCAATAGAGTGTGCATGGAGACATCATAGAGCAAAAATATTTCATCATCATAAGCCCAAGTGTTTCACAGTTTTCTCCTGACGATTTAGCTGATCTCCTCCCCTTTGTCGCTCTAGCACCTGGGACAGAGCCTGCCACGTGGGGGAGGGGACTGACAGTGGCTGATGGATGGGAGGACGAAGGCCGCCTGAGGACAGAGCAGAAGTATAGCAGCAACGGAGCATACAGCCCAAGGACTCCTCCCGAGGGGACAGGAGCAGGTCCTGGGGTTGATGGGAGGATGAAAGGAGGGCCCTGGGGCACAGGGGAAACTGAGGCACAACAAGTGGGCATCAGCATCGAGTGGGATTGAACGCCATGTGGCATCAAGGGAAACTCTCAGCCCACTTCCATGACAGGTCCTGGAGCACGAACAAGACAAAAAGAGAAGAGCTGTGGCCATAGCCTGGCTGTGTGAAAGGCGCATTAGTTACCTTTGTTTTTGTGGACTGTTTACTATTTATAACGAATTACCACGCAGCATAATAGCAGCTGTATATATAATTACATGGAAGATTAATTTTGTTATTAGCTTCATTTAATCATACTGCTGATCTATGTTTGCCAAGTCTTCACTACCCAAAAAAAAAAAACAAAACCAAAACAAAATGACAAAAAAAAAAGAAAATAGAAGTTCCACTGCTCACCTCTGCTTTTACAACTGGACAAAGTAGGTAGGATCCTGGCTCAGCCTCCACAGTGGGAGCTGGCCCTCGGCCAGAGTCGCTGTCGTGGCTGTTGTCAGGAACTGTGCTGTACCGAACGCTCGCCCAGCTGGGCTAAGTGTTGCACACACGATCGGACAGCACACCAGCCCTGCGGACAGCCATTTGACACATCCACTCTGTACAGACGCCTCTGAGAGCCTCCGACGGGGTCACTCCCTCCGATGACCTGGGCTGGGGATGCTGGAAGACCTGAGAAGACAGAGACCTGCCAGGTGCCTGAGGTCACTTCACATCCTACCCCCACCCGGGCCATTAGCCCACCTGTTCTTCACCCCTGCCTTCCTCACGCTCTGCTGTTCTTCCTCCGTCTCTCCTGGCCCTGGTTTCTACAGTGACGAGCACCGTGGAAACGCTGATGAACTCCTCGGGTTCCAGCCAGAGTGGGGAGTCAGGAGGAGGCAGGAGCCATACGGAGAGAAGCCGAGCGAGATCTGCAGCAAGGCTGGACCCTGACTTTTCCAGGAGACAGAGAAGACCCCTGTGGGACCCTGCCGGACCTCTGTGGGTCCTTTGAGTGCACCTTCACTGTGGAAGTTCTTCCTCATCCGTCTCCCCTTGTGCAATGGTTTTCTCCATCTCTCTCTCCTCAGTGAGGTTAAACCACAGCGGTTCAGCTTCCTTTGGGGAGGATCACCCTTTGGACACCCCTAGATGTCCATTGATCCATTGATCCATTCTCCCCTCAAAGCCCCAAAACCCAGCTGCCCACACACCTGGACCTTCTCCAGGCTGCACGCTCTCGTTCCTTCAACGACACTCGCTATGCAGACACCTGCCACCCCTGTCTGTTTGCTCTTCCAGAGGCCCTGTGAAGTAGGTGCTGTCTCCTACCATCTCTCTTCTGCAGATGAAGAGATCGAGGCACAGTCAGGCTGGGAAACTTACCCCAGACATCCAGCTAATAAGTAGCAGAGCCAGGACCCGAAACTGGCTCATCCTGTTCTAAAGCCCATGCCCCTAACCCCCACATCACGGTGCCTCCTCTCCCATCAGCCATGCAGCAAAGACCTGGTGAGATCCCCTTGGGTGCCAGATCCCGTGCTGGGTGCTGAGGATGGGCCCGTGGACGAGTGGGTTCCTCACATGGATTCTCGGATCCTTGGTGCAAGACAAGCCCCAGGAGGTAGAGGGTGTTGGCCCCTGATTCACATCCCCACCACCCTAACCCCCATGACGGGGGCCCTTGTGCTCTCCAGGCAGAACCCCCCAAACCACAGTCCCAGCATGGCAAGGACATCTGCCTCGACCTCCCAGCCAGGCCAGGAGAAGCCCCATCTGTGCAACGGGTGTGTGTCCAGTGTGGCTCTGAGAGGGACAGGGCAGCATGGGCCACCAGAGCAGCACTGCTCACGTGTGCTTTGGGTGTGGTGACCTCAGCATCACCCACATCAAATCAGGATTTCTGGGAGTGGGGCCCAGGACTCTGTGTTAATAAGTGCCCGGGGTGATTCTGATGCACACCCAGTGTAGAAGAGGTGGGGGCGGGGCAGTAGCAAATTCTTTAACATAGAACTTGGAAATGAGCTAAAACCACACAGGCCGATCTGCATGTGCATATGTCAGAGGAAAAGGCACCCCTAGGGCGCCCCTGGCCTCTTCTTTCCTTGGAGAGGGCTCCTCACTTCCTACAGGGATCCTTCCCGCTCCACCTGGTTCGCTCTCACCTCTCTTTCAGGTTTTTTTCTCAAACATCACCCCTTGAGGACGCCCACCCCAGTCCCTCTGGGTCCGGCTCCCTTGTAAGTGTTCTGTCGCCCTGTACTTCTCCTTCAGAGCCCTAGGACAGGTGTCACCGAATGGCTGTGCGATTTGTGGGTCAGGCTCTGTGTCTCCCTGCCTCTGGAATGTGAGCTCCGAGAGGGCAGGGTTCGCCGCATCCCCAGCACTCGCACCGCCTTTGGCACACGGGAAGCACTCAGTAAACATTTGTCCTGCGCATAACTCAGGTTGGAGAGCTGGGAGGAGTAGGCTTGGGCGGAAGGGAAGAAATTTTACAAAATAGACTTGCCCTGTGGCTTGCAAGGCCTTTCCCTGTTTAGGAATTGCTCAGCCCACACAGGAATTTCACAGGACCATGGCATCCTCCAGCCGTGGGGTCATCTCATCCGCCCCCAGCCCTGGGGTTCTCACTGCATCCAAACCCTTCTGCTGCTCTTCTTAAAGATCCCCACAAACAAAAATCCTTCGCTTTCCTTTCGTGTTACTTGCGACAGAGATTTATGCTCTGTGTTATGACGACAAAGTCCCTCTTTGAGCCTGATTCCTATATTTCTAGGCCATTTTTAACCGCCTTTCCCTCTCATCTTGTACACAGACTCTAAGAATATAAGAACTGGTCAGGAGCTTAGAGATGTTCTAAGAAAGTGACTTTCAAGTCTTTTTGTTCCTAAGTAGGAAAATCTCTTTTCCAAAAAATCAGAATCTGAACCCTAAAACATGAGGCTGATAAAAGGGGAGTAGCTCTGATTTATGTAAGAGGTGGGAGCCCTCTCGGGGCACCCCTAAGAACCCCACAGAACCCAATTTGAAAACTGCTGATCATGTCCAAGCCCTATACTTTGTGGCTGAGAAAACCTAGAGAAGGGAAGTCATCTGCTCCTACCAGGATTATAACCAAGTGTTTCTGTCCCAAAGTTCATAGCAAACACCAACCTCAGTGAAAATGGTAAGATTTGGGGTGCTGTGTGATGCACTTTTTCACAAGTAGGTTCTAGTATCATTTGGGGGCTATGTGTTTTCTGTTTCCTCCTTTAGATGTTTGGTATTTCAATATGCCAAAAATATCAACAAGAAGTTGGCAAAGGAAGTTGTACAAACATGTTTCACAAATCTCCAAATCTTTGCACAAAGATGGTCATCACATTTTCCCAAACATTTCCACATAGGGATCAGAGTAAGCCCCATCTTTTTCGTGTTATTTGCTCATTTATTCCTTTTGGAGTGCATTTAGAGAACAGACCATGAGATTGCAAAGAAGATCCAACTGGAACGGGAAACGGTGGGGACTCACTTGTGCTGGGAATCATTAAGCCTCCCAGCCCCAGGGATCTGGGAATTTTTATGGAACCAATTTCCTTCCTGGGATTGTTCACATAATCCCCCTCATTGGAGCACTGAGGGTCCTGTCAGCCGCAGCGCAGTAGGCCTGCCTCGGGCCTCAGCAGGAGCAGATTCCCAAGGCCCAGGAGGAAGGTCCAGGTCGCTTACATTTCCCACAAGCAGCAAAGTCCCCCGACACCCTCACCCTGCTCTCCGCTTTCACTTGGCTCCCAGACCCCGGGGCAGGGAAACCCGAGTGTCAGGTGAGTAGGATCCACAGGGCTGCGCTGTCATAGCACTTACTGGTCACCCATCTTCCACCTGATGCCACCTTTCGAGCATCAGTTGATGTATCATTCTGTGGATGCCATTTATTAAACTCTAATATGTGCCAGGCACCATGCTAGTTCATCTAATCCTGACAGCAAGGAGTGACAATATTGTCATCTCCATTTTGCAAATGAGAACACTGATTTTCAGAGCAGATTGAGCCCAATATTATTTCACTTAATGTTTGCATACATTATTCCATCTAATACGCATAATGGTTAACTCTTATTGAATGTTCACTGTGCTCTAAGAGCTTCCCAGGTAAAAACTTGTTGACTCCTCAAAATAACCATATGAAATTGGGTATTATTATTGTTTCCATTTTATAGATGAGAAAACTGAGGCACAGAATGGTTAAGAATCTCCCACGGTTGCTCGGCCCTCAGCTTTGTCATCAATGTAGGGTAGTCTCAGTTCAGTGCGAGCGTCTGCTGTGTCTCTTCTGCGTTACAGGGGAAGCTGTGCAGTGGACGCTGAAGTCAGACATCCTTGGCTGCAAATTCCAGCCTGGGCACAGACAGGCTGTGCGAGGATGGGCAAGAGTGTCAGCTATCTATTGCTATGTGACAAGTTATCCCAGCATTTGGCCACTTAAAACAACAGCTGCTTATGACGTCACAGTTTCTGTGGGTCCAGGATCTGAGAGCAGCTTAGCTGGGTGGGTCTGGCTCAGGGTCTCTCACGAGGTTACTGTCAGGATGTCAGCCGAGGCTGCCGCCATCGCAAGGCTCAAGCTCACTCACATGGGCCTCTCCACAGCACTGCTCACAGCAGGGCAGCTGGCTTCCCCGAGAGCGAGTGACCAGGGACAGCAAGAGAGAGCCCCCAGGATGGAGGCCTCAGTCTTTTTATAACCCGACCTCCGGAGCAACGACGTTCCATTACTTCTTCTGCGCTATTCCACTCAAAAGAAGCGAGTCAGTCAGCCCAGCCCACACTGGAATGGCGGGGCATTATACGAGAGCATAAGTACAAGGGGGTAGGACGACTGGGCCAGCTTACAGTCTGTCCGCCACAAGCCCCTTAAACTTCTGAACCTCAGTTCCCTTGTCTATAAAATGGGAATTATAATAGTACCTACCTAAAGAGTTGTTTTAAGACTTCAATGAGACAATGTCTATGAAGAAATTAGAACAAGTACCCAGGCTGGACGTGGTGGCTCACGCCTGTCATCCTAGCAATCTGGGAGGCCGAGGCGGGAGGATCATTGAGCTTAGGAGTTCAAGACCAGCCTGAGCAACAGTGAGACCCCGTCTCTACTAAAAATAGAAAAATTAGCTGGTCAACTCAAAATAGAAACAAAATAATTAGACAGGGGTGGTGATGTGCGCCTATAGTCCCAGCTACTCGGGAGGTGGAGGCAGGAGGATCGCTTGAGCCCAGGAGTGTGAGGTTGCTGTGAGCTAGGCTGACGCCATGGCACTCACTCTAGCCCAGGCAACAGAGTGAGACTCTGTCTCAAAAAAAACCAAACAAACAAAAAAGAACAAGTGCCCAGCAAATAGTAAGTGCTCAATAAATGTAAGTCACTATCATCACCAAGTCTATAAGCTATTTGAGGGCAGGAACACTGTGTCTTTCTTGATGGCATCTGTCCCTTCCATGCCTTCCTAGCTCTGCAGCTGGCACTTCCTTTCAGTCCACTGATGCCAGGCCCTGATAGAGGGCACAGCAGGCGTACACTGCACATCACGACATTCCCAAGGCCTGCGGGGGGCCTCCCCAAGGGCATCAGGCATGTCCAGGTCCCTGGGGTCGAGAGTATCCAGGGGCCTTACTCCTCCCAGAGAGGGTGCAGCAAGGCAGGAAACCACAGGGGCCAGTCCTGAGTGCGAGTCTTCCTGCCCTGCTCCTGCAGGCCCTGGCTTGGCAGATCCCCCAAACACTGCCCATGCCATGCCCAGGAGAGGCTGGCACCGCGGCTGCCCTTGCGGCTGGGTAGGGACTGGAAAGGAAGATGATCTTGGTATCAATCTTGTTCTGTTTCTTGATCCAGATGCTCGTTACACATGTGTGTTCACTCTGTGAAAGTTCATCTTGCTGTATCACTTATGATACATGTACTATTTAATATGTATAGGTACTTCAGTAAAATTGACAAAAACTAAATAACCACTTAGCTTCAATCTTTCTTTCTCCAGGCACCTCCCACCCACTGCAGGCTGGTGACAACGATGCTTCCGCTTACAGAGCACCTGCTGCGTGCCAGGCGCTGCTGACTCTCACGAGCCACGGCGAGGACTCTTACCCCCTCCTGTGGGTGAGGCACGGGAGGGGAAGAGAGATGAGCAGCCGGTCCACAGCCATCCAGGGGACAGTGCTTGAGCTGTGAGCCAAGCCCTAGCCTGTGCCCTTCCAGTACAGCCCACTGCTTCTCCACTGTGCTCGGTCTCCTTTCCCAGCCTGCAGTCTGGGGAAGTGGTCCTTTGCCAAGGATTTGGCCACCTCCCTGTCCCTGTCCCCGCCCCCACCTCCGCTCCTCTCCCTAAGCTCCAGGCCGGTAATGCTGAGCAGCTGCCACCATCGCCAAGCACCCTAGAGGGCAACATGTTGCTCCTTGATGACAAGCCTCAGGGAGCCACACAGCTGTGGTCGGCCACTTGTGGTGGTCTAGTATGCTGGACCTGCTTTTGTGGCTTATAAATGGAAGCAAACGGCAGGCCCCCTTTGTGCCTCTTGGTTCAGCATCGTGTTTGTGATATTCACGCATGTTGCTGCATGTAGTTGTAGCTTGTTGGCCCTCATTGCTGGGTAGTGCTCTGTTGTGAGACTATACTCCAATTTATTTATTCATTCAACTGCTGAGGGACATCATGTTTATTTATAGTTTTTATCTCTTAAAAACAGTACTGCTGTGAACATTCTCATACATTTTTTTTTATTTAATTTTTTTTGAGGCAGGGTTTTGCTCTGTTGTCCACGCTGAAGTGCAGTGGCATGATGGTAGCTCACAGCAACCTCAAACTCCTGGGCTCAAGGGATCCTCCCTCCTCAACCTCCTGAGTAGCTGGGACTACAGGCATGTGCCACCATGCCTGGCTAATTTTTCTATTGTTTGTAGAGACAGGGTCTTGCTATGTTGCTCAGGCTGCTCTCGAATTCTTGGGCTCAAATGATCCTCCCAAAGTACTGGGATTGCAAGCATGAGCCACCACACCCGGCCTCATACCAGTTTTTTCTGATGAATTCAGGGTGGAATTAGCGAGTCAGAGGTCAGCCATACTCGTAGCTTGAGTAGGTCCTGTCACAGTTTCCCCAAGTGTCTGTGCTAATACACACTTGTTGCTCTGCATCCTCATACACACCTGCTATCGTCACTTTTTCATTTCGGCCAGTCTAGTCGGTGTGTAGTGGTGATTTTAATCGAGATTAATCATGATGTTAATTTGCATTCCCTTGATGATGGCGAAGAGGACTTCCTTTTCCTATGTTTATCAGACATTCTGGTGTAGATATAATTAGCTTAATTTCTGTCCTTGTTGGGGCTGCTCTAGAGGATTGATGCCCCCGCTAGGATTTTGGATTCCACAAATGAGGGAAATATGGGGGACCAGCCATAGGATTGCCAAGGAAAACAAGCTACCATCAGTGACAGGTGTTGCAGATCAGTCCACGCAACTCCAGTCCACCCCTGCAGCAGGCCTGACGGACTCAGGTCCCCATGTGATGGGCCCTCTGCTGGGCAGGTGCACTGGCATGAGATTTGCAAGGAGGCAGCTTGGCCAAGCCTGTGCTCCTGCTGCTTCTGCTGTTTCCCCTGGAAAGCTTGGGGATAAGACGGTTGGTTCCCCTGGGGCAGAGATAGCCCCAGGCCCAGTTTCTAGTTTTCAGGTGTCAACAGGCAGCGTGTGTGGCATCCATTTTAGGCTGCTGTGGCCCCTGTGAGGCGATGTGGCCCTGGAGCTGCAGATGGGGCCAATGTCTTCCCGACCCCCCAGATTCTTGATCCTGGCAGCCATGGCAGGGCCCTCGGCAGGCCAGTCCTACCACGTTTGGGAGTCATTGCCAGGAGCCCAGCCTATGTGTGCACCACCAGCCCTTCCCATGAAGTTGTCCTAAACCTCTGTATTAAATTCTGTTCTGCTTAAGACAGCTAGAGTGATTGCTGTACCTGCAATTAAACCCTAACCGATACATCATAATACACTGATATCACCATGGCATGAAGGAAAAGATATTTTAAGACCAAAAAATAGGAAGAATGTAATCCTAAAATAAAAGGACAGTTTCTTAAGTTTGATTAAATCAGTCCCAGCAAAGCCCATCTTCCTTTTCTCATTTTGCCAGTAGAAATTTCAACACTGGTGTTGGCTCTAAAGGAAGAAGTGAGTTAGGAGGAGGAATTAAAAAGAAAGAAAGAAAGAAAGAAAGGCTCCTGAAATGAGACACGAGGAGGCTGAGAACAATCGGGCTGCCATTTATTAACTATTTCACCATAGTGCCAGGAGGAAAGTGATTTTGGTACCAGTAATATCCAGAACTCATTTACAATGCCACAGATACTATTGTTTCCATGGATTCTTTCGCCCTGACTCAGAGGTAGAGGTTAAAGAAAGCTTTCGATGAGGAGGACTGTTGGGCAAGAGCCACTGTGGCTGTCCCAGAAAAATAATTTGAGTGGTCATTAGTAGTAACATTTGAGTAATTATTTGGTATTTTAAATGGCAATACAGGATTCAGGGTGGCAACCGAAAATAAGTGACTGAGGCAAAGATCTCAATCAATGGAGGCTTATTAAGCCAAAGTATTAGGATGTGCCCAGGAAAAACAGAAACCACAGACAAATCTGGGACTGTTTTCCTGGAGGGAATTTAGGAACTTCAATATTTAAGGGGGACAGGGTAAACAGAAAGAAAAAAAAAAAGAGCAAGGGGGTTAGGAAGGGAGGCAAAATGGTTATATTCTTGGGAGGCTGAGGAAATCTACATTTTACGTGAGATAAGGTGAATGTTAGAAAAGAAAAAAGGAGTGAAGGAAGCATCAGTTATGTAGATGCCGCTGGGTAGGTGGAAGAATGTTTGATCTTGTCTTGTTTCTGTTCTGCACCTGGGAAGATAAACTTGGATAAACTTGTAATTCGTTATTAGTATGCCTTGAACAGACTTTAGTTTTAGGAGCCAGATTTAACCTGCAGATCTAAGTTACAATTTGCATGTCCTTGCTTATGGAAGGTGAGCAAGGAGTTTCCTTCTCAAAGATCTACCTAAACAGTCCTTCTCAGGTGCCTGAGGCCTTTATCTTTCTTTTTGCATAAGGAGTTGGGGGAGGAGTCCTGAGATTTTTATTTTCCTTTAAAGGGAAAACAACTCCTGAGAGGGAGAGGAGCTGGGGTAAGGAGTCCTCCAAAGGATCCTGTGAGCTGCCAAGTTGGTGGTGAGGTTTGCCTGGGGAGGTCTGCTCGATGTCTGGGATCTAACGGGGTGTCTGCCACCCCGGCTCTACTCAGTGATGGCTGCCACAGGGCTGTGGAGGCCTCTGTGCCCAGCCTGGCTGGAGAAGGAAGGCACGGGCTCTGGGGGCTGGCCCTCCTGCTGTAGGCACAGCCTGGCTGGCAGGGACAAGGAAAGGGGCTGACAGTACCAGGATGGAACTCTAGAGATGGGGCGCACCTTGGTCTTATTCTAGTCCAGTGGTGTGAAGTGATGTTTTCTCTCTCATTTCTCCTTTTAACAATTGATGATGGAAAATTTCAAATATATGCAAAAGTACAAAGAATAGTACAATTCAGTGACAACAATCATCAACCCATCAGCCCAGTGATTTTAAAACTGTTTTTGGCCTCTGATTCTCTGTTCAAATAAAGCCTTGTATATGTAGCTGAAGGAGATTATGAAATATGCACTTGTGTTTTCTCCCTACCCCTTTCTTCCATTCAAGCTGACAATAGGAGAATAGCCGGCAACAGAGAGGAGGACTTAGAGGGTTTGCAGAGAGGTCGAGAGGGGGAAGGAGTCTGCACTGGTTTGCCAGGGCTGTCATAAGGAAGTACCACAGATTGGGCAGCGACACAAACTTGGGGCCTCACAGCTCTGGGGCTAGAAACCTGAGACCAAAGTGTCACCAGGGCTGGTTCCTTCTGAGGGCTGTGAGGGCAGATTCTGCTCCAGGCCACCTCTTTGGCTTGTAGATGGCCGTCTTCTCCTTGCGTCTCTTCACATCGTCTTTCCTCTGTACTTGTGTGTGACCAGATCTCCTTTTCTTATAAGGACACCAGTCATATTGGGTTAGGTCCAATCCTAATGACTCATTTTAACTTGATTATGTCTGTAAAGGCCTATCTCCAAAGAAGGTCTCATTCTGAAGTACTAGGGGTTAGGATTCCAACACATGAAATTTCGGGGCACAGAATTCATCTGCTAAGCAGGGCTCACCGGCAAAGTCAGAATGAATGTCTTGAAGAGACCCAAAGGGAGGAGGTTCTCCCAGGCTAGGAAGGGCTCTCCCAGGTTGTAGAGTGGGCTGGAGGGACGGGTCTGTGGGTGAGGAGAGAAAGGCAGAGGGGGACATTGGTCAGCTTCCCAAAGCCACCGTGTCCCAGGAGTGGCACAGAATCGGCAGAGGCAGCTGGGCCCGCAGGGGCCACTGGACAGAGAGGTGGCTTCTCAGTGGGTACCCTTGTCCCAGAAGTGAGACACTGCCTGAGAGGAGAACCCCAAGAATATGTGAAGTGAACACTTTATCCAGCTTCTGGGATGGGTCCCGGGAGTCATAAATTCATTTAGAAATTTAGAAAATAAAGGAACTGATATTTATTTTCTGTGCCTCCTGAGTTTGTCAGCTGAGAGTTGTACCTGTTGACATACAACAGAGACAAGCAGGACTATGCTGGGTAGAGCTCACCCGCAGCCCAGTCCCTCTGGCCCTTGCAGCACCCAAGGCAGTCCCAGGGAGTCCTAGGCCATGGGGAACTCAGTTGGAAAACACCTGGGGTCCCCCCTACATCCTTATTTAACACACAAGGACACCAGAGGCTCAGAGGAGGAGAAGACTCGCCCATGGGCTGGCGTAGGAAGGTGAGCAGCAAGGCCAGCCTAGAACTCAGGACCCCTGGTCCCCACCAGGACACTGTGCTGGTGTCTTCCTCAAAGGTTTCCCGGGGAGGCTGATGCCATATCACTGATCCACACCCAGGTAGGAGGTGTCTCCCTGCACACCAGACGACTAGTTCTCTCAGTCATCCTTTAGTGAGCCTGGAATCACTTCTTGTGACCTTGTCAGGTTTTTGTTATCATTGTTGTTTTGCTTCAGCCATTTTAATAGATGTGTAGTGTCCTCTGCTCTTTTGACATGTCCCCATCAATCTTTGAGAGTGTCTTTCTTTCTAGTCCAATGAGGTGCTCCAGGTTCACGTTGTCTTTTCCCTATGCCAGACCTGGAAGGAGCCATTTATCAAAGGCCCTGAGCTGAGTTTTACTAGCCATTTGACAAGAAGAGAATTTGGGAAGTTGCGATGTGCTGGGGGAAAAAACACCATTAACCGGGTACTCCTATAATATAGATTTCATTATTCTACATTCAGATCATTCCCTACTTACTGAGGTAATTCTCTTATGCTTATGCAGAAATGGCTGGGACCTTCCTTCTAGAACTCGTCTCCAGCATCTTTTAATACATTCCTCTCTGCTTCAACTAAAGCGGATCCTGTTTTCTGTAACTAACCCTCAGCAGTGAAGTGATTGATACCAGGATGGTGGCAAGCAACAGTCTCTCAAGGTCATGAGACACTGAGGTTGCACATCTGACTTAGTTGGCTTGGAAGGCAGCAGTGACCCTCCTAATAACATAAGGAGAGAGCCTCTGGTAGTCCCTACCACACAGTGGCAACACAGTGCTCACCCGTGGCCCCCTTGCATGAAGGGAAGGCTTGAGAGGACAGAGTGGCTGCTGAGCTCAACCACTGTGGTGACAGTAAGGCACATAAAGCCTGGGGAGTGGGCCGGCTGCCTTGAACTACACAGTATTTAAAGAAAGAAATGTCAAGATCAGGATTTTTTTTTCTTCCTTTAAAAACAAATAGCTTTATTGAGCCTCTTCCAGGGATGCTGTCTAGAGGCACTCAGAGCAGTCCAGCGTTTGACATATCATCACAGGCACTCCTGCAAGACAACCTCTAATAAAACCAGGCTGTCCCGAGCCCCTGACAACAGAATTGTTTATCTTTATACCAAGAAGGTTGGGAGAGCACCAAACTCTGCATGCGGCATGTGCCCAGGCAGGCTTCGAGGGGTTCGTGCTGTGAGACCTAAGGTTCCTATGAGGTTGTCTGAAACAAAAGAACACGTCAGCAGGGCCTATGGTGGTTCCCTGTGTGCGGAGTGTGTCCATGGCAAGATCAAGCATGCTTTCCTTATCGAGGAGCAGAAAGTTGTTGTGAAAATGTTGAGGACACAAGCAGAGTCAGAAAGCTAAATTTAAAAATGAAGCTTTTTTGAGTAATAAAAATTGGAAAGCTTAAAAAAGTAGTTTTATCAGGACATAATTGACATGTAAGAAAATGTACATGTTCAAAGTATACAAATTGGTAACATACACACACACATACACACCATGAAACCATCACCACAATGAAGATATTAATAACAAACATCCTTTATCCCCAAAGTTTCCTTGTGGCCCTTTGCAATCAAGCCCTCCCACTCTTCCTTGCCCCCGAATCCTGTCATTCCTAGATAACCACTGATCTGCTTTCTATCACTATAGATTAGTTTGCATTTTCTAGAACTTTTTATAAATAGAATAATACAGTATGTACTCTTTTTTTTTTTCAGTCTAGCTTCTTCCACTCAGGATAATTATAATTATTTTGAGATCTATTCATGTTAATTTTATCAATAGTTCATCCCTTTTTATTGCTAGGCATATTCCATTACGTGGATATACCACAGTTCGTTTTTCTGTTCACTTGTTGGTGAATATGGGTTTTTTCTAGTTTCTAGTTTTTTCTAGTTAATCAATAAAGCTGCTATAAATATTAGCATATAGATCTTTGTGTGGACATATGTCTACATGCTTTCATTTTTCTTGGCTAGGAGTGAAATGGATGGATTTTATGGTATGTGCATGCTTAACTTTTTAAGAAACTGCCAAACTGCTTCCCAAAGTGGTTGTACCCTTTCATACTCTCCCCAGCAATGAGAATTCCAGTTGCTTCATATTCTGTCCAACACTTGATATGGTCACTCTTTAATTTTAGCCATTCTAACAGGTATCTCATGGTGATTTTAATTTGCTTTTCCCTAATGACAAATAATGTTAGCACCTTTTCATGTCCTTATATGTTATCCATATATCTTCACCCATTTGAAGAATCTGTTCAAATCTTTTGCCCATTTTTACTGGATTATTTTCTCATTATTGAGTTTAGAGCATTCATTATAGATGCTGCACATAAATCCTTTCTTAGATATGTGATCTGTACATAATTTCTCACAGTCTATGGCTTGTCTTTCCATTCATTTAGTAATTCCTTTTGTCAATGGAAAAGAAGACAAACTCTGTAAAATAATTTTAAAGAGATTTATTCTGAGCCAAATTTGAGGACCTTGACCCAGAGCCATGCCCAAGAAGCCTTGAGCAAGTAGACTGGCTGTGGCTGGGTTACAGTTTGGTTTTATACATTTTAGGGAGACAAGGGTTACAGGTAAAGTCATAAATCAATATGTGGGAGGCATACATTGGTTTGGTCCGAAAAGGTGGGACATCTCTAAGTGGGGGCTTACAGGTTATAGGTGGGTTTAAAGATTCTTTGACTTGTAATTGGTTAAAGACATGAAGCTTTGTCTAAAGGCTTGGAATGTTTTAAGATAAGGAGGTCTGTTAATCAGAGACAAGCCACCCTATATATATATATATACGTTGTGTAAATTGAGGACCTGCAGGTTTGTCTTGCATACCCTTAGGCCTGTTAATGGGTTACAAAGTATATCTCCAAGAAGGGAGGGGGGCATGATGAGGCATGTCTGACCTCCCTCCTCCTGGCAGGCAATTTAGTTTTGAGATATCTCCTTGGCCAAGAGGGAATCCATTCAGTCGTCCTGTGGGGGGGAGCCTTAAGATTTTATTTCAGTTCACACTTTTGAAGAGCAGTTCTAATTTTAATGAAGTCCACTTTATCAAAACATTTTTGAATAATCTGAAAAATAATAAACTGTGCTTTTGGTGTTGTGTCAAAGAAATCTTTGCCTAACCCAAGGTCACAAGGATTTTCCTCCTGTGTTCTCTTCTAGAAGTTTTACAGTTTTAGGTTTTACATTTATGTCTACAATGAATTTAGTTAATTTTTGATGTGTATGGTGTGAAGCAAGGGTCAGCAAACAGTAAAGAGTTTAGCCTTTGTGAGCCATACCATCTCTTGGCAAAAACAGGCTGAGACGATAAAGAAGTGAGTGTGGCAGTGTTTCAATAAATCTTTATTTACAAAAACAGGCAGTGAGCTGCATTTGGCCCACTGGTTAGAGTTCACTGTCCTTTCCTTTAAATCTCCAAACCCCACTGAGTCTCCCTAGGTGGCAGAAGCAGCTCCACCCATCCCGATTTTTTAAGTCGGGTCCTGCCTTGCTTAAGGATCCTTAGTGCAAAGAACCTTGCAAGAGGATGCCAATTTTTCCCAGGCACCATCCCTACTCTTCCTCATTGTTTTCCAGCCTGTAAGTAGAGATATATTCCTGTGTGCCCTGGAGGACCAAGTGCACAGTCTGACTCAGAAGAGCTGTCTACATGCCAGAATCTGAGGTAGACAAAGTGAACTGTGATGTCATCCAGACTCATCCTCTCTGCCTGCTTTGGGCCGATGCAAAAAAGTCAAGAAGGTTAGGTCAAATTCCGCCCCAAATTCTGCTGTGTGAACTTGATCAAGTCACTCCACTTCTTTCTCTGCATCTTCATCTGTGAAAAAATTATTTCTCCTAACACTCACCATGTTATTGAGTGGATAAGAATAAGACAACACATTTCTTATCCACCTGATTCGCTACCAGGCAAACTGCAAAGCTGCCTTCTCCTTGAACAGTTTTTAAAGACTGCTTTCTTTCCTTCTTTCTAAAAGCACTATACAAATGCAAGATATTGTTACTATTTTCTCTTTTTAAGTAATTCTAGAAAGCCCAGCCCCAGGATTTCACAATCTGTCACTGTCCCTTGGTGCCCCAGCCTGTTGCCAAGGAGAGAGATTATCCGGGTTTGGGGAAGGTCAGCCAGCCCCAGCACGATCTCTAACACAGCTTGGTTTGCCACCCCAGGCACAGATTTAGAGTCAGCCACATGGAGACTGGGCAGGACCACTCCAAGGCCGGAGTGGCCACTGAGAGCAGAAACAACACTCAGCACCTCAAGCTCTCCCAGGCCACTCTAATCTCCACCCACGCCTGCAGGACTCCAGTCTGCATGGCAGGCAGGCTGCAGTCTGCTAGAATCCTCAAAGAGGGAATGTCTTTGAGAACAGAGACCTCATCTGCATGGCCCTGGGGGCCCTGCTTTGAACACAGCAGAGATGAAAGAGCAGATCTCCCAGACTACTAGAGGAGCTGGTACAGGCACAGCACAGACATAAAATTATTTATCATAGTCATCTATAAATGTATGCAAGAGCCTGAGACTCAGCGATGGTACCTCATTCCATGCTAACCTCAAAAATGAGCATCTGCATTTATTAAGAGCAAATTTATTAATTTGCTGTTATTAAGAATGCCTCCCATTTTACATAACGGTGAATAACTTGAAAAGGACCTCCATGTCATTGTCCTGGTCTTCATAACAAGTCACCATGGGAGGAAGGAGGGCATTATTTATTATCTTTGCTGGGGATTGCAGTTCAGAGAGATGAAGTGACTTGTCAGAGGTCACAGAGCTAGAAAGTGGGAGAGCTGGTGTAGAAATTCCAGGTGTTCTGACACCAAGTGTGGCACTCTTCCCCTTAATCCTCCTCTGTGTCGAGTGGAAAGGCCGTTTGCTCATCAGGTCAGAATCCTTAGTAAGGAGGCCCAAGGACTAAGGGAAAGAGATAAGCTAACTGCCGAGTTACCAGTGGAATCGGCCCTGCCTGCCAATAGGGGGATAGCTGTTAGGGCCAGCGCTCCCTCAGCCCCCACTGCCCTCTTCTGACCTCACAGCATTGCCCCTGCCTGATAAAACAACGCTTTTGGGAGTAGACACTGTATTTTCTTTTCAAAAGGATTTACCATAAAGAGCTTTGAATAGTAGTCTCCCCAAGAGCATTTAAAATAGGGTTCAAACTATAAGAATGATATGTAAACACAGTTTGGGGAGACACAGCTTAGGGAGACATCATATACGGTATTAGTCCATACAGTCAATTACATGTGTAGATAGGCATTGGGGTAATTGGAGACAGGGGATGGGACAAAATGATCTCTGAAGCATACAGAGGTGCTGATCTCTGACTCTTTCCCACCTGTGCCCAATAGCGAGGTTGTGGACTCACTGTGTGAGCATGTGTGTGCACTCATGGAAAGGGGTGTGTACAGGGTAGCAGATAGTCTGGCTTTTACTACCAAACCCCAAGTTCAATGATGCTGCCTTCCAAGAAGGTTGCCTCTGACTTTTCTAATGAAAAATTAATAGGCACTTGCTGCTGCCTTTAATTACATTTGCTAGAGAAGAGTGTCTGCCAACAGCATGGCTCTGGCTGGCTTCCATGCTGGATCTGCTCTCAGCAAAGCCCATTTAGTTTGGGAGGAGAAAGGGCGCCATTTTGACTGAGCAGCTTGAAGAGGCAGAAATATCCTGGGGAGGGGGTTGTATCAGATTTTCTGATGCTGGGTCTCCACCCATGAGCCTGACCAAGATGCTGACCCAAACACACCTTGATGGAGCATGGACCAGGATTCGAACCCTGTGGGCTGAGGACCCCTAAGGACCAAGGAGATCTTGAAAGAGGGACACTAAGCCCCATCTGTAGGTATGATAAGCATGCTCCCCCCACAAACACAGAACCATTTTTCTAACATGTATAGATGCTATTGGGATTGATAAATTATTAACATATTTAAACGACTAATTTTATAATAGTTTTTCACCATTATGTATTTTCTTAACTAAAAGTACATATATACCACGTTAAGGTCCTTGAAAATTTTTTGTCTTAAAAATGGGCCTTCATACAGGAAAAGTCTCAGAACATAAAACTAGGATATTCCTTCTATAATTGTGAAACAGCGTTACTAAAAGAATGGATTTGGGGGGCCTCCCACTTTTACCTCCATTTTTTTCTTTTTTTACTTTTTTTTGGAGATGGGGTTTTGCTATGTTGTCCAGGCTGATCTCAAACTCCTGAGCTCAAGCAGTCCTCATGCCTCAACCTCTCTAGTAGCTGGGATTACAGGTGCCCGACACTGTGCCTGTAACAGCTTTATTGTGATACATTTACATATTAATTTTAAGTGTACAATGGGGTTTTTTTTTTTAGCACAATTACAGAGTTATGGAACCACCACCAAAATCTTAGAACACTTTTCACCACCCCAGTTATACTCATTAGCTATTACTTCCAGTTGCTCTCCCCAAGCCTCCCTAGCCCTAGGCAACAACTAATCTACTTTCTATAGATTTGCCTATTTTAGATATTTCATATAATAAATAGGATCATATAACATGTGGTCTTTTTTGACTAAGTGGAATGTTTTGGATCCAGTCTCTGTATATCCAACTCCTATGCATTCTTTAAGGTCCATTTTCACCCCCACTCTGCCCCATCCCCCAAGACTTTCTTGCTCACCCCAACCTATAAGAATATTTTTCTCCTATTAATTCTTAACTTCCTGTTTGTAATGTTCAGGAAGCACTCAGCATAAGCTGCAAGGCCCATCTCTGCTGACACTGTGCTGTTTGTTCTCTAGCTCTTTCTGCGAATTCCTCACCTCTGACTTCTTGGGGGTGGCATCTTGCTGGCATCCCTCTCCAGCTCCCCGCACTCAGCTGTGCCCAACAGAGTTTTCTGCTTCAAATCGGTAATCGGTTTATGTGTGTTGAAAGAATAAATGACTCATGGGGATGTTCCTAGACTTTTAGGAATAAAGGATTTAGGAAAAAGTGCAAGAAAGAAAGCACAATCAAGAACGGAACAGAGATAAAGCACAGAATGTGGGCATTAGAGTCCTAAGGATTGGCCACTGCCAGTCAGATGCAGTCCTTGGGATGTGACTAGAGGGACAATCAAAAGGCCCAGGGCCACAAAGGGTCTCCTACCTACCTCCAGTTGCGATTGAAAGAACATATTAGTCACTCCTTTAAATGGAGGCATTAACCGCCTCCATTAAAATGCAAATGTCAGCACCTGGGAGAGTGGCAGAGCACGCTATTATCAGCCATTTCCACCTCAGCTCCAATCTGAGCTCTTTGAATATTTTCTGTTCCCTGAGGGCCCAAGATTTAGGGGTAAGGATGGGGTCTGGAAAAATCTAGGGCCCAGTTCCCCAGACTGCTAATTGCAAACTTTTCATCCTCAATTTCCAAGCCAAAGAAGCCAGAGGTTAAGAATAAGAGAGCTGATGTCCTCCTTTCCTCTTCAGAGCTCAAGGTGGGTGACTAGCTGTGCATAGGATGGCTCCCTGTGCTGAGACTCAGCTATTTGTGCCCAGTGGCTAAGACACTGGCCCCAAGCCCCACGGATGACCAATTCTCAAGATGCCCAATGTGCCATCCTGTTAACTACTCTCTGACTTGGGGAAAACTGAAGGTAAGTTGAGTTTGAAGCATGGAGCCTGCTCTCAAAGTGCAAATGTCCAGGGTAGGTGGACACACCTTGTGGAGTCATTTCTACCTGATTGTGGGAATCAGATGATCTTTATGAACCTTTGCGGCCTTGAGAGTGCCTTGGGTAGAGTTCCTTAACTTCTTTTGAAGACCTCATTACAGGACAGGGCTCTCCAGGGCAAAACTGTGCAAGGGGAAAAGACCTTTTTTGACCCCCAGCTCCTAACTGGCCTCTCTTTCTGCCCTCCTTCCCGCTCCCAGGTACCCTGACCTCTTCTACCCAGTGTCTCCTGGTCTATGCTTTCATTTGCCTCAGGGAATGCACCCTGGTCACAAGAGTTCCTCTAACTCATCCCTACTCCTAAACAGCAAGCACCCATTCTCCTGGAGCCCCCAACCTTGGCCCCATCCTTGGGGCCCAATTAAGCTCATTCACAATGACTTGCTATGAATGACAGTCCTGCCACAAGTCCCTCAACCTCCTAGGGGTGTCTGCATTCATTTTTCCAATCATTTTTATTGAGATATATTTTACATACAATAAAGCTCACCTGGTTAAAGTGTGCAAGTCAGTGGATTTTATTATATGGAATTAACAGAGGTTGTGCAAACATCACCATAATCTAATTTTAGAACATTTTCATCACCCTCCAAAGGATGCTTATACCTGTTAGTTGTCACTCCCCACTCCTCTCCTTCCTCAGGCCTAGGCAACCACTAATCTTTCTGTCTCTTGATTTTCTGCATTTGTTTTTAGCAAATGAGTGTTATCCCAAAGCATGACTTTCTAATAGAGGAGTTTTAAGCAGTGTGGGGGGACATATTTTTAGGTAGGGGAGTAATACTACTACCCACTTCTACAAGTATTTCTGACTATTCTAAAATATTAATAATATCCAAATATTCTAATTTCTAAAAATAGAAATATTCCTCTAAAGAACAGTCTAGGGGAGTGAAGAATTAAGTCCTGAAGGGTAACTGAGGCACAGGGGCAAGACGGCTGGAGGGGGCAGGGGACGTGTCTGCAGGTCTCCCAAAGGGCCCCGATGTGCCCTGGGTTGTAGTCACCTGACTTCCAGCAAACCAGGCACTTGTTTCAGAGAGGCCTGAGATGTCCTTTGGTCAGCACTCTATCAGATGATGGCATCCTTGCCTTTCCACACCAGGTGCACATCCTGGAGTTTGTTTTAACCTCTGCCTTTCATTCCTGTGACCTCCCCCAGCATTTTTTGGTTTCTTCTGATCTTGAGGACTCTCCTCTACCTAGGGATTGGCCCCAGGTTTCCTTCTCAGCCTTCCACAGGCCTCCTCCAGCCAATGGCGTCATTCCCATCGCGAGATCACTTTTGGGCCCAATAGACATCTGCTCTGCAATAGCTTCCAGATTGGTCTCCTATACTCTTGGATCTTGCTTTTTCAATGTGGCTACATCATTGCCAGTTTGCCTCCCAAAACAGAATGGACCAGTATATTCCTGTCTCCAAATTCAGGGGCTCCTTATTGTCTTTAAACTGAAGCCCAGCCTCCTCTATATTGTGTTCAAGCGTTCAACCTACCTGTCCATCTTCATCTACCATCACACACCTGAGACCCCATCCCATTCACCATTCCCCAGATATATTAATACCATGTGTTTATCAACAACTATTAGGCACCTCCTATGTGCCAGGCATCAGGCTAAGCACAGGGCACA
Source organism: Cheirogaleus medius (assembly GCA_008086735.1). Taxonomy (NCBI): domain Eukaryota; kingdom Metazoa; phylum Chordata; class Mammalia; order Primates; family Cheirogaleidae; genus Cheirogaleus; species Cheirogaleus medius. The sequence continues at coordinate 50,815,796 of VBSM01000272.1, forward strand.
GAACAAGATACCAACTCTGCCCTCAAGGAATTCAGCAGATTATGGAGACAGTTCTGTAAACAAGCCAAGATAATGCAATGTGATAGTGCTATAATAGAGATGTAAGCTAGGTGTGCTGGGAGCAGAAGAGGAGGGAGTGTCTATGAGGGGGGGGACAGAGGAGGGGCATTAGAGAGGGCTTCCCCCGGGTGCAGTGAGTTTGATTTGTGGAGAAAAAAGAGTAATCTCTGCAGAGATGTAAAGAGCAGTTCAGGGTGGCTGGATGATATGGGGAAGTGGTGGACAGTGAAAGCTGGCAGGTAGGAAGAGGCTATTTTGTGGACAGTTTTCAGTGGGGGTGAGATCAGATGGGGACAAAGTGGAAGGCAGATCTGAGAATAAGGAGGGAGAGTTGGCCACAGTTCAGGCAAGAATGTTCCCGATGAAGGTAGTGAGAAGAGACAGATGCGAAAAGAGGAAGAGGAGAAACTACCACTCTAAGGTCAGGGTGTTTGGAATAAGGTAATTCCACCAGAGGCAGAAAAACGGAGGGAGGAGCAAGCTACTTGGGAGATGACCTTAGTTTCAGATAAATTAAATCCTGGGAGCTGGTGGGTCCCATGGAGCACCCATGGGGAGCTCTCCACTAAACAGCTTGGAACTGGGAAGGGAGGCAAGGGTTGAAGATACAGATTTCAGAAATATCTTAGAGAAGAAAGTGTGCTTATCCTTTGACCCAGCAATTCTACTTGTAGGAATTTATCCTAAGAATATAATTATGGATGTGTGGGAATATTTTTTTTTGAGTTGAGGGTCTTGCTATGTTGCCCAGGTTGCCCTCAGACTCCTGGACTCAAGCAATCCTCCCACCTCCTGAGTAGCTGGGACTACAGGCGTATGCTGCCATGCCTCGCTCGTGTATGAAAAATTTTTCTCAAAAATGCTCACTGTTTATAACAGTAAAGGAGTGGAAAGTTACTGTAAACTGCTATGACAGTGAAAAATGTCTAACAGTAGGGGATTGGTTAAATAAATTATACTATACCCATGCAATGGAATTCTGCTCAGACAGTAAAACAGATATTATAGGTGAATGCTTACTGACATGAAAAAACATCCACAATATTTTGCTAAGTGGAAAAAGGCAGACTCTAAAACTAATTGTGGGGTAAAAGATCTAGTTATTGTTTAAGAAAAAGATTAAGACCTTAATACTGGTTATTTCTAGATGGCATGATTATGACTGCTTTCTTTTTTTAGTTTTTTCCTACATCAATCACACGTGGCCTTTGTTGTAAGGTGATTATTTTAAAAAATTAAATAAAATCAAAAGGAATGACCTAAGGAGAGCTCTGAGACTGAGAAGAGAAGAGGATCAAGAATGGAACCTTAATCAATAACCTTGATGTCTCTGGCCACCTGGCCTCTGTACGGACAGTTGTCTATGTCCTGAGTGTCTTTCCTATGTCATCATTGGCTCCATGGCTGCATGGTAGCACAGAGACTGCTATAAACTGAGCCTCGGGCAAACTTCTTGATTCTCTAAGTCTTAGCTTCCTCATCTTTATAATGGGGAGAAATGGTTATCTGACAATAAAATATTTACAGACATATAGTAGTTGTTTAATAAATATTAGTCCATCCTTCCTTTCTTCTTATTCATCCTTCCCTGCTGGACCCAGACTTGACCTCCAGAGCCTTTTTTGGGCCTCCGGTGGGAAGTGATGCTTCCTTTCTCTCAACACCCAATGTGCTGTTTGGACCTCTGTTGAACACTTGAACTTTGCTCTGACCTAGAAGTAGTGGTTAGTTCTCTTCCTTTCCTGACTGTAAATTCCTAGTCGAGTGTGGTCATCTTTCTATCCTGGTAGCAACTAGCACAGTGCTTTGCACATTGGAGATGCTCAAGAACTTTTGTTGACTAATTCATGTTGCTTTTTACAACTTAGCCAATCTTGGGTTACTCAAAGGTTGGATTACTCAGGAGTTATTTTATTCAGATCTCTTGGAACTTTCCTCCTCCCAATTTGTGACTCTGGCATGGTTTATCTTCCAATCTGCAGAGATGACCTGCAGAGATAGAGAAAGAAGCTTACTCAGACCTCTAGGCTCCTTGTCAGAGCTCTGGGGAGAGAGCTGGAGGATGAAGAAGGGTAAAGTGATAGCTGTTTACCTTTACCCTGCCTAGAGATGTGGTCCCCCAACTCTCCCACGGTTTAGATTGCCAGAACCTCTGGCAGGACAAATTAGGGCAAAGGGAACTGGGTAGGCACGTCATTCCATAGGCCTAGGTCCTCTTTGCACCAAAGTAAAGTCCTCTCCATTCCTGCTTCTTGTCTCTGCGCTGTGCAGGAGCATCTAGTCACTTTCCTCCTTTCCTTCTCTTCCCCTCCTGGGTGTGCCACCTTGCTCAGGTGCCCATCCTTCCTGCTGACACCCTGCTGGGTTGGGGAGGAAGCCTGGCGCAGGCGAAAGACCTTGGGATGAAAGTTAGGAGACCTGTGTGACCTGCGGCAAGTTGACTAAGCTCTTGGAGCCTCAGTTTCCGCATCTTTAAGCTGGGGATAACCACACAGGCCCTGTCCCCTGTCCCATCCCAGGGTTATTGAGGGGAATCAAGTGAAATTTTAAAAAGTATGAATGAGCAAAGAGCTCTCTATGAACGCCAAGTGTTCCCAACGCTGTCTCTGGGGCTTCCTCTCGGTAACTACCCTCCAAAGCGTTCCTGTCCGCCCCGCCCTGGCTGCATCGGCCTCACCCACTGTATCTCCATCTTTTCCGTCACTGTCTTCCTGCCCTCAGAGGTCCTGTCTCTGCATCTCCCCCGTCCATTTCCGGGTCTGGTTCTCAAGCCCCTCCGACCCCTCCAGGGACTCTGTCTCCGTTTCCCTGCGGCGGTCGCTGCCCGGCCGCCCCCCACCCAGTGCGCCCTCCTTTGGCACGGCCGCCCGGCCCGAGAATCGCCCAATGAGAGCGCCGGACTCAAGTCTGACAGCTCCGGCAGCGGCCAATCGAGCCGGGCCCGGGAGGGGGGCGCAGCGCCGGGGCTGAAGTTGGGTTGAATGGGGGGGAGGGGGACTAAAGGGGATACAAAAGAGGGGAGGTAGGACTGGGGACGCAGGAACCCAAGCCGGGGGCTGGGGAGGACCGTACGCCACCCAGGTCTGGCGACTGGACCGCGGGCTGGATGCGGCTCCAGGCGCCAGGGAGGGAGGGGCGCAGCGAGGAATTTAGGTGAGGAAGGGGAGCGGGGGTCCCTGCGGCCCGGCCTGAGGATGCCCGCGGGGCACCGAGGCTGTAGCGGCGGCCAGGCCGGGGGCGGAGGCGGCCGCGCGCCGCTGTGAGCCGAGGCC
>VBSM01000272.1:50819227-50854562 GCA_008086735.1 Cheirogaleus medius
CTCCCCACCCCTCGTAAGGAAATAATGCTGGCTGGCGCCCGCACCTCTCAGTCGCTCCCGGTCCGCCGCGAGGAAAGGACACCCGCTGTGCGTCCACGCCCGGACCCCCGCCTCGCCGCCGCCTCGCCCCGAGAGCAGCTGGGCTCCTCTTAGGCAGGATCTGCGAGCGCCGCGCCCGGGCATTGCCAGCCCCGGGGAGGCGCCACCCGCAAGGACACCTCTCCGTCCCGCCTCGATCGCAACTCCGGTCGTCGTCGGGCTCGACGCGAGCCAGGAGTCCGGACGTCTCTCCGCGCGCGGCACAGCAGTCCGAACAGTCCCCGCTGCCCCGGCTCGGAGGCAACTCCGCCGCGGACCTGGGATTCCTGACGCGGATTCTCAGCTACTTCTCACCTCGGGGCTGTGCCCTCCTCCTCCGCTCAGGACGGGGGTGCCAAGATGCCCCGCTGCTGCGCAGGGCCCTGGGCCGCCCCCGACGTGTGACCCCAGCCTGGTCCCCCTACTCGGCCGTCCGCCTTCCCCTTGGAGACCCCCGGCCCGGCCCCCGGGGGAGGAGGAAGAAGACGACCAGGCCGAGAGGGGGATGTCCGGCTCCAAAAGCGTGAGCCCCCCGGGCTACGCGGCGCAGACAGCTGCGGCGCCCGCGCCCCGGGGAGGCTCCGAACACCGCTCCGCGTGGGGGGAGGCCGACTCCCGCGCCAATGGCTACCCCCACGCCCCCGGGGGTTCGGCCCGCGGCTCCACCAAGAAACCCGGGGGGCCGGTGACTCCGCAGCAGCAGCAGCAGCGCCTGGCCAGCCGCTGGCGCGGCGACGACGACGACTATCCTCCGCTGAGCGGCGACGACCCCCTGGCCGGGGGCTTCGGGTTTAGCTTCCGCTCCAAGTCCGCCTGGCAGGAGCGCGGCGGCGACGACTGCGGTCGCGGCAGCCGGCGACAGCGGCGGGGCGCGGCCGGCGGGGGCAGCACCGGGGCGCCCCCTGCGGGCGGCGGCGGCGGCGGCGGCTCAGCTACCGCGGCGGCCGCCGCCGGCGGGACGGAGGTGCGCCCCCGCTCGGTGGAGGTGGGCCTGGAGGAGCGGCGGGGCAAGGGCCGCGCGGCCGACGACCTGGAGGCCGGCGCCGTCGAGGGCAGTGAGGGGTCCGGCGATGGCGGCAGCTCAGCGGGCTCAGGCTCGGGGCCTGGAACGGTGCTGTCTCTCGGCGCCTGCTGCCTGGCGTTGCTGCAGATATTCCGCTCCAAGAAGTTTCCGTCGGACAAACTGGAGCGGCTATACCAGCGCTACTTCTTCCGCCTGAACCAGAGCAGCCTGACCATGCTCATGGCCGTGCTAGTGCTCGTGTGCCTCGTCATGTTGGCCTTCCACGCGGCGAGGCCCCCGCTCCAGGTACCCTACCTGGCTGTGCTGGCTGCCGCAGTGGGCGTGATCCTCATCATGGTTGTGCTCTGCAACCGCGCAGCCTTCCACCAGGACCACATGGGCCTGGCCTGCTATGCGCTCATCGCCGTGGTGCTGGCCGTCCAGGTGGTGGGTCTGCTGCTGCCCCAGCCGCGCAGCGCCTCCGAGGGCATCTGGTGGACCGTGTTCTTCATCTACACCATCTACACGCTGCTGCCCGTGCGCATGCGGGCCGCGGTGCTCAGCGGGGTGCTCCTGTCCGCCCTCCACATGGCGATCGCCCTCCGCACCAACGCCCAGGACCAGTTCCTGCTCAAGCAGGTAGGGACCCACCCGGCCACAGGGACTGGATTGTGGGATGGGCAGGCCTCGGCCAGCCTCCAAAGAAAGGGATCCCTCCCTCACCCTTTCATGTAGTAAAAAGAACCAGAGAGACAGGACTAGGCCGCTTATGCTCTCTTGGAGCTTCTTAACCCGATCCGAGTCCCAGCGGCTTCATTAACAGAAAGAGTGCCCTTGTATTATTTGTAATGTTCCTCACCCTGTGGATGACACGCACTCAACTGTAGCCATCGTTGTGGGGATACAGTGAGGAAGGAGAGTTGGAGGAGAAAATTATCTGGAGTAGCCACCATCTCTTCCTGAGCTCTGCCCCTGAACACAAAAGGTCCCTAACAAAAGAGGCTGGACCCTCTAGCAGCCACCCCCTCCTGAGAGTCACTTGTGGTTTGTTAACCCAGTCCTGTATAGAGAGTTGGGGACGGGAGACCTTGGGCGCCTCTTGCCCAGTCTTGAGGAGGAGATTGGATAATCCTGCCACTCATCTGAGGCTGGGAGTTTGGCAGCTGGAGATATCCCTGAACTTGAAGGAGGACTGGCAAGTTTGTTTTGTTTACCAAAGTGCCCTAAGCCAAAAAGCTGCCCTTCCCAAAGGTGGGAAGGAGCCTTGGATATGTGTGTGCTAGCAGTCTCCCTTCCCGCTTGAGCAGAAAGCTGGTATTGAACATCATGCCCCTTCAAGTGGGTGCTCCTGGTCATTGCTTGTGGTGGGGGCTTTTTGTCCCTGCTGGGACTTGTTGGGCGAGCCTAGAACTGTGGGCTCAGGAAGAAATAAAACAACTTCTGCCTGGTTAACTGGTGCCTCTCCTGAAGGCTTCTGGAGAGGGGCATGCTTGCCATTCTGACCTCGGTGAGGGAGCCGGTCTGACATACATACCTTCTTCCTTTAGTGTCCTGTTGTCTGTTTCATGGTCCTGGTCCATGACCCTTTGCACCAGCTTGTTTACATGCTGCTCCTCTGTGAGAGTCAAGTGGGCCCTTGTTGCAGGCGAGTCTCTTGACCTTGGACCCCATGCACACCTTCACCCCTCTCTTGGCATCCACCTCCTCTAATAGAACCTTTTAACCATATTCCATTGTCATTTCTTTCCTCCTTCTGTTCACTTCTAACACCTTCCCTCAGACTTTGATCCTGTTGAGTACTATGTCTTTCTTGAGGTGCTCTCCTGTGTCCCCTGGCTTCCTGCACACAGTATTCTCTCATAGCACTAATATGGGTTTTAGGGTGCTGGGCTCTAGCTGAACCTACAGGGTGCTCTATGACATGCAGTCTTTCTGGGCCCTTGGTTTCTTTTCTAGAGAATGAGATGCCCATTCCACTTCCAACAACCTCTGCCCCAAGCCTCACTTCCTGCAAGGAACCTTCTCCTTCTATTCTGGCCACACTGGCCTCACCATCTTCTACATGGTTAACAGTAGAGTCAGAGCCACAGAGTGGAGCACTTAGTTATTCTCCAGTGTCCACTGGTTTTGCTCCCTGTCCAGTGTATCCTCCTTGGATGTACGAATCCTAAGGTTATATGTGTTTTTTTCTCCTCCACTCTTTCCCTTGCCTAGCACAGTGCAGAGTACTTAGTAGGGATATAATAACTTGCTTGCCAATTTGGTTGGGGTCCAATGAGTAGAGTGGGTGGTGTTGCTGTTACTAAGTTAAAGTTTTTCTGATCTGGGATCAGAAGAAAAAAATCTTTAGAGATCAGCTTTGAACTTGAGAGAGAAACCTTTTGAGAGGTGGTGGGTTAAAAAAGTTGCTACTATTGTTAGTACTTATAAAGGCAACAACTCTTTGGACTGGAGGACCCATGCTCTCCTATGGTTGTATCTTTGGGGAGTGTTCCTGACTTGGGTGGATGTTGCTTTTCTGCAGAGGAAAGGACATGTCACCCATATGGGGCAGCAGAGGTTTCCAGGAGAGTGCAGGGTGTTTTGTGAACCAGACTTGAGACACAGGGTCTGATTATAGCCTTAGGCAATTCTGGAGATATGATGTGGAGTCAAATCCCAGGAAAAGGGTGCTGGACCTGGGATGCTCCAACTCCATCTTAGCATGAAAATACTATTGCACCAACAGTGTCTGTCTGTCTGACTGACTTCCCCTTCTGCTTCCTCAGGCCAATCCCTCTCCCTTCTCTCTCCACCTCCAGTCACACCCCCTTCATACTTCTTTACCCCTTGTGGTCTTTAGACCCTTGCTTGGCTGTAGGATTTGGGGTGGATTTACACGTAACTTTTGCTTGCTCCGAGTGTAGCAGAGCTTGTTATGAATGGTCAAGGACAAGGAAATGCAAACATTCTACTTGGCTTCAGAGAAAACTGTGTCTTTTTTTTTTGTTTGTTTGTAACTTGATTTTTCCTTCTGATTATGTCTGATATAAAATTTGTCTTTCTTGAACAAACCCTGCTTGATGGTGGGGGGAGGCAATAGTTGAACAGTCCCACATTAAGCTCTGACTCAGGTTACCCCTGAGCAGCAGGTGTGCAAGGGTGCTTTGGGTTAGATGACTTGTTCTTTTCTTTGATGAAGACACATGTCCAGGTAAATGGGGTGGCAGTGACGGTTTCCAATGTTGGGGCTTTGGACACATAGTAGGCCTTCGGTGAACTTTATTGGCATTTCTCTACTTCTCCTGCAAAGCTGGTCCCCCTCCCATGGCCCAGGTCCTCGATATCATTATCTGAACTGTATATTTTATTCTTCCCAGTTCCTCTTATGTTTGGGGCTCTGCCCTTGGCCCTAACGAGGAGAAGCACTTGGTGTCTGAACCGGTGCCTTCTGATGGTTAAAGCAGCGGGAGGCAACGTGCTGCAGCCTCTCTTTGGGGGTTGGTGTTTCTTCCCTTTTCTGTGTCTCTGGCTCTGTCCCTGGTGTCTATCCTGCTCTCCCTCTGCTCGTTCTCTCTCTCTGCTTGTTCCTTTCCTCTCTGACTTCCTTTCTCTCCCCTCTCCAGTCCCCTGCTGCTGTCTGCCCACCTCTCCTCTGCCTTCCTGCCTGCTCTGCTTTCCCATCTCCTACTCCCCACTGGCGGCCTCTCAGCCTCTTCTGTGCTCTTGTCTCACTGTCGTCTCCTGTCTCCTCGCCGGGGTATAGTAGGAGCGTCACGGGGTTGTTTTTTTTTTCTCCTCCTTTGCCTGTGAGAAGTCCCTCTGCTACACCCATACCATAAATAACACTCGAGCATCTGCCAAACACATTCCTCACTTGTGTTAATAGGCTGCAATGATGCCGGAGCCTGTTGCCATGGCAACCTCATTTTTGTTTGACTGTATCCCACTCTGCTACATAAAGCTTCTGCACGCACTGACACAAAAACAAGCATGCTCACACAACTATTACATATGCTTAGCTGTTGAAGATTATTTTGGAGAGAACATCTTTGGGTCCTGTGGGGGCAGAGTGGTCATTTGAGCTCCAGGAGATGAGCATTTCTACTGTCCAGTGTTGCTCTAGGAGGTGGTAATGGATGGAAGAGCTCTTTGAAAAGTAGAGAGTCCTGTTCAAACGTGGGCTATTGTTATTACGCAGCCACATTAAACCCGCCTGGTGTGGTTTCTGAGGAGAAGATTCTGACTCCGAGTGGGTCCCTGTGAGCTCCGGGGAGCTGTCGGGGTTGTCCTTGCTGTGCGGGATGACCCATTGCCCACCCCACCTGTCTTTCTCCAGCTCCTTTCAACCTTCCCCCACCCCTTTCAGAGAAGCTCAGTGATTTCCTGCATTTCTTCCTTTGTGCCTGTTTGAACCCACAACTGTCACCAGTAGTTCCAGCAATCAGAAAGGCACAGGCGCCAGCCATGTGCATTATACTCTGTGACTGTGAGCACGTGTGAGTGTCTCTAGTCAGGAGGCAAGGGATGGATGGGGGTGGGGGTGTGGACCAAGAATCGACTACTGTGGCTGCCCTGGGGTGCGTGTGCGCGCGTGCGTGTGTCTGTCTGGCATGCAGGCTGGCCGGGTGTTGGAGGTGGGCCTGGGGAAGCCTTTGTGTTAGCTTTGAAAGGAGATCATTGCAGCTCTGTCCTGTTTATTCTTGGCTGGTAGTTGGCTTCCTGTGGCTGTTAGCCTTTTTGATTCTGGGCCTTGCTCACTCTTCCGACCTTGACCTCTAGCTCTTCAGGGAAGTACCCTGGATGTATTACCCTCTTTACATAGTGAGACTGAAGGCCTGACTTGAGTGGTCAGCTCCTCTGATCCCATGGAATCCCCTTTTTCCCTTTCAAGAAACTTTCCTGCTGCCCACCTGCTCAGCAGCCTGGCGAGCCTCTCCGTAGAGCCACTGCCTGGCTCTGGAACTTGGCCCAGAGGCCTGCCTGGTGGGTCACCTTTGGCTGCCCCATGTGTACTGCTGGGCAGTGCGGAGGAGGGCACATGTCCACTGCAACAGCTGGACATTTTCTGCCACCAGTCACTTCCTGATCAAGAGAAATCGTCCTCAGTGAACTTCAGTGGCAGCAGCAGGCTGGGGTGGGGGTTGGCTTTGAATTTGGAGCAGAGGTGGGTCTGCTTGTTTTGCCTCAAGGCTGACTTGTATTTGCTGATTATATTTGCTAGTTGTTTTCCATTATATTGCTTCCTTCTTTAGGCAGCTAGGAGGGGAGGGGAGCAGGACTTGCTGGGGCTCGGGATCATCTTCTAGATCCTTGGGGTGCCTCGATCCCTGTCAGGAGGACTTCAGAAATGGAGACAGCCGAGGAGCAGAATGCACAGCTGCTGTATTTGCAGGAATGCTCACTGTTAATAATTCTGCCTGAGTTTTGATCTGCAGGCAAGAGCATGAGGTCTGTGTGCTATGGAACACAGAACAGTGTGCTCATGTTTGTGTATAAAGAGGACACAGACGATGTGTTAAAGAGTTTTAAAAGTCAGTGTAAAAGGCTTGGGCAGAAGCTCTTCTGGCCACGAGTCCCTCTGTCAGGGTGCAGTTGGAGCCCATGCAGGGCTGTGGACCTTCTCTCCTCCTGAGAGGTGTGACTGGATCTACCACCTTGCTCCAGCCAAAGGGGGACCCAGGGAGGGAGCCTCTCTGGATGGTGCCAGCCTCTTGCTGGGTGACTTCTGGTCCACAGCTGGCTGCCTGGCACCTCAGTTAACTTTGTCTGCCGTGGGTCTAGCTTCTCACTGTTTACTTTCCAGGAGTGTAGCCTGTGCTGGGAATGGAGCGTTTGCTCTGGGGCTCAAACATAACTGTGCCCATAAATCCTTTGGGCATGTAAGTGGTAACATATCCTTTTCTCAGCCATGCCTGTCAGATGAGGGAGGCTGGCTCATGGAGGGCAAGATCTGCATTCCCTTTCTCTCCTAAACACAAAACTTCATGGAGATAATTGGAAAACCCTACTTTTTTTCCCCTCTAGGCAATGTTCAAATGTAGGACAGGGAAGATCTCTCCTTAAGCATTGTGAACAAAACATGGGGATTTCTAGTTAACGGACAATGAGTTCACTGTGCACTTGGCTTTTGGGGTGGCTGTTAGAAGAGGCTGACAGGATCCTGGTTAGGTTTGCAGGTGTATCCAGTTCCCAAGAGGATTGAGGCCTCGTCTTAAAAACTGTGTTTGATTCTAGAGTTCAGAGGAGAGTGACCAGTTTGGTAAGGGGCCTGGAAGCCTGGACTTCTGAGAGAACATTTGAAAGAATGGGGGATATTTAGCTGGAAGAAGAGTAGACTATATCAGGTAAAAAAAACCCAATGGGACAGACAAGGCCGTATTGCTGGGGTCCCTGTTGTCAGATACTAGAGGAAGGACTAAGCTATTTTCTGTTGGTCCCAAGGGCAAATGGGTGGAAATAGTAGACAGATTTCACCTCCAGGCAGGAGATACCTTTCTAGCCATTGGGGTTGCAGCAGTCAATCCAGATGCCTCTTGGGGTAGCCAGCTTTGTGTCAGTGGAGGTGTTCAAGTGGAGACTGGACAGCCATCTGCCAAGCTTGTTACTGAGACATTGCCTGCTTGGCAGAAGTTTGGGTGGGCCTCTGTACTGTTGATTATTAACCTTAGTGCATCGTAATCACCTGGACGTTTTTGAAAAATGCAGACACCTAGGCCCTACTAGGAAGGTGCAACTTCCAAAGGTCTGGGGTGGATCCCAGGAATGGGTCTATTTTTAAACAGCTTAGATCTAGTTTTCAAAGCTCCCCGGGTGATCTTGACAACCAACTCTTAGGTTTGAGATCCTTGGCCAAGATGAACGCTCATGTTATGCCCAACCCTGGAATTCCGTGGTTCAGTGTCTTGTAGCAGTGTGGCTGCCTCCTGAAGCCCTCTGGGGTGTCCTTTTATCATGCCCATCTTAGCCTCTGTTTAACAATCAATGTGTATGTGCAGACCCATTGGGAGGTGTCCAGTTGGGGCTTATGATTGTGTACTGATGCAAGGAGGCAGGTCTGGAAGGCGACTGGTGGTGGCGGTGAAGCAGGCTGGAAGAGATACCTAGCCCTGGACTCATGTTCTCCTCTTTTCCCTCCTCCCAGCCATTCCAACCCCACCTTCCTGTGTGATGCAGAACAACCTGTGGCTCACCAGGGGTATAAGGGCTTAGTAGAAAGAGGGACCTAGGCTTAACTCCTGGTCTGTTCATTCATCTAGTAAATGGATATGAAAACCCTAAGGACACCCCAGGTACCACCCCAGGATGGTACAAGATGTAGAAAATGAGGAGGTCAGGGGGTGGAGGGGCCAGGCAGGAGATGGGGGGATTAGGGAATTAATGAAAGAAGGGGACGAATTAATGAAAGAAGGGGACGTAGGACTTAAGGGAAGGAAGAGGAGATTGGATCTGTGAGTGTGGGGAGGGGAAGGACTTGGAAGTGGGGGCAGGGATGCTCTCTGGGAACAATGCGGTATGGTCACAAGAAAAGGGGGGCCAGACAAACAAACACAAGGAGACAATAGAGGTTTTATTCTTTAGGCCAGCCTCTTGTGTCACTGTGAAATTGTAATCCCCCACCCCCTGCCCCCACCCACTACCTCTTGCTCTGGGAGGGTTTATGAGCTGCTGCTTCTGGGCTTGAGGCCTCCTGACCCCACACTTTCAGGTGCTCCTCCCCCCTTTCCTTAGGGGCTCCCTGGGCTTTATAGCAGAGCTCACTGCAGTCCCACTTGGCTTTTGGAAGGGGTCCTGAGGGACCCAGTGCCTCACCTCCATCAGCACTCAGCACATAGTAGGTGCTCAGGGAGGGTTTGAATGAATGAGTGAATGAATGAATGGGTGGTGGGGTGGGTGGACATCTGCACGCAGACGCTAGGCTCCGCCGAAGTGCTAGACCAACACCTCCACAGAAGGAAGCGGCGCAGCTCGGCTTGGAAGCCTATTTTGGTGGGTTGTAATCCTAAACTCTGAGCAGGGCTTCCAAAATCCCTCCTGCTGCAATTTAAAATGTGTGCCTTCTTAGAAACAGAGAGCTGTTGCCTGGCACTGCTGATACTACATCACTTCACGGATTTGAAAACCATCATTTAGTCATTCTTTCAGCCTTCTCCAGATAACAGATTGTTCAGATAACAATATTTATTAGGTGCCTACTGTGTACCAAGCACTGTGCTAGGCCGTGGAGTTTGTAAAGATGATTCAGACTAAGTCCTGGTCCCCCAGGACTGCCTTTAGCCCAGGCTCTCCCACTAAGTGTGTCCCTTGGAGGGATGTTAATGGATGTTTCATAGAAAGTAGTCGCCCGTTATCCATGGGGAATATGTTCCAAAACCCTCAGTGGATGTCTGAAACCATGGATAGTACCAAACCCTATGTACACTATGTTTTTTCCTATACTGTACATGCATACCTATGATAAAGTTTAATGTATATATTAGGCACAGTAAGAAATTAACAACAATAACTAATAAAATAAGAGCTGGGTGTGGTGGCCCATGCCTATAATCCCTGCTACTTTGGGAGGCTGAGGTGGGAGGATTGCTTGAGCCCGGGAGTTTAAGACCAGCCTGGGCAACATAACGAGACCTGCTCTCTGAAAAAATAAAAAAAATTAGCCAGGCATGATGGCACACACCTGTAGTCCCAGCTACTCGGAAGGCTGAGATTTGAGGCAGGCGCTCGAGGCCGCAGTGAGCTATGATCGTGCCACTGCACTCCAGCCTGGGTGACAGAGTGAGATGCCATTTATTAAAAAAAAAAAATCTAATAATAAAATAGAACAATTATAACAATATACTGTTCACAGTTTCCAATCTCAGCATATGATTTCTTTTCTTTCCTTATGTTAAATTAAGAACTTTCATGTTTACTCTTAGAGAAAGCACTTTAGGGCTTCTCTTTGGCATATCAGAGTTGCCAGCATCACTGCTCTTGTACTTTGTGGCCGTTATTAAGTAAAATAAGGGTAACTTGAACACAAGCTCTGCAATAGCATGACAGTTGATTTAATCATAGAGATGGCTGCCAAGTGACCGAGTAGCATGTACAGTGCGGTTATGCTGGACAAAGGGAGGATTCACGTCCCGGGCAGGGCGGAGTGGGGCAGCAAGAGATTTCACCAGGCTGCTCTGAATGGCGCGTAATTTAAAATTTATAAATTGCTCATTGCTGGAATTTTCCATTGAATATTTTCAGACCATGATTAACCATGGGTAACTGAAACCTCAGAAAGCGAAATTGTGGCTGGGGGTACTACTGTACATATATACAGTCTGTGTCAAATAAGTTTAAGAAATACTGGTGGGTTAACAGAATTCTTAGACTTTAAAGCTTTTCATAGGTAATATGCATAAAAATTTGCCAAGAGGGGAATATTGCCTGAAGCCTTTATCAAACACATTTGACCCCGGAACCATTTTTTTTTTCAAGTAACGTATTGGGGGCTTATTAGTGTCTGTTAGAACATACTTTAGAACACACTGCTTTAGGGGCGGGAAGGAGCCTTGCAGTTTCTCAAGGTCAGCCCCCTGCTTCTGGGGTGGGCTTCCCCAGAGACGTGTAGACAGGGGTATTTGGTGTTTCCCTCCCTCAGGAGGGAGATCGCCCAGACTGCATTGGCTGGCTGCCCGTTCGCAAGTCTCATTCTCCATCTGGGTCAGAAATCCTTCATGAAGTAAAATGAGGGGGCTGGCGGGGACCAGGGAGATGCCTCCTTTATCCAGCCTCAGTTTCTTTTAGGGATTTTCTGCTGTCGGTAGACATTGGAGTAGGTTTGGCTTCTGCACAATGATCTTTGGTCGGCCTGGGGTCCCTTAAATGTCTTTCTAGAACTTTTGCTTCAGGCACTGAGCATGCAACTGCCTGTGGGGAAGTAGTGATGGGCCATTCCAGGTCCTCCTTCCCCAAGTGTTTCTTTCCCATTCCCACTCTCCGAAAGGAGGAAGCTCGTAAAGAGTATCGATGATAAACAATGAGCATATATTGCGTCTTTACTGCACACCCGGCACTGGGCTAATTCCTTACATGCATGACCTCATTTAAGCTTAATATCAACCCCCTGAGGAAGACATTTTGATCCCCATTACACTGCTGCAGAAACTGGGATAAGAGAAGGTAAGTAACTTCCCCAAGGTCACACAGCAAGCATGTGACAGATGGTTTAGCACCCTGCACATATCCTCTGGGCATGTACCTTTCACTTGTGCCAGCCGAACTCACTCTTTGCACCCCCGAGGCTTTTCTCTGGCCTTGAGCCTTGGGGCCTGCTGGTAGGGCAGGTCGGACGAGCTGGGGAGTCACCGCCCTGAGAGCAGCTCTCAACCAGTGGCTGTTGGGTGCTGCTGGATGGACACCCTGGCTCCCTCGGCCCCGGGGGTGGGGTCTAATTCTGAGGCTTGTGTTCTGCATGGTCTCCCAGAGTTCTCCAGAAGGATTAAGCACTGGTGACTCACAGTAGTAACAGGCTTGATAACACACTCTTCTTCTTTTCCTCTTTGGCTTTATTTCCTTCCTTGCCTCATGGCTTCCTCCCCTACATCCCTTCTAGTGTTTCCCGGGGTCACTTCCCAGAACCACGTGTCCCTAAACCCTTGTCTCAGGGTCTTTTTCTAAGGGAATCCAAGAGAGTGGAGAAACCAGCATTCTAACCCAGGTTTGACTTGAGCACTAGGGAGAGTCAGAGGCTGCTTCCTGGGGACAAAAATGATTCAGGTGTAGAACTCTATGACAGACTTAGAACCTTAGTCCTGCCTGGAGCCCTTTTTTCCCATTTGATGACATATGTTTGTCTCTAGCAGATCAGTTGCAGGACTAGAGGAATAATGTGAAATTTGAAAAACAGTTTTCTAAAAGATATATGTTTTGAATTTTAACCTCTTAAAAATTTGTGGCTTCTGTGCCCTTTATTGTTTGCATTCTGACCTGTCTTCAGATTTCTAAGCTACTGTTACAAGGTGGCAGCAGAATTTGTGACCTTAAGAAAAGAAAGTTTTCTTAGGATGAGAAACAGGGACCCTTGATTTGGGGTATTTTTGCTTAGTCCCCAGACTGTCTCTGGCCAAGTCCCTTTCCTGTAAGCAGGTCTGAAAGAAATTATGTGCTGACTAAAGGGCCTGCCAGCCTCTTGGCGAGGTTGTGACATCACTTGGCCAGTGGAGTCTGCAGGGACCTCATCTGCCAAGGCGGTGCCTGCTCAGCATTTCTCTGGGTTTGACACTCTGCTTTTTGCTCTGCTGGCACTTGCCTAGACCACTGCACTCGAACATATGAAATTTAGTTTAATTCAGTGCACCTTTACTGAGCTCCTGCCGTGTGTGGCATATACCCCAAGGATTGAGAGGTGGCCCTTGCCAGAGAGGGTTGTCACATAGAGTGGAAGAACGAGGCCCAGGTCCTTTTGTCGTCCTGCATGTCTGTTACCTCTGGGTGGTCCTATGGGTGGTGGTAGGGGGGTTAGGGAGAGGGAGGGTAGACCAGGGATTTTCTTTCCTGGGTGCACATTTGAATACCCTGGATAGCTTTGAAAACATACCTACTCCAAGGCCCAGACTCCTTGTATGAAGCTCTCCGGGGATGAGGCTTGGGCAGCCCCAGGGCTCAGACCTGGACCAGACAACAGCTCAAATACCAGCCAAAAGGCTCAAATGCTTTTATATTCGATTAGTGTTTTATAGGTGACAAAGGACTTTTCTGTGTGATCTCGTTTGCTTCTCAAGACAGCTCTGAGGAGGTGATGGGGCAAACATTGGCCCAGGAGGTGACCCTGGTTGTGTGTGAGTTGCCTTGACCTCTCTTCTGTCTTTAAGCTGGGGACAAGAGATTCATGACTTATGGGACCTGTTGTGGTGTGGCCCAGACAAGTTAACGCACGTGAGGGCACTCTGGGAGGTGTGCGGCGGTGTACAGCCCCTGTTGCTGCTGTGGTTTTGCAGAGGAGGAGATAGAAGGTCAGAGAGGTTAAGTGACCTCCTTCAGGTCACACCACTCACTAGGTAGCTTAGGAGCTTCTCTGCAAATCCAGATCTCTGAGTCCAAACCCCATGTTCGTTTCACACTGGGGCCAGTGCTAGCTTCGCCCTGTGGGGCCTTCAGAAGCTGTAGCAGGCCCAGCTGCGCGCAGGCAGCCACGTCAGTTGGTTTTGGAACACATGGCCTTCCTTCCCTCGTGGTGTCTGGCTCAGATGGGCGTTAAATGAGGTATCATTTCCGGAGCCTGCAGAGTGCTGTGCTGAAGTGTTTAGGGGGCACCCGGGATCGGTTGTTCACCTGTAAAGACTTCCTGAGTGGTTTTGTAGATGAGTGAGTAGGGGCTGCGACCCAGAAGAGGGGTCAGAGTGATGCTAGGATTGCTCAGCTCTGGGTGAGGCTGCCTCATCGCCAGTCTTCTGGTGGCATACATGGGACGGGGACTGGGACGGGGACAGGGACCCGGACGGGGACGGGGACTGGGACAGGGACAGGGACCGGGACGGGGACGGGGGAAGGGAGGAGGCTGCTGGGGACTCCTCAGGATTGCCTCTCAGGACGGCCCTGGAGGCTGGACTCGGGTCTCTCCGTGGAGTAGTGTTCAGTAGGTATGCAGTTTAGTGCTTGCGAGCGTGTTTCAAGGGTGTCTTTAAAGCCCAGCTCCCCAGAACCATCAACATCCTAAGCTAAACATCCTTTAGTTCTGCTTCAGATCCACTTCTGTCCATGTCGCTCTTCTGAAGAAAACTAAAGGGAAATGAAACTATTTTGCTAAGTGGATTGCCAAGATTTTATTTTCACATTTTCTTTTGGGGATGGGAAGGCTGCTTATTTGTTCACTTAGTGTGCCCTAGTCCCCAGACTGTCTCTGGCCAAGACCCTTTCCTATAAGCATTTCGCCACACTGCGTGGAAGGAATCCATCTGCCCCGCAACAGGCACCCGGTAGGTCATGCCAGCTGCGAAGTTCCTGGGCTCTGACATCTTAGCTGGGGAGGCTGCAGGCGGGGAGGGGCCAGAGCTGAATCCCGGGTGAGCCCCTCCTGGGGCCCTCCTGCCTCTGCACCGTTTGACACCATGAGTCTAAATTAGAAATGTCCTTTGTATTTTCTCTGTAGCATTTACGCTGGTGTATAATTTTCTCTTGGTGGGTTTATCTGTGTGTCTTTCCACTTAACTGCTGACTCTCTGAGGGCAGGGACCTCATCTGTTTTAATACTTGGATATTTGCTGAATGTTAGTGATAGTGCACATTCTCAGCTTCCATAGGGAGTTTTGACCTCAGCAGAAAAGGGTCCCCTGGGGTGCTCCCTCCCTAGACAGGCATCTCCCCTGCAGAGCCCACCTATCGGCCCTGTGCCTGGCCCTGAACTTAGCAAACACTGGTTGTCATCCCCCTCCCTCTCTGGGACTCCCACTGCTCTGTCGGGTGCTGTTGGGAAGCCTCTCCCCCTCCGTTTGTCCCTTCTCTTCTTCCACCTTTGTCCTGGTGGCTTTTCCTGCCCGCTGCCTCCTCCCCACTTCCCTTTTTGCAGCCGTGACTCGATGGGAGGCAGGCTCGTGGGCATATTGAAGGACAATAAATATGAGCATGGGTCACTACACAAATTCCCCAAAGGATTCCTCATTCTTCTCAAAGCAACCCCAGGAAACAGCAGTTCCCGCAGCGCAGGGTAAACTTGCTCCTGGTTTATGGCCATGTGTTGCAGTGATTGTTCAGCTCCAGTTCTCACCTCAAATGCCTGGGGCTGAGCCTCAAGATTTCTGGGTGGGTTCACCTCAAGGAACCCACCAGAGCTGAAGCTGTGGGCAGCGAAGCACATCGAAGAGCTTTGCCCTAATCCCAGTGTCTAGCGCATCGGGGTGGCCCGGACTTCTCCCCGCAACGCTGACGTGCACCGGCACAGAGAACTGCCGCCCCAAGCCCCCTCATCACAGAGGGGCCGTGTGATGACACCGAGTCTGATTTATGGCCTTATCGAAAGGCACGTTGCTTATATCTAAAGGGTTTATTGTAGTGATTCAGTAAAGAGTGATGGCCACTAAAATGATTGCAGGCGTGTAAGAGGGGAAGAAAACTTGGTCGGTGGTTGGTGTATAAAATTTTGTCAGGCAAGGCTGTGGCTTGGTATATTTATGTTGCTCTTATCGCCAGCAATTAACCCCAGGCATGGCTCGATAAATGGCTTAGTGCCGTGCTATCATAACTACAGGAATATTTTAGAAAAGAACTGCTACACTTGACTGCTAGACTGACTGTCTTAGCAGAGCTGCAGACCTTCCGTTTCTGAAAATCTGTTAGGCACGAACTAATGCCTGTGGATCGGCATTAACTCTTCCTTCCTCTCTTTTCTTTATGTGATATTTCACTTCTGAGTGGGGAGAAATCGCGTGGACACCTGTGGCCTTCCCACCCTCGCCCGCGTCCCTTAGTCTTTATGGCTCTCTGCCCAGCTCCACTGTGACCTGGAGTGTCTGTAGCAGATGCTCAGTAGTGTCTGTGGCTGGATGAATGACTGTGCTCAGAGTCACCAGCGGGCACATAGCACTGTTTGTCCACCACTCTTACTTTTTCTCCGCTTCTACAGCGAGGGAAAAGCAAGGAATTGTATAGCTGGCGACTCCCATTGGCACCTGTTGTGACTGAGAAAGTAAAGAAAGGTAACGTGCAGTGTGTGGAGATGGGGCTCGTACCCTGAGAGGGTTTCCTTCCTGCCCATCTGAGGTCAGCTCTTTCCCGGCACCTTTGGCTCGGGCCAGGAAGTTCAAGGACCCCTCTGTGCTCTGGGAGGACAGGGGAGCGGAGGAAGCTGGGGCGCGTCTGAGGACTGATGATGTTGTCATGCACGCACTGTGTGGGGCTGGGGCCTGGGCTCTACCCAGGACAGGGAGAGTCCTCGGGTCAAATCCTCCACGAGAGGCCACATGTGGATTGTGATGTGGTCTGTCTTTGGAAAGGGGTTATCTGGGGAGAGAGTTAATTTTGGATTTTGCTTTACATTTATTTTTAAAGTGGAATATTTCTCCGGCATTGGTGACAATGGCCTAGAAAAGCCCGTTAGTCACCATCTGACAACTTCCCGTGTGGGGTTTTGCTGTCTTTGCTGCTTCCCCACCTGACGCCCAGGGGGTGATTTCAGTTCTCTCCCTCTGAGGCCCCTGGGCGATTTCTCTGGCAAACAGATCAGTGGGGAACTCCTACTGCCTGAAGTGGTGTCACCCTCCGCTTCGATCCTGGGGTGTCGGGACAGGTCGTGGGGTGGAGGGTGTGATGGCATCCAGGCGAGGCCTCTGCCGCGTCCAGCCTGCGTGCCCTGTAGTCTTCTTACTCTTTACTTTTGCTCTGTTTCTGCTCCTGGAAGTAAAAAGAAAGTCACCCTTAGCCTGGGATTTACAGAACAGACCTGATTTCTCCTAAAGGAACTAGAAGATCTGGAGTGCCCATCCCGCGTCCCCTGGGTCTCTCTAGGTTCTTTTATGGAGCAGGAAGAGGATCTCCCTGTGTCTGCCGTGGGAGGCTGTGCTGAGGGGTGGAGGAACAGGGGAGAAGGGCTTTGCCGAGAGGTGGGGAGAGGGGCTGAGGCCGCCATTCCCTCCCTGCCCAGAGTTGGGTCTCCGCACCTCCATGCTGGGGCAGCGGCTGGGACAGGTGAGCTGGGGAGGGACAGTTGTTCTGTTGGTCTGGGTGGCCAGTGGGGCATCCTCTTCTCCAGGAGAGTGTAGTGGCTCAGAGGCTTGGGTTTTCTAGAATCGAGAAGCCTGGGCCGGATACATGGGTGGGATGTGCCACCCCGATGGTGCATGGGTGACCCACGCTCTCCTGCCTACCCCTATCCCTCTTGAGAATGGCTCTGACGAGCCTTAAAGGAAGGTCCCTCTCTGTGTTTCTGTGAATTCCCACATCTCTAGGCCCCTGGCGTGAAGAAACCTTCAGGAAGCCACCTTATTGGCAGGCGGGGTGGATGGGGAGCTCTCCTGAGGTGACAGAACTTTCTTTGCCTCCTGCTCTGAGGAGAGGAGGGCTTTGTGATCTCAGAGGAGAAGCTGAACACAGGCACTCACTGGGGGTGGGGGGGTCCCTCCTTTTCCTTGGGGGCCCCCTCTGGATTCAGAAGTGTCCTAATAGCCTGTCAGGTGTGCCGTGGGCCATGGCATCTAGGGGTCTTTGGGAACAGCATCTCTCTTTCTTTTCCATGCACCAGCCTGGCCACTGTGCTCATGAGTCCCTAGGGCTTAGGGAGTGGAGAGGAAAGAGGAGGCTTTGTCCCTCCCCTTGGGCAATGTTCAATCTGATGGAAATCTACCTTCCTAAATTAGGGCAATATTGCCAATTCCTGCCATTTATCACACATTTACCATGTGCCAGGCACAGTGCTGAGCACTTAGTAACTTCTTCAATCCTTGCATGTATTGTCTTTTTTTATCAGATAAGAACATTTTATAGATACGGGCATAGAGGCCCAGAGAAACTAAGTGCCTTGCTTAAGGTCTCACTGTTAGAAAGTGATACAGTGAGGCTCCAGTGCTCAGACTCTGACCCAGTACTTCAATAGCTCCCAAAGTTGTGTGTGTAAGAATTCCCCAGGAGGTCTATTTAAAGATGTGATTCCTGGGCCCCTTGTCAAGAGAGTCTGATCCAGGTCTGGAGTAGAGCCCAGGAATCTGCACCTTAAATAGGCTACCCCTGCCCCCCATTTGAGGCAGGTGCCCTGATGACACAGTTCCTACATTCCCTTTCCCAGGTGGAGAAAGGATTGAGGTTTTAGGGTTCCCCTTTTCTGGGGTGATGGGGAGTGCCAGGTCCCTCTAAGAGACAGCGGTTTCTGTGTTCGTCGTACCAGGAGGCAGGCTTAGGGAGGGCGGAATGTGATGGTTAGATTGAGGGTGGGAGGGAACTTCCTGCTGAGCCTGTGCCTGGCAATCCTCAGGGGACATAGCTGGAGGAGGCTTTGGAGGAAGCAGGGAGAGAGGAGATGGAGACATTCTATCTAGCCCAGAGATCAGGAGCTAGGAAGTAGCCTGGTAGCAGAACATATGTCAACAGCTCGAGAGAGGAGGAAGACAAAGGGATTTTCAGGTGACCACAGGGATACTGGCTATGATACTACAGTGCGTGACTGCAGGCACAGCAATCCTGACAAGCAGACATCTGCCTCTGCCTCGGTTTCCCCATCTGTACAACAAAGATGAGATGGTCTCAAAGGTCATGCCTATATGTACATTAAAAGGTACACTAGGGTCAGATAAGAAAGGACTGCACTCCACAGGTCTGGACAGGCAGTGCTGTGGGGATAAAAACACCGCAAACCTGGGGGGATAGAGTCATGAGGCCAAGCAGTGCACAGTTCTCAAATATTTCCTTGTAGCCTAACCCCAGTCACGGGTCCCTGTCCATCAGTCCTCCTGGCCAGTGTCCCTCCATCTGCTTGAACCCAGCATGTCCCAAAACAAAATTTATCATCATCCTTAACCCGACTTCATTTTTGTTCGTGCCAGTTTTCTCTTTGCCTGGGTGCTGGTGTTTAATGTTCACTGGACTGACTTTGTGGACAAATATCTACCATGTACTGGGCACTTGGAAACCAGGATGAATAAGCCACAGACTCTGCCTTCAACAGCAAATCTGTCAATGTGCCGCCTATGTGTGCAGCTCTGTCCCAAGTACTTCACTTAGGTTAACTCATTGAATCCTCACGATAACCCTATGAGGTAAGCACTATGCTGTTGCCCCTACCTTGCAGATGAGGACGTTGAGGCAGGGCAGGTCAAGTAACTTGCCCACGTTCACACAGTGAGCTGGGCAGCCTGGCTCTGGAGTTTGGCTGTTACCTCTCTGCGTTGCTACTGCCCACGGCCAGTGAGGGGACCTGCACCTGTACCGCCCGGCACAGTGTGATACCTGTGGTATGCTGGCTGTGCCAGAGAGGGAGTAGTTTAAGCTTGTCTGGTTTCAGGGGAGGTCATAGGAGGCTTCCCAAAAGACTTATGTTTTGAGCTGCTTGGAGGATGAGTAGGGGTTTCAGGGGCAGAGACATGGGAAAGGGCAGCTGGAGGGACAGCAGAGCAAAGGCATGGAGGCAGGACACTGCCTGGGGCTTGGGAGAGTGGCAGAGGTGGTGGCAACAGTGAGGTTGTCATAGGCGGGACTAGGTTGGGAAGAGTCCGCACTTCTGTGCCAAGACAGTCGGTGGTTTTGGAGGCAGTGGGTCTCTAGAAGGCTGTGTGCCAGAGAGTGGGGAGATGTGGTCCCATCTGTGTTAGAAAGGTGGCTCTAGTGTTGGTATGTGGAGTTGGTCCATACAGGGAGAGCCCAGAGACTGACGATGGGTGGGGAGGCTGCTGCCATTGTCCAGGGAGGCTGGAGAAGGCCCACTGGGGAGCTTGAGGACAGGACAGGGAGCCCCTGGGCATCTGCCTGTGAGCTTCTTCCTGCCTTGGTTACCAATGGTGCTAAGCCCCCTCCTTCATGCCCCCCCAGACCATCCCTAGCATCTGGGGAACCAGATATCACCTCCTTCCCAGGGGACCTGGATGATCCCAAGGGCCTTCCTTTTTCTTGGGCTTTAAATATGCCATATCAGCCTCCTTCCTTCAAATTCCCAGGACTCTGCCTTCCTCCAGGTGTTACGCATCATGGTTCAACCTTCAAGCTCCTCCTCCCTCTGGGACGCAGGAGCCCCCACCCCTGCCAGTCCTACTTGGTGCCTCTGAGGCCCTCACTCCTTGCCCAGGACCCTGGTGTCCTGGCCACCCTGAGCCCTGACAGAGCTCTTGGCTCTCCTACAGGCCCTGTGTGCCACCCCCACACAGTGCCCTTTTTCAGGGCCGCCCACGACGTATGTATGGAGCCCTTTTGTTTATTCCTGGGGTGCTGCCCCCATACAACGCTAGCTCCTACAGGGAGGACTTCATCCTGTTCACTGTTGTGCTCCCTACGGAGGGCTCTCCTTGGCCAGAGCCTTGGCTTTCTGAGTCTTGGTGCTACCCCCACAGGGTTGTGTTGAGCACAGAATGTGATGATGGATGCAGATAAAAGTCCTCGATAAATGACCTGGGGTCTGTCCCAGTTCTAGTTAGTTTGTACTTTTAAAGTGCCACCCAGTTACAGGAGAGCTCGGTGTTGCTCTGACTGCCCCGTGTCTGGGTGGCAGTGCAGAGAGCAGGGAAAAACTGCATTGCCTCTGAGAGGAGATGGAAGAAGGGCTAGGTCCTGGCCCATGAGATTTGCCCCGTCCTGGGCCCTGTCCTTATTCTGGCTATTGGTCGCCAAGTGAGGAGCACAGACCTCGTGGAGCCAAGCTGCCTCCAGAACCCAACTGGGACCAGCCTGTGAGCTGGGGCTGGGGCTGCCTCAGGTGAGTGTGAACTGGGGAGTGAGCTGGTCCAGGTCCTGGTACATTCGGGGGTGGCTGCGGTGAGATCACCCTGTGCCCGCATCCCCTCTGAGGACAGGTCCAGAGGAGCTGGCAAGTCAGCTGTGGATGGCTTTGAAAGGGTTGGGGCTGCAGGGAAGAGAGGGGCATACATCTGCTTCTCCCAGATGTGCTTCCTTCTGCAGCTTCATCAAGACACATATGCATGTGGTGGAGGACAGCAAAACCGCCCACGGACCACCAGGGGCCTCGTTGCCAAGAGTGCTCTGTGCCCAAGGGCCTGTTGCAGGGAAGGCCACGCGTGGCAAAGGCCTGAGAAGTCAGATGAGATGCCCGAGGGATCTGGCAAGGGCAACAGACAGCCAGGACGATGAGTCAAATCCCCTGCCCCCAAGGGAGTGTCGAGGTGGGGCAGGACCCATGCCTGGGGTGTGATGGTGGTGATGTCCAGAACGTTCTTCTGGCCGGTCGGACCTTTGGGGCCAGCCAACTGGGTGGATGGTTGGAGGACTGATGGGAAGCGGCTGCCGGCTTTCCGCCCGATCCTACCCTGTGTGTGCCAGGCTGGGCCCCTTCTCTCCAGCACTCAGTGACCCTAACCCTGAGAGGGGCTGTCCTGCCGGGGCTGCGCTCTGGACGCCCAGGGAGGGGCTGTGCCATTGCCAGAAACCACAGCAGACCCTGACCCTGGCTCACGGGGGCGGTCTCGAAATGGACCTTTTTTTCTTTTGGCTAAATTAACATTTGGCATTTCAGGGTGCTGGCCCCACGCCCGGCTACTCTGGCCTTCTGCCTGTCAGCTCCTTTGAGGCTATTTTTGCCATTCACTTATTTGTTAACTATTATTGCTCCCCAGGACAGATGGGCACACACACACTGACTTGCGCACGCGTGCGCGCACACACACATACACACAAAACACCCTTCAAAACTGGAGCCCATTGGAAAAGCCAGCCTGCACCCACCAGGCTGAATGTGGGGTGGAGGAGGAGAAAGATCAAAAGGGTGGTCGTCCTGAGTCAGGCTGGAGGAGGGTCTGTGCGGGTGGCAGGGGGCAGCTACCTCCCCAGAAATGTCCTACCTCCAAGGTCTGTCTGTGTTTGTCGTCTTGCCTTGGTTGGGGGACGGTTTTGCGCTGGGCAGGGCTCATTTGTGAGAGGATTGTGGATTCTGCCTGGACCAGCTTTCCAGAGAAATCAGTGGGGGCCTGGGACCTCTAAAAACCCCCTGCTAGGACACAGGAGAACACTTGTCTCCCTCTTGGGGAGGGCCCGAGGCTTGCTCCTCTGTCCCGCTTCTCTGTCCCACTCCACCAAGCCCTTATCTTCCAGAGGAGGGAAACTTGGCTCCTGCCTTCGGAGAGCATCCAGCCTAGTGGGCGAGCCTGGGCTCTGCTTGTGAGATGAGCAGTCCAGGTCCGTCTCGCCTGAGCCGGCCCAGCATCCATCGCAGGGCACACACCTGCCTCTCGGTCCCGCACACACCTGTGAACCTGGCTGTGTGCAGGGCACTGTGTGTATACACAGTGCACGGCATGGACACTTGGGCAGCACTGCTGTGGGATAATCCCCAGGCTGGCTTCCAGCCTCCCTGTGTCAGGGCCAGCCCATCTGCTCTGGGGCCAGGGCCTCGCCATGTCCCCTCCACACCTGACGCCGGTGCTCTCAAAGGCCAGTATGGAACCGCAGGGAGAGCAGAATGAGAAGTTGGAGACCTGCTGCCATAGGCTGCCCAAGGCCTTTCCTTTCCTTGAGCCTTGGCCTGTGCATGTGAGAAATGGAAACGATGTTCCCTGCCACCTCCAAGGCAGGGAGTGAGGACGTTGGGGCCTGGGGGATGCTGCCTACCCAGGTGATGACCAGGCTCAAGACCAAGGCCAGACCTTCTTTGCCTTCTTGGGCCGCTGCCTCATCTGACCCACTCTTGAGCCCAAGCCCAGGGTGGCGCCGGTAATTGGCTTGTCCTCTTGCTGCAAGGTACAGAGAAGTATCATCTCCTGTCCGTGAGATCAGCCCTGATGCTCCTCCCAGGAGGGACAGAAGAGAAGTCTGCTCTGCTCTGTGCAGCCAGGTTACGCTGCACAAAACTTTCTGGGCTCCTGTCAGGCTGGAATAGCAGGCGGGAGTCTGTGTCTCTCCCCACTACTTGAGAAAAGACCATCCTATTAACTGTGTGCTTGTCCCTCCCCTGGAGTGGCCACAGCCCTTGGACTCTTCCGGAGCCCCATGGCCTCAGAGGGCTTCCAGAAGCATGAGGAGGGCCTTGATGAGAAGGAGACTAAGCCTGCTGCTGGCGGGCATGGCCTGGAAGCCACTGTCATACCGTCTGGGAAGAGGCGAGTCCTTACGGCTAGGCATTCTGGTGAGGGTTGGGGGAGTGAGATTTGCAATCCCCCACCAACATGAGCTGAGCTCACTGCCTCCTCCCTGCAGTCGTGACTCAGTGAGCTTGGGCTTTGCAGTCAGGTAGCTCTGGGCTTGAAACCCAGCTCTACCACCTGCCTGTATACAAGAATTGGACAAGTGACTACAACTCTCTGACCCTCAGTGTCCCCATCTGGCACTTGGAGCTGTTGATACCCACTCCACAAGGCCGTTGTGAAATCAGTGAACTCATCTGTATAAAACACCCTGACCTTCGCCACTGCCTGTGGAAATCCCAGATGGGCCAAGAGAAAAGAGGCCAAGTCCACTAAATGCATAGCTCCTCTGGCCACTGCCCACCCTCATTTTTTCATGATCTTGTGTATTTTAGCTTCTGGCTGCATTAACTGCTCATCCAAACCTAGACTCAGCTTTGGTGCCACTTTGCTGAGAGAAGGGGGAGAAAGCCTGGCCGGGTAGGAGCCGGGCAGAACACTTCGTGGGCCCCTCTGCCCAGGGAGAAGCGGGCGGTCCCAGGGCCTGCAGTTTTCTGCCTCCCAGTGAAGACTGCATTATTATGAGCTAATGTCTGTGCTGTCCCGGAGTGGCCAGGGAAGAAACGCTGGGTAATGTGATTATTACAACAATAACAATAACAACAACAACACACCAACAAGCACACACATTTACAGAGAAGGCCGCAAGTCGAGGGGCTGGCTCCGGGCCAGGGCTGTGGTTAGCACACCAGGGATGGCTGTGGCGCTTGAAGGTGGCAGGTTGCAGGTTTTTCATGCTCAGCTCTCTCTCCTGCAGTCCTCCCCCATTAAATAAAAAGTCTACAGGACAAATCAATAAGTCCTTTTCACTATAGTGTAGCAGTTGGGTTTGATACAATGTGGTCTTGTGCCCGTCTGGGGGCTGGTGGAGGAGATCTCAGAAGGGGAGGCAGTGGGCTTTATCTGTCCTGCATGTCCCTGCCACCTGCTCTTCACTTGCCCATTCAGAATTCCTTCCACCCAGACCTTGAATACCCAGCCACCCTTGGGTGGCAATTATAGCCTGGGTACAGTGGGCAATTGCCCTGTGAGAACTCTCCATGGCTTAATCTGATGGCCAGAGTGGACCACACCCAGGTGCTGGATTTAGGACTAGGTGTCATAATAAGATAATGTCTGTACTGCTCAGAACTGGCACAAATGCTAACATAGTATGATGTGATTACTATATATAGTGTAGTGGCTAAGGACCAGCCATGTTCGAATCCTGGCTTTGTCATTCATCAACTGTGTGGCCTTGGGTAAGTTACCTAACCTCTGAATCTCAGCTTTCTCAGCATGAAGTAGAGATAGTAAAAGTAATCTACCTCATAGTGTTGGTAAACATGGTCGTAATAGTGTGTGGCACATGGTAAGCCCTATGAGGGTTTGCGCTTCTATGGTTACTATTTCAACAGGAGCAATAGCAGTATCAATAGGGGTTTCTACCTTTGGAGTCTGTTATGTGTTGAATTGTGTCTCCCAAAAAAGATGTTGAATTCCTAACCCACAGTACTCGTGACCTTATTTGGAAATCGGGTCTTTGCAAATGATCACATTGAGGTGAGGTCTTTAGGGTGGACCTAACCAATATGACTGGTGGCCTTATATAAAGGGGGAGGTTTGGACACAGAGAAGACACACAGAGGGAAGATGACCTGAAGACACAGGGAGAATGCCCTCTGCAAGCCCAGGTATACCTGAGGCTACCAGCAGCAAGGAGAGAGGCAGGGAATAGAGTCTTCCTGCTGGGGAACAGACCTCAGACAGAACCAACTCTGCCAGCACTTTGATTTTGTACTTCTGGCCTCCAGAACTGTGAGATGATGCATTTCTGTTGTTTAAGCCACGTAATTTGTGGTGTTTTGTTGCAGTAGTCCTAGCAAACGAATGCAGGGTCTGATGGGGATGTTGTCCACTGCCTCCCACTGCAGCCCTGAGCTGCCTGCCACCCCTGGGGGAAGAACAGGAGGGGACTGAGGGGGCCTGGGGACTGCTGCTGGCTTTGGCTGGTCTAGGCTCTTCGGCCATTTAGGTAAATGATGATGGGGCCATTTGTAGAGCCTGGGGTGCAGATCACTGACCCCCTCACTCCCGCCCTGCCTGCCTGCTCTTGCCTCTGTTTCTTAGTCTCCACCTCACCCCTGCTCCAGGCAGGAGGAAATGGAGAAGGGACATGGTAGATCTCTGGAGAGGACAAGTCTAAGCGGAGTTTTGGCCTGAGCATCTCTGCCCCTCTCTTTGCCTGTCTCCTGGAGCCTTAACTGATCTCTAAGCAGGAAGTGGTCTGCCTGTCTCCGGGCGTGTCTGTGTGTCTGTGCGTGTGTATGAGTGTGGATAGAGAATGTCCCTCATTAAGCTGCCGTGGCCTCGTGACCATGACTCATAAACCTACAGTCGGGCTGTGCTGGACAGAGACCTGTCCCCACGGTGGGTGAAGCTGGCTCCCGAGGTAGCAGCCTGCGCCAGGGCCCTCCACAGCGCCCCTTGGCAGCCTGCCCCTGCCTGCTCCCTCCAAAGAACAAGTTGTTCAGTTTCGTTTGCGGGAACAGATACGTCTTGAGCGTCTCTGTGTGCGCGGCCTGGGGACGCGATGCTGAGGAAGGTGCAGGCCTCACCTGTAGGGCTGTCACTTGTGTGAGGTGGAGGGGTGGGGGTGGGCCGTCTACAACAAGTACACAAATAACTCTCAAGGCCAGGTATAAAACAATAAGGAGCATGGGCAAGCTCAAGCTGAGAGTGGGGAAAGGTACTGGGAGGAGGAGGGGTGCTGAGGGGCTGCTGGGGAGGGTTGGAGCTGGGGAGAGCCCAGGGAAGGCTTCGAGACAGAGGTGGCTTTGAGAGGGGCATCAGCGTTGCTGGCAGAGGAAGGGCAGAAACAGAGCTTGAAAGCTGGCTCGTGCAGAGTATGTCTGGGCACACTGAGTCTTCCCAGGTGACCCAAGTGCAGGGTCTTCCCTGGGGCAGGCAGGAGTTGGGGCTGGAAGGGCAACATCCTGCTGGCCTCCCGTGCTGGGGCGAGGAGTGACTATAGAACGCACGGTAGCAGGGGATCCACTGAGGCTTGCTGCAGGCGGGCACGGTGTGGGGTGTAGAGCACGCGGCAGGAGCCCTGGGAAGAGGTCTGGCAGGGCCAGCTGGGGAGTATAGTGGGAGCAGGAAGGAGGGGGTGAAGGGAGAGACATTTCTCTTGGAAAAGTGACAGGATTTGTCAAGCGAGGAAGAGGGGGCGTGGAAGATGAGCCAGAGCGATGGAATAGTGCTGCCATTCAAAGAGAAGTGGGTGGGCGGCACCTCCCGTCCTGTGGGGGTGAGTGGAGGGGAGGGGCTTGAGTGCTGCCTGACTGCTGGGGTGACGGCAGGAGCCTGGCGTGGGTGGGGGACCTGGGATCATGGTGGGGGAGGGGATGCAGGGCTCCCTCTGGGGTACCGGGTGTAGTGTTGGGGTTCTCCAGAGAAACACCCGTTAGGATGCACATAGACGTACAGAGAGCTTTGCTGTGAGGGATTGGCTCATGCAGCTGTGGAGGCTGAGAAGACCCCTGATCCGTGGCCTGCAAGCTGGAGAACGAGGAGAGCCCGTGGTGTAGTTCGCATCCAAACCCGGAGGCCTGGGACCTAGGGGAGTAAGTCCTAGCCTGGAGGCCTGAGAACCCAGAGCCCAATGTCTGAGGGCAGGGGAAGATGATGTCCCAGCTCAGGAAGAGAGTGCATTCCCCCTTCCTCTGCCTTTTTGTTCTCTTCAAGCCTTCAACGGATTTGATGATGCCCACCCAGATTGGCGAGGGTGAATGCTGTGGTTTGAGTTTGTCCCCATGAAAACTCATGTTGGGATTCGCTCCCCAGTGTGGCGGTGTGGGAGGTGGGGCCTAGTGGCAGGTGTTTGGGTCATGGGGCCGGTTCGCTAATGAATGGCTTGGTGCCTTTCTCACGGTAGTGAGTGAGTTCTCATTCTGGTGTGACTGGATTAGTTCCCTCCAGAGTGGGTTGTTATAAAATCAAGAGGCCCCTAGTGCTGCCTTTACACGTGTCCGCTGCCCTTTTGCCATGTTGTGACGCAGCAGGAAAAGCCCTCACCAGAAGCTGAGCAGATGCTGGCGCCATGCTTCCTGAACTTCCCAGCTTGCAGAACCATGCGCTAAGTAAGCCTCTTTTCTTTATAAATTACACAGTCTCAGGTATTCTGCTATAGCAACCACAAAATGCACTAAGGCCCTGATCTTCTTTACTTAGTCTATCGATGCAAATGCTAATCTCTCTGGAAGCAACCCTCACAGACACACCCAGACATCATGTTTCACCGGCTCTCTGGGCATCCCCTAGCCCTGGCAAGCTGACATGTAAAATCAGCCCTCACTGCAGGGCTGCTGGGAGCATGGACCAGGTGGAGAGGTGGGATCTTTGGGTGAACAGGTGCCGCTGGCCTTTCTTTCCAGGAACGGGTGACCAGTATGGATCTTGGCTCCTGGGGTCTGGGTGCTCTGCAGCTCAGACCTGCTGATGGGCACAGCAGCCAGGGTTCGCCAGGGAAACAAGCCCACTCTAGCTCAAGTGCCCTGGATGTCCTAGCATCCCTCCCCCTACCCCACCCAGCTGTGCCTTTGCCCACAGAATATTTGGCAGCCATGGCTGGTTCAGGGTCTTGCCGTGTTGGAGGGCCACCAGCTCTGCATTGTCCTTCAGCACATCACAGGCATCGCAGGCCATCTTACCCGGCAAGCCTCCATTTTTATCGTTTTCAGAGTTTCGCTTCATAGAATGCTAGAATGTCAGAACTGGAAAGAACTAGAACCATCAGATCCAGCCCTCCATGTCAACAGAATGAATGGAGGCCCAGAGAGGTGAGGTGGCCACCGAGGTCACGTGGCTACTCCCTGGCTGATTTAGACCCATCTATTAGTAAATTGACTGGACGTAGACCTGTCTTCTGACTTGAGATACTGTCCCATGGCCCATGTCTTT
Organism: Cheirogaleus medius; assembly: GCA_008086735.1. Lineage (NCBI taxonomy): Eukaryota > Metazoa > Chordata > Mammalia > Primates > Cheirogaleidae > Cheirogaleus > Cheirogaleus medius. The sequence goes on from VBSM01000272.1 coordinate 50,847,026, forward strand.
CCCATGTCAGCTCCTTTATTTGTAGATTTCTGGCCTCTTCAAAGTGAGGAGCTACACATCCATCTCCAGCATTCAGCAAAGTGGACATTTAGTAAAAATTTGTCACTTGGATGAAAGAAGGGTGATGACTAGCACATGCAAATATTTGTTCAGTTAGAGGGTTTGGGGGGGCAGGGCTTCAGGAAATGTTAAGGACCTGGCTGTCCAGGGCTTGTCAGAGGAGGAGGTTTACTGGCTAGAGGGCGCTTATTTCCCTCCCTGCCCTGCTGGGGAGCCTGGAAGAGGCACGAGGGGGAGAGGGTGGGGGCCTCTCATTGACACTAGCTCGCTTTTCTTCCTTGGAAAGGTAGAGCCACCTGTGGCCTTTGCTGGCCTCTGCCTGGCCCACGAGGGGTGGGGTGCTAGGAGGTCGGGGCACTGGAGCTGGACAGGTCTGCTGCAGGACAGGCGGAACAGCGATGCACCTTAGGGTTTCAGCTCTCCTGGGGGAAAGAGGGCATCAGTCTGCCCGGGCTGCCGTAAAAAAACACTGCAGATTGGTGGCTTAAACAGTAGAAATGTATTTCTCACCGTTCTAGAGGCTGGAAGTCCAAGACCAAGGTACCAGCAGGATTGGTGTGTGGGGAGGGCTCTCCCTGGGTGGGGCAGACACTGCCTTTCGCTGGGTCCTCACAAGGTCTTTTCTCTGTGTGTGCAGAGATGCCTCTGGAGTCTGCTCCCCTTCTTGTGGGACTAGGGATCCAATCTTATAACCTCATTTCCCTAATTACCCCCCCAAAGGCCGTGTCTCCAAATACAGTCACAGTTGGGGGCTGGAATTTTGGAATTTGGGAGACAAATTTGGGAGACTTTGTCTAGGATTTTTGGTATGAAACATTTCAAAGTAGAGAGAATAATGAACTGCCATATAACCTCTCTCTCAGTGCAACAGTTGTCATGATTTTTGCTGCATTTATTTCATTAGTTCTTTTTTTCTTTTTTGCTGAAGTATATTAAAGCAAATTCCAGCTATCATGTCCACTTACCCCTATATACTTAGCAAGTATTTGTGAAGAAATATCTACACCTGAATTTGATCTCTGCCTCTCCTCGATCCCAGGTCTGCCAGCGATGCCTTCGCCGCTCAGTTTCCTCGCTGTGAATTTCCCCTAAGGGAGTGGTGTTTGTGTAAAATAAAGGAGAATTTAAAAAGAAAAACAACGTAGTAAGAAGGTGCACCAGATTAAACCCGGAGGCCTGGGTTTTGTAATTAAACTGCGTTCTCCCTGGTTGGAGCTCCTCCCCAAGGCCACAGAGGCGCTGTGGGACATGCCACCCCCCTCTCTGGTAGCAGGAAAAGTAATCATTTTCTAAACGTCCCTGCAGACGCTGAAGAGAGGCTCATTAGTTCTCCCAGGGGCCGCCGTCACCCCCGGGAGAACAAGTGGCCCAGCTCGGGAAGAATCTGGGTCATTTTCTTGCGTGCCGTGAAGCCCTCCGCAGGTCTCTGGTGAGAAGTGCTCTGAGCAGCCGAGACCACAGGCACGCTGACACCTGGCGGGCCCGGCCGGCCCTGGTGTGGAGGTGGTGCCAGTGCTCATGGGGCTGGGGGCGAGGCGGGGGTAGCACTCTGTCCAGGGGTGGTGGGTGGCTCCACCCTGTACCCTGGCCCCCAGATTGAGCCAAAGGAATTTTTGTGATTCCATCTCATTTCTTCTAACAAATGCATTTCTCTCCCTCCCTTGGCAACCTAAGCTGTGTTTACAGAAAATATCAGTCTAGAATAAACAGTTCCTATCAGACCCGAGGGCCAGCGGGGGCTGTGGGAGAACCTGTGGGTCTCCTCCTTGGTGACAGGGAGTGGCCATGGGCCCTGCTCTAGCACATGCTGAGGCTCTTCTGTCTGGGGGCGTGAGAGGCTGGGGTGGTGGAAGCTTTGGGATCAGCCCCACATTCAAATCCTGCTTTTGGCTGTGACTACCTGCGTGACCTTGGGCAGGTTATTTAGCTTCTCAGAGCCTCAGTTTCCTCATCCATAGATGCTCGGGAGGATTGTTGTCAACATGAATTGTCAGGTCATGTCTTAGTGTTCAATATTGGACATGGAGAATCACTGGCTAAAGGAAGAGTCTCCGAGGAGCATTGCTGCACTTTAGCTCGTTGGAGTGTCAGTGCAGAAGGACTTCTTATCAACCCCATTTACAGATTAGAAAAATAAGGCTCAGAGAGGATACGAGGGTTGCACAGAGTTGCACAGTAAGCGTGCGTGCAGGTGGGGCTTGGCCGTGGGACAGGTGGGTGTGGGAGATGGGTATAGAGTGGCTGGTAGGAGGGGTGTGCCACGTGTCCACTGGGAGCAGAGAAGGCCGGGGTGGGCTGAGGAGTGGTGGCAGGTCTTTTAAGATTCAGTGTCCCCCAAAGTTGCTCCTCATTTACCCATCTCAGGCAGATGCCCTGGCAATTCATATGCCTTTAGCCCATGACATACTGTCTGGACTCAGCCTCTCTCCCTCTCTCCCTGCCCCTCTGAGTTATATTTAAATCAGGGCTGGTGAGAACCTTCTTGGTCATCTCCCTGTGCTCTGTCTGCATCGTTCTGTCTGAGAGTGAGGCTAAGTGCACAGAGGTGACAGAACCTGCCCAGGGTCACACAATCCACGATAGGGCTGGGGCACAGCTCCTAGGCATGGCTCTGTCCACTCTGCAGCCCTCCCCCTGTCTCCCCTGGCCTCTGCTGCTGTGTGTTCCTTCAGGGACAGACATGGGTTTATGTGTCTCACACCCAGCACGGTCAGGCTTTTAGAACCAAAGGGCAGATGAACTGCGTTCTCTCCCTCACCAAGGGGAGAGCAAGAAGTGCCTCAAGTTGCAGCCCTGGGGATTTAGGTTAGACTGACAGTGGGCCAGGCAGGTCAGCTTTGATGGTGGCCCGCTGCCCTGAGTCTCTGGAGGTCATATAATCTGTTGCCTGCTCCAGTGAGGGCCTCTCTGGTTTAGGATTTGTTTGGTGGGATCCTATGCAGCTCTGGATACAGGGTCAGCCCCTAACCCCACCTCCCAACCTCAGGCCTCAGGTTTCAGTGATTCCACTGTGGAAATTGTGTCTGGGAGGGGACAGCTCCTTCCCTGCCTGGGCTGAGATCAGAGGCCTCCCAGAAATGGACCATCCTTCCTCGGGCCCAGCCCACCCAGAGGCCTGAGCTCATTGCTCAGCGATATCTCTAGTCGGCCGGGAAGGGCTCCTGCCTGCTTCGGATTATGGTTCGGGGAAGTGTCATGTGTCATGTGCTGCAGGCACACTCAGCACCTGCCTTTGGAAAGGTCACTGAGTGAGAAAACAGCCTGGTCCTTGGCTTGGCCCATCTGCTGGGAAACAGGGGCTGCAACTCCTCTCGCACAAACCAGCAGTTTCCAAGATGAAAACGGGACAGCAGAACCGCGCAGGGAGGCGACTTGTGTCCCAGAAGAGCCCGTGTCGTGAAGCCTGCGCCTGCTGAGGATGTGCCCAGGTGCTGCTTTACTTCTTCAAGATCTAGATTTAACGAGGAAACAAAGCCCAGCCCGGGCTGCGACGACCGCCCGCTCTGCGCGGCCGTGCTGGGCGTCTGCACCGGGGGAGCGCCGCAGTCACCAGCTCTCCGACAGGCGTGTTCGTGGCCAGGGCTATTTAGGGCAATCATTGAACAAGCACGTAACCATGCCTGCCCTTTTTTGGGTCGTTGTTTGTTTGTTTGTTTTGTTTTTAGCCGGAGGAAGGATCCAGATGTTTCTAGTTCTGCAGATGTTTTTTGTGCTAAAGCTGAGGAACAGAGATAGGAAATGAGGCGTGAGGGGGAAGCAATCCCAGAGCCTTCCCCATAACCAGAGAGCCCTCCGCGGGGCCTCACAGTCCTGCACCAGACCCCCCTTAACCCCACCGGCCTCAAGCTGAGTCTTTTTTTTTGTTTTTAGCGTCTCTCAGAGCTCTCTGCCGCCACAACGTAGCGGCCATAGCACTGGAACTGCCATCTTCATACCCTCAAAATCTCCTCCCAAACCAGGCCTGGGTGTCCAGCCCCTTCGGGAATCCCGGTGTACGCGGTGCCCGCACTTTTGGAGGACGTTGTGATTGCACAGTTTGGCATCCGTTCGGAGTCCGAGGGAGAGCCCGGGGGCAGTCTTACTTGAGTTCCTTCTCTGTCACACGCTGTTCTTACTCCTCCCATCCCACCCCTATTTCCTGCCTTCTCTAAGGGCAGCTGGCGGCAGGGATCTGAGCCAAGACAGGGACCCCAGGCCATGGCCAGTGAGGCCCCGAGGGTTAGGCACCTTCTGCCCTGCTGGGCGTGCCCTTGCAGTCAGAGAGCCTCTCTGAGGTCTAGCTTTGTTCCCTCCTGCTGTCTCCTCTCATCCTCTATGTGGAAGAGGATTCTGTGAGTGGGGGCCTTGTTGGCACCTTTTGGAGAGGAGAGGGCAGGCGTCTTGAGCTCCTGGGTTCTAAGGTAGGGCCTAGGATTGTGAAGCTCCGATGGCCTGCTTGGAGAGAGGGCGTGTTCCAAAAATGGGACGTTCTGTGTAGTGGATTTGGTCACTGGGCCCACAGACTGCCGGACGGATGCTGGGCTGTGCGTGGGGAGGGGTGATGAGGGCTGCAGTCCGTCACCTGTGACTCTGTTGTGCAGTCAACACGGTGGAAAGCCCGCATGGGCCTGCTCACCTGTGTTGACATGTCAGCCCAGCTGTCCTAATAGGTTGAGCCACGGCAGGAGGCTTTGGTCACCGGGCTGCCCTGGCCACCGGGGTGTGAGCTCAGGAGCAGCTTTAACCCCACCATGCTTTGCCTTTGGGACAGGGCTGAGTCCCGGGGGACAGAGGGGGAGTGCTGGGCCTGGCACTCTGTGCACTCCGGCTTGAAGCCTGCACTGGCTGGTGGGAGGCAGGGCGAGGAAAGAGGGTGGGTGCTGGGATCCCGGCCAAGCTTAGGCCCTTGTCCTGTGTCCCCTGGGGCTGGGTCAGCATCTGTTGCCTCAGGAGGTTTTTGTCTCAGGCCTAGAACTCTGAGGACACAGCCTCTCACAGTGTCACCTCCCCCAGGGCCCCGGCACAATTATCTTATTTCTTGGACAGCGATGGGTGAGGGCCCGCAGGGTCCACTTGCTCCCTGGTTATTTGAGGCTCTGGTTTCTCTTCTAAACCTAGAAGAATTCCATTCCATTTTCCAGACATCTGTTTTGCTCTTGTACTTGCTCAGCCCCCTGCGAGGAGACCCCATGGGGGTGGTGAGCGCGTCTCAACCAGGCACTAACGCCCCTTGACTGTGGACTTGGGTGGCCCAGGTGGTGCCATGGGGAAGAAAGGAGGAAGAGCTTCCTGGCAAACAAGGGCAGCAAGGTCATGGAGGGAGCAGGTGGGGCTTGGTAGTGGAGGGCGTGTGTGACCAACCCGAGTGCTGGGTGCAGCTGCTGGCTTGGAGCTGAGCGAGAACGGAGTAGGGAGTGCTGAGGAATTTTGACTGTACCTGGTCGGTAATAATTAGCCATTGAAGTTGTTTGGATGAGGATGGACATGTTGGTGAGGAATCTAAGGGCGGCCCTAGTGGAGCCTTTACCCTGTGTCCTTTATGAGTCCCGCCCTCTGATTTCATCTCACCGCAGTCACCCGTGATTCCAAAGCTTTGGCATAAAAGGGGGCGAGCCCATCCCAAATTGGCACTGGGGTAGGCCCCGCCTTCCACTGATGCCTGGGAGGTAGGGGTAGCCCAAGGCTGCTCCCTGGAAGGGGAGGAGGAGGAGGAGGAGGAGGAGGAGGAGAAGAGGGAGGGAGGGGAGCTCTTCTGGGGCAGAGCTGCCCTGGAGGGAGTCTTTGTGAGCTGTTTCCTGGGGAGTTTTAGAAAGGAAACTGCCAGTCCCGCTGCCATCCTTCAGGATGATGAGCTGTGTTCCAGCCCCCATCCCTCCCTCCCTCATCCTCCAGCTCCGGAGGGGGCCTTGGGGGTGGCTGGGGGCTCCCTCTGGGTTAACAGGATCCCAGCACTGGGCCAAGTGGGGAGCGAAGTCCTATTGTTCCTCCTGTTTGGGGACCTCAGGGCTATAGAGCCACTGCCCTGGAAGCACAGGTCTCAGGTGGGGCCATGGGTGTGAGAGGGCCGCAGACAGATTTATGACTGCTCTCCCTGAGCTGGGTGTTTGCCTTTCCCAGGCCAGTGGGCTGGGGAAGAGGGAGGCAAAGGTAATTTATTATATCCAGGCGGTAGATTAGCTCCTGACCACAAGAAATTTTCTTAGTGGGGGAGGGCGAGGTGCACGTTGGAGGGGGAGAAGGTAAAGGAAGCCAGTGAGGTGCAAGGAGAGCACCTTAGCTTCAGGGGACATCTTAACCACCCAGAATCCTTGCTGGGCTCTACCTCAGAGTTTCTGGTTCACAAAGTTGGAGGTAGAGCCCAGGAATTTGCATTTCTGTCCAGTTGCCCGGTGATGCTGCTGCGGCTGCTGCTCTGGGGATCCCAGTTTGAGAACCATTGTGCTAGGGACTCAAATGAGAATTTTTGATGGCTCTTCCCTCACCTGTCTTTGCTGCTTGGACAGGCCAATTACAGGAACACATCCTTTCCACCAGCAGGTGAAAGCTATATCCTACCTTTAGACTCTGACTCTAAGGACATCTTCCCTAGTGGCCACATTGAGGACCAGCCTTTGCTGGGCCATCTGTCCTCTTTGTCACATTCTGCCTGGTTTAGAGTACTCAATTGCACACTCCCGGAGCTCTGAGACTCGCTCGTACCGATACCTGGGGCCCACATGGTGCCTAGCACAGCCCTAGCACATAGAGGAACTAGAGGCTGAGTGGGTGTGGTTGAACCAGACCTTTATAGGGTTCAACCACTCTAAAAACCAGGAAATTAAGGGTCAGATGGGGAGAGGATTTCACAAAGACTTCCCAGGCCGGTTATGAGCAGAGCCAGCTCTAGAACCTGGCTTCCCTGGTCCTTATCCAGGGAATTTACAACAAAAATTCTATAAGCTTAAAACACCAGCTAGTTCTCTAAATCTTTTCTATACTTTGTCTACAGTGGTATGTTTTTATCTATATAAATGTAGTTTTATAGCTAGAATTTTGTGTCTGCTTTTTTCCCCTACTGCCTGTATAATTGCAGAATGCTTTTAAAAAACTTGTCATTTTGTGTACTAATTTTCTTGTTGAGTGTACAAATGAGTGTCTTTTGTGTGATGTTCCTGCATTATCTTCTTCAATTGTCACAATGACACCAAAGATAAGTATTATGATCATGTTCACGCGATAGAGCATCCCGTGGAGGTGATGTTCTATGGCTCGCTTAATGTTTCCCAGGCATCACACACAGAACTGGTGTCTGGATTTTTCATTAGGTACAGGGCTCTTTGTACTATCCCAGGCCACCTCTTGTGTTTCTTTTTATGTGCCCACTGTATACCATATGTAATTGAGGCATTATCCAATATCATTCTTTTAAAAATTGAGGTGAAATTCATATAACAAAAAATTAACCATTTTAGGGCCGGGCGCGGTGGCTCACGCCTGTAATCCTAGCACTCTGGGAGGC
>VBSM01000272.1:50854662-50907803 GCA_008086735.1 Cheirogaleus medius
AAAAACAAACAAAAAATTAACCATTTTAAAGTGTGTAAATTCAGTACATTCACAGTGTTGTGCAACCACCACCTCTGTCTAGGCCCAAGCATTTTCATCACCCCCAAAGAAAACCCCATACCCATTAGTAGTCACTCCCAATTGCCCCCTGCCCTCAGCCCCTGGCAGCCACTGGTCTGCTTTCTGTATCTATGGATTCACCCATTCCAGATATGTCATGTAAATGGAATTGTTCAATGTGTGTCTCATTGTGTCTGGCTTCTTTCACTCCACATAACACTTTTGAGGTTTATCCACATTGGAGCATGAATCAGTACTTCATCCCTGTTTATGGGCGAATAATATTCCAGTACATAGACAGAGCACATTTTCTCTCGCTGATCCCATTCTTTCTGGTGCCCAGTGAAATCCATGTGCTAACGGTGAGTGCTGAAGTGTAAGGCAGTGTTTGAGAAGAGAGGGCATCTCAGGAGAGGGGGCACTGATGGGGGCTGCACGGCCAGCGAGGAGGGTGTCTGGAGAAGGAACAGTTGATGACTAGAGCTGGGACTGGGCATGTGGCGTTGAGGGACTCAGCTGGCAGAGTGGGAGGATGAAGCCTGGCCAGGAGGGCAGCTGAGGGGGTGTCACATTCCTAGAACAGAGGAGCAGCCAGTTCAGGGAAATGTGGTGGCTGTACTCCAAAGATGTCCCCAGGTCTGGGTGTAGAAGGCTTCAAGTTGAGGAATTTTGATTCAAAACCAAGGAGTGACCTGGTGCCCACATGGAAAAGGTCCTGGATTCCGAGAAGAACGGGAGCGCCAGCTGTGGCCTGGCCTGCAGAGGGGCGTGCTGGTGGCAGGCTGGCTGGGACGGCAGCCCGTGCTCTGGAGAGGAGTGCAGGGGGCCCAGGCCCTTGAAGGGGGAGCTCATTAGGAGTCCAGCTGGGTGGGGTCGTGGGAGCGCAGACTTGCTCAACCCCAAGTCACACAAGTGTCCTTGTCCTTCCCATCATTACAACAGAGCCAGTGCTCATTAAGCCATTATTTGTGCCATTTTGAGTAACCATGGGAGAGAAATGGAAAGGGGATAATCCTAAGTCCCAAGAGCCCAATTTCAGGAGGAAAAAATAGTCCCTTTCCTCTCCTCTTCGCTCCCTCTAACCCAAGTGAAAATACCGCTTTGCTGGTCAGTGGCACCAGACAATTATCTTTGTAACTGACTAGGGAACCCTAGGTGTGGATGTTTAAAACGTAGGCTTTATTGTTGTTCGGGTGTGGTGAAGCCAACAGATCAGGAGACAGATACCACCATAGAGGATATGGTTTGTTACTCACAGTCCCAGTGGAAGGCACGCCACGCCACGCCACGCCACGCCATGCAGGGGCCACGTGGGGAGGCACCAGGGTCAGTCGGGAGGCAGCGGGGGTGAGCGGGAAACGTGGCAAGAGCCTTTGTTGTGCTTCCCACTGGAAGGAAGGGCAAGGCAGGGTGAGCAGGCTTCGCATCGGCAGTTGGAGTCGTCGCAGCGGGCTCTGGGGCATAGAGCCTGTCTTGAGTTGTCCAGTACCTGGTCCTGGTGTGATTAGGGCCCAAAAGGAGGAGACCCGATAAAGGAGGGGTGTGGGAGTATAGCCTCTGGATTGGTTGGCTTGCACGTGAAAGGTGCAGTTACAGGTTGATCATTTGCTATCTCTGAGAATTGGTCCCAGATGTTAAAGGATCAGAAATACAGAAAAATAAGAAGGTATGAGGGTCCAGTGGGGAAGGCCAGGGCCTTGTGTTCAGCGTGGCCCTGCTCGGGCCTGGCACGGGGCGTCAACCCCTCTCACCCCGCTCCCGCCTCGCCTCTCGCAGATCCCTCAGGTACTGGAGGAGAGAGCAGAGATGCAGTCGCTCTTCTCTGTCCAGGTGTTCTCTGGGTCTGGGAGCATTTGCATTCCAAGCAGGGGAAGGGCTCTGAAGAGGGAGATGCTGCAGCCTGAGATACCTTGTTGTTGCTCCTCTGTTCTGTCAGCCTGGTGCTCAGAGCCTCGCCACGCAGCCGGGGAGGAGTGCGCAGGGTGAGGCTGCTGCAGGCTGGCAGAGGGCCTGTGTCTCTTGGCACGGAAATCAAAGCCGTAGCACCAGGGAGGGCAGGCCTGGGGAGCCGGTGCTGTGGGCCCCGCAGGCCTTCACCAAGCAGCTCTGCTTAGAGGGGCCGCCCCAGCGACCAGTGCAGCAGCGCAGTGACCGCTGGCGTTCCCAGCGGCTCCAGCATTCTCGCTCCCTCCGCCCTGCCCTCTGGCATCTCTGTGCCACTCTGGCAGCGCCCAAAAGGCAAGGGGGGCGGGTGGGTCAGGTTCTCTCTCTGGTACGTGGGAAAACTGAGGCCCAGAGTTCAGTGCTGACACCCCAAGATAAACTTGCTGATCAGTCCACACAGACATGGTTTCTCTTTCAGAGCCAATCAAAGATGGGTCTAAAAAGATGGACTAAGACAGAAATTGTGTGTCAGCCGAGGGGACTCCCGCCCACATGCGGCCACGTTCGGCCTGACTCCTCCGGGGTGCCTGCCTTCCTTGCTGGCCATGGTAGTGAGCCCTGGCCTTGTGGCATTTTCCCACCACGCTCTGTCAGACCTGAGCTTCCTTAGTGCTGAGCGCAGAGCGGCTCTGACAACACACACACAGGCCCTGCGGCCAGGAGCTCTCGTCACCGGAGGTGGAGGCTGCCGCTTCTTTCCCAGCGGCCTCCGCACTCAGGAGGCCTGTGCAAGTGTTTGTTCTGGGCCTAGTGCACATTCTTCTCTCCGGAACACAGCTGGAGGGCTGGGGCAAGGCAGGGCCAGGCCCCCCTCCCTGAAGGCAGGGGACATGGGCGAGAGGCCGCCTTCTGGCCCTCACCTGCTGACCACAGTGGAGCGGGAGGTCTGGGCAGGGGGTGATGAGGTGCGGCTGAAGGTGCTACCAGGAGGGCCTCTGCTGGACACTCTGCCCTGGCCAGCGGCTTGAGAGGTAACCTTGTCCACTCCCTGTGTCTGGCAGGGACAGTGTTTGTCCAAGTCAGAAAGCTGTGGGAAGATGGAACTGTGTCTTTTTTGGGTCTCGTGTTCTCAGCCCTTGGGGTGCTTGGTCAGTGCTTATTAGCCAACTGTTCAGTCTACATTTGAAAGCCCCTTCTAAAGCCTTCAGGTAGGGTCTCTCTGCGCGTGGCCCAGGCAGGTTTGTGACTCAGACACGGTGTTGACTGTACCACTTTTGCTGGTGCTTTATAATCAGCTCTTCTGCCCTGTTCAGTGTTTCCTGGGTGGGCATAGCTCTGTTCGTCCTCCCCAGATTTCAAGTTCTTGAGGGAAGAGAGCAAGGTCTTATTTCTTTCTTGTAGACTAACATTTTGTAACTCAAATGTTTGCTAAAGTCAAGAAGATGAACACCTGTATGTAGCTGGCTATAATCAAAGCAGCATGTGAGGAAGGCTGTGGGGAGAGAGAGAACTCCCTTCTGTCTGGAGAGGTTGGAGAAGGCCCAAAGGGCGGATATGGATCAAAGAGTGCGACAAGGACGGACAGGAAGGAGGGACCTGGGTCCACCCAGGGCAGCGGTGTGAGGAGAAGCCTCCGGCAGGCCGGGAAAGCCCAGCTCAGGAGTTCATTCTTCATTTCATGGACAGCAGGGACCCTTCGAGAGTTTTTGAGTGACATGGCTGATTGATTCACATGACAGCAGTGCGGGTGGATTAGAAGGAGGAGAAGGCAGCATCCTTAGAAGAATGGACCCAGGCTGATTCCTTCCCTCACTTGGTCACTCAACAATTCTGCCCCAGTTTTCCGTCCCAGTGATCCTGTTAGTGGGTATTATTCCGTCTCCATCTGATTGATGAGGAAACAGCCCAGTGACACAGGCCTTAGGTGGTGGAGCCATGATTCAAACCTAGGTCTTTCTGGCTCTAAGTCTGTGCTCTTGGTGCTGCTCAAGATATTGCAAGATGTGGAGGGTCAGATGGGGAGGTGCTGGTAAGGACCTCATTTGATTTCATTGTCTATGTCAGCAGTATCAAGGAATGCTTTCATGGTCTGCCTTTTATCTTTTTTAATTGCCACTCTTTAATTATATAATAAAAATGACATAGATACATCCTCTCTCATCCTCCCTGACAAAAAAAGAAAATTGTAGACACGACCAGAGGCCCCTTTAAATCCTTCCCCAACCTGGGTCCTATGAGCGGCTCTTCTTGGATGGAGAGATTCAAAAGAGGCCCTTGCTTGCGTTCCAGGGCCCCCTGTGCTTCCAGCACCCTGCCAGCATTGTCAACGTGCTGCCACCAGGCTCACACTCAGTCCAGTGCTGTCAGGCAGCCAGATTTGATCCCAAGAATAGTAACTCTGGGTGAGAGCCATGCTCCGCAGCCCCGGCATTCCACCCCTGGGCCCGCTCCAAGTGGTATGTTTGCAGAGTGGAGGGTTGTCCTCCTTGCCATCGACCTTAAAAGGTCCTGCTTGTGGTCCAGGCAGCCATCACATCCCTTGATAACTGATTGTGGTTCTGCCTTCTCTTAATTATCAGAACCCTCCCTCAGCCTGTTGTGTCCTCAGCCTATCTCAGCTCCTAGAGAGACGATGGCCATGGGTCCCCATCCAGCTCAGTAGAATGCACGTCCCACTTGTGTCCTGACTGCTCCACCTTTAAGCTCTCAGGGGTGCAGGGCACTGGTCTTGGAGGAGCTGGTGACTGAGCCTGCCTCTTCACAGCCTTGTCCACATGACTCTCTCTCTGCATCTGCTCCAGCCTGGCCAGGCCTTATCTAAGGTATAACCTGGGAAGCCACTGGATTCTGTAGGCACTGCAGTGGGTGGGTTTGGCCATAGTTATATGCCATAGCAGAGGTCTCAGAGAACAGTTGAAAGGGGCTGGGAAGTTTGAGGAAAAGTTGTTCCTGCCATTAAGACTGCTGACCAGGGAGGTCAGGGCTCAGGAGGATCTCAGCCTTTTCTTCCTTACCCCTTAAAAAAAGTTGCCTTGATCTTTGCACCATGTGTTCCAACAAAATCTAATGTCGGTGCCCCTGAGCAGTTACTAGCTGATTGGAGGGGTGTCTTTCCTTCTCCTGCTGGCTCCCCTACCTGACCCAGCCGCTAAGTGGGTTCCAGGGAGCAAAGGCTGAAAAATCAATTGCTCTAGGGCAGGGGTCCTCAAACTACGGCCCATGGGCCACATGTGGCCCGCCAAGGACATTTATTTGGCCCGCCCGGTGTTTTTGCCACTGCTGCCTGTCCTGCTTAGCAGCAGACTCGTCCCGGGCCCACAGTGCGCATGTGTGGAATGTGCGTCGCACTCTCCAACGGCCCTCCAACGGTCTGAGGGACAGTGAACTGGACCCCTGTTTAAAAAGTTTGAGGACCCCTGCTGGGGTGTAGGATGGTCAGACACATGCTTGTTTTTCATCCTAAACGCAAATAGATGGAAAATGATCTTTCCTTTTTAAAAAAAATGTTTTTAGTAGAGGCATGGGGCAATGGTGATGGCCCTTCCCCACCTGGATGTGACCTATGTAGGTCCCTCTTCCCCAGGGTTTCCCTTCAGCTGCGAAGGAGCCCTTAGGTGCTTGGCGTTTTCATGACCAACCCAGCCGTGGGCAGGGGCTCAGTGTGCAACCTCACTTACACCTGTCTGACCCACCCAGGCCTGTTAGAGCCATGTGTGCTCTTGGGGGACTTAAAACCTAGGACCTTCATTATCTATATTTTTCAAAATCTTTTATGTACATTTGGAAACTGAGAAAAGAAGAAAAAACAAGCTCCTGTAGTCTGTCCCATTACTCTAAATAGTCCCTATTAGCATTATGGTGAATTTCCTTCTAGCCTTTTGTGGACATATACGTATGTGTCCACCATAGGAGTGCAACATTTATTTCTCTTTTTGAAACTCAACTGCAATTACACAGTATCACTCCTTTAATATCCTGCTTCCCCCACACCCCACATAGCCAAAAGCTCATCTTGTGTTGATGCTGTTTTCTTTTAAATAACTGCATAATATTTCATTAAGTCGATTTACCATATCATAGTTTAGCCATTCTCCTATTATTAGACTTTAGCTCATTTCCAGTTTTTTAGTGTTATAAATAGTGCTGAGATGAAGGTCTTTGCACATAAAGCTTTTTCCTTATTTAGAATTATTTCCTTAGGATTCTCAGAAGTAGAATTACTGGGTCAAAGAGTTTGAACATTTCTGAGGCTCTTGACACATATTGCCAAATTGCTGTACAAAAGGATCGAGTGGTTTGCATTTCCACTAGCAGGGTAAGCCGTGCTCGTCTAGCTGCATCTTCAAGCATCCAGTGCCTTGTATTACGCACGAGGAAACTGAAGCCCAGGGATGTCAAAGCAGTGATCTAAGGGTGCACAGTTACTTGGGAGCAGAGGTGATTCTGGAACCCAGGCCCAGAGGCTCCCATGTTAGCCTCTTAACTAGCCTTACCACCTACTCCTTTTTTAAATAATGTCTCCCTTTTTTGAGCAGTGTCCCAGTCCCTCCTGTCATAGAGCCAGTGCCTTCGGGGGTGAGGAGAGCATATTGCTCTGTTGCTTCTGAACCCATGTCCGCTGCCCTTCCTGCATGTGTGGAATGGAAAGTGGCCAAGGGTCAAGGGTTTGGGTTCTAGTCCTGCCACTGCCTTGCACACAGCACTTAACCCCGACCTTGCGTTTCCTTACCTGTTGAGCGGGGATATTAACGCCTGGCTGCCTGTTCCACAGGGTCATGGTGTGAGCTCGCTCATGCAAGAAGCACCCTCACGCAGTAGGGAGTACAAACGAAATGTGTTGTTATGATTATGGGTATCCCTGAAGCACTCCTGGGATGGGAGATTCAGAACTAGGACACTAAAGGCTTAAATCAATGAACTGATTTGCAACACTAGTTTGTTCCAGAGAGAATTTGAGGTATCTATCAAAGAAGCATACATCAAGATAAGAAAAAAAAAAAACTTAAATAAGAAAAGCAATGCACGGGAGGCTGAGGCAGGAGAATCGCTTGAGGCCGGGAGTATGAGGCTGCAGTAAGCTATGATGGTGCCACTGGGCTCCAGCCTGGGTGACAAAGTGAGATGCTCTCTCTCACAAAAAAAAAAGTGATGCTGTACGATAATGTGCATATAGTTAACAATGCTGTACTATCCACTTCAAAATGTGTTAGGAGGGTATATTTCATGTTACATGCTTTTTTTTTTTTTTACCACAATAAAAGAATAATAATGAACTTAAGAAAACAAAGCAGTATGGAGACATGGGGAAAATTCAGATGGGACATTCATTTCACCCTTCAGAGGGTAAAGGGGCTATTTTACCATACAACATGCAAGCCAATAAATATACCCAAAGCTGTCTAGACCACCATGGTGCAGTAGAAACATAATGTGAGTTGTATGTATAATTTATAATTTTTCTATAGCCACATTTTTAAAAAGTGAAAATAGGCAAACTTAGTTTTAGCCATACATTTTATTTAGCCCAGCATATCCAAAATGTTATTTTTACATATAACCAATATAAAAAATATCAATGAGTATTTTAGATCTTTTCTTTTCATGCTGAATCTTTGAATTCCGGTATCTAGAGAGCATTTCCAGCATTGCAGAAAATTCCCTCGGGCAGCACTGCTCTAGACTTTGACCCTGCAGCTTGCCATGGCTTCCGCACTGTGGTCCAGAGAAGACAGTGTGGGGCCTGGGAGAGCGTGGAGATAGCTCCCCCAGTCCTGCCCCTGGGAGATTCTAAGGGGGAAGCCGTGGTGCTTGTCCCAGAAGTGTCTGGTGGGGGAAGCTGCTCCTGCCCTGTGGGAGTTCCCAGTTCAACTGGGGAATCTCGGGGCCTAATGAAGGGGAACATTCTCCCCACGATGAGCTTGCAGTGAAATTTGGAACCCACAAGCAGATGGTGGTTCACAGCTTTACTGATCAACATCGTGGTAGATGCAAGTAGTTATAGTGACAGACTACAGAGTGGCTTACCGAAGGAGGTGGTTGTGGCCCAAAAGGCAAGAACTAAAAGACAAGGGCATTGAAGTAGGTGGGTAATGGCATGAGCAAAGGAAACGTGGCGGGGAGAAGAAAACTGGGACGGAGAAGAGCTTTTTGTGACCGGAATCGGAGGACCTGGGGTTGAGGCTGGAGAGTGTGTGTAGGGGTGTAAATACCACAAACAGATTGGATCTGATAAGCTGGAGCTGCTATTTTAGGCACTTGAGCTGAAGAGTGATTGGATAAAAATGGTATTTGAAGATTATCCTGGTGGTGCTGGCCCTGTGTGCTGGATGGTTGGGGGCGACAGGAGGCTAGGGGGTGCCAGGGTAACGAACGACAAGGCGTTGTTCAGATCCATCCTCGTGGAACCACAGAGAACCAAGCCCGCTCCACGATCCTGTGTTGTCTCAGCCCAGGGAACCCTGAGGCAGGCCTCTGCACCCACCAGCCGTGTGATAGCCGTGTGTGGCTGGCCCAAGTGGGGGTGCACATTGGTTCCCCCTCACTTTGCAGTCAGAGCGTGTGGGTCCTGGCAGACGGGCAGTAGAGCCTTGGTTTTGGAGGGGAAGGGACTATATTAGAAATCACTTGGGGGCCTCGTTGCTGGTGAGACCCGCTCTCCAGGTACCGGGAGAGCTGGTTGCCATGGCAATGGGCACATGTTGCCAGTGCCCTGGGCGGGACGGCAGCAGATGGCTGCTCTGGTGCTGCAGGGCCGAGGGGGTAGAGCACCCCAGACAGGGGGTGCCTGAACCCCAAGACGCTGCGTCAGTGCTCGAAGCCAGCTCTGCAGCCAGCTGGACTTTTCATTAGAAGTGTTAACCCCTAAATTTCCCTTCTTGCTCTCGGTCCCCTCTTTTCCACTCCCCAGCGGCCTCTCTGTACTGCGTCTACTCCACATGCTCCCTTCACTGTTCGTCTGTCCTGCCAGGGTTCAAGCCAGGGATAAACTTACTAAAGGCCCCTTTCCTCAATCCCCTTCCTCACCCTCCTCCCCTCTGGAGTGAAAAAGACCACATGACTGTAGATTGGAGGAGAAAAAATAATGGAAGGTGGGAAAGGAGATCCTCCCCACAGGATAGCAGAAGGGATTTAAGCCAGACTCCAGGAAGAACTTCCAGCCATAAGGATTGATGGCGGGGAAGGAATGAGTCCCTTTCCTTGGCAGTCCTTGAGCAGTCTTTGTCCTGCCCGAAGTGGAACAAAAGAGGGGCAAGTGATTCTGTGTATTTCTGTGCCTCCCTGTCCACTGTGCCACAGGAAGAATAAGGGAAGAGTCAGACAAGGCACCGAGCAAGTGTTGGCAGGGCCCCTGCCCTTCCACCCGGTTCCAGGAACCTCAGGACAGAGACAAATTTAGCCCTTCTATTTATTGAAGGTCTGTGGAGAAAAAATGAGGGTAACTCCTCATTGGGCCAGGGGGAATTCCTTCCCAGCTGGACCTCCTTTCTCCCCTTCCTGATTCCCGGAGCTCACATTGTGCGTAAGTCTCCTAAAGTCCCGGGAAGGGAAGGCGTGTGTGCGAGGCACCCACCGGGGTGTATGCCCCCATGTGCTGCAGGAAGCACGCCCCTGATCCGCAGCGGTGTAGACTTGGGTTTTCAAACCTAGCAATAGTTCACTCAATGCCTGTGAGGTGCTGGGACAGGGCCAGCACTGTAGAGAGCCCAGCAGCCGAGTGCCTGTCTGCACGTAGCTGACAGTCGAGCAGAGCCACCGACCCAGGGTGGGAAGGAGCCCGCCAGGGCGAGGAGGATTTCAGTGGGCAGCGTGGAATTTTGCTGGGCAGGGAAGTGGCGGGAAGCACGAGGCAGGCTGAGGGCATGCTGTGGAGGGCAGAGGGGGCCAGGCGCCTGTGAAGGGGGGTGGGCATGTTTAGGGGCAGGAGGTAGACTGGGGGTGGAGCCTGGCTATTTTTCGGGAGCTCGGCTGTTGTGGGGCCACAGTGGAGACCAGTTTGGGGGCCTTGAAGGCCCTGGATCGCCCATTTGTCAGACGACTGGACCAAGGGACACTGGGACTGACACTGCCCTCTGCATGCTGGGCACTGCCTGAAAGGCTCGTCCCCTTGAGGGTCGGGGAGCCCCTCTGCACATCACACAGCCCCACCTAAAGCGGGGACTATCCAGAGGGCCATGTTCACTTAAGAAATGAAGTTGGTATAGGGGCAGCCTCTCCGGATCCCGTGGGAAATAGGCCGTTCTGGGTGGCCTGCTTTTCTGGATAATTAAAAATTTATGCTGGCATTTATTATCGTAACTCTTTCCGATGGAAGTCTTCCTAAAATATGTACTTTGCCTCCTTAAGTCGTCACTGATATAACCTTTCTGGAGTGACTGAGGCCACTGGTGTGTAAGTTAACTATTAGCCTCTGCTCCAATGCAGGGAGGCCTGCCGAGGGTCAGAGGTGTTCGCTCCCACCCTGCACAGCCCCGGCCGGGTGTTTCAGTAACTTATGCATACTTTCAAAAACTCATTTCCTGTCTTCTTCCTCATTAGTAAGCTGTGCTGTGTCACCTCTCAGCGCTTTTGCAGCACCTGCCCCTGCAGCCCTTCCCCCACCCCACCCTACCCCACTTCTAATTTGCTATTTCTAAACTGCAGGAGCTTGACAAGTATATTATTAGAATTTGTGGAAACTAACAGTTATCAGGTACTTAGTGATAACCCGAGACGATCACTTATGGGTAAAGTCATGAATGTGAGTACACAGTCTAAGTGGCAGCTAATTTGTCCTGTCAGGTGCCTTTTTTGGCTGTTTCCCAGTTCTCGGCTGAGCTATAGATGGATGAGGTGCTACTGTAGGTACACGTTTTTTTAATTCATTCAAAAACAATGAGATCCCCAGAACATGAAAACAGTTGATTTGATTTGTTAAGGTGGTAGGATTGGAGGCAATATCCTTTATTATTTCTGATTTGGGTGAGAAGAAATGCTTTAAAGTCAAATTGAATTAAGAGAAGAAAATGTGTATCTTTTTAAAGTTAGAAAAACAAATTTAAAACATCACCAACTTAGAAGTTGTTGTTGGTGTACATAGTCCCTGAAGGGAACTCAGCAACTAGGGTTACAGGGAAGGGGAAGCTGGGCCTGGGGGTGGCTGAGAGGCTGGGAGGCTAGAGGCTGGAGGCTGAGAGGCTGGGAGGCTGTGAGGCTGGAGGCTGGGAGTCTGGAGGTTGGGAGACTGAGAGGCTGGGAGGCTGGAAGCTGAGAGGCCAGAGTTTGGGATGCTGGAGGCTGGGAGTCTGGAGGTTGGGAGCTGGAGCCTGAGAGGCCGGTCTGCAGAAGGGCTGAGTTCATGACAACATCCACCATGTAGCGTGCTCCTGCCCAGGCACTTTGCACATGTTATCTCCTTCACATGTGACATCATACCTCTGGGGGTTGACACTCTCATTTTATAGATAAGGACACAGGTTCAGAGAAGGAGGAATAATGTGCCCAAGGTTGCAGAGCTCTGAGTGAAAGGGCTTGAGCCAAGGCCCGCCTCACTCCCACCCCAGGGCTCCTTTGAAGGCTGTCGTATGGGGATGCAGGTGGCAGGAACTCAGCCTTCTGTGTCTGGTGCTCACCTGGCTGCTCCCTTTGTGGTCTGATTACAGGGACTGAGAGTCCGGGTCTTCCTAGTGTGTGCCACTGTCTTGGCCCGGTGCCTTCAGAGTCATGTGGAGTGGGAGAGACCATGGTGGCCTCCTGGGGATGCTCATGTCCTTCCCCGCCCCCCACAAAAAGTGCTTGTCCTGTGGGGGGACAATGTTAGAGTAAGGGTTAGGGTAAGGGGCAACTTTAGAGTCTTCAGTGAGACCTGGAGGTACGTGCATATGTGCGAGAGAGGGAGGGAGAGAGATCGAGATGCAGAGACAGAGACTGAGAAGGAGACACAGACAGAGCTAGAGAGAGAGAGAGAGATGCAGGGAAGGGGAATAACACTGTCCCCTGCCTGGGGGCCAGGCCGCCTACCACAGACGGACCGGCTTTGGCAAGTCCTGTGCCCTGTGGGCCTTGGGTGGAGCTGGAGATGGTTTCTGTGGTGTCTGTGCTCTGTGTTTATGAGAACCGCGAGGCTCACCGCCCGCCCTGTGCTGCCCGGAGACCCGGCGCGTCTGAACCGTGCCTCGGACTTTCTGGGCCCTGGGCAGCTTCAGAGCCCGCCAGAAGCTCTAAGAGCGTCCATCCGGGCTGTCTCTGGTGGGGGAAAAAGAAAACTTTATTGTATTTGTAGCCCTCTTTTGCTGCCTGTAAAACCAAATACATCACTTGAAAAATCTGGAAAGTAAAAAAATTTAAAGGAGAAAAGATAAAATCACCCTTAATTCTATCACATTTTGCTGTCTCCTTCTAGAAGTCATTTAAAACAAATGAGTATAACAGAGGATGTGCTGTTTTGTAACTTGCTTCCCCCACTCCTGCCACAACAGTGGTGGATTTTCCTTAATTACAATAAAGTAAACGTTTCAGATGTGAGGGGGAGGCGCTCGCGTCCAGAGCGGCTGCCGGCGCTGCCCCCACCTCGGGAGTCCCGGTCTGACAGGGAAGCTTCTGGGTCAGGACACCATGGCCGGGCCTGCAGGTGCCCCCAGGGACAGAGGTGGAGCCGATGGGCAGGATGAGGAGCGGGGAGCAAGCTAGGGATAGACTTTGGCCACCCGGGCACACAGTCCTGTGCCCACAGGGGAGCCATTCAGATGGAGTCTGCCTGTGGACGGGCACCCCCTGGAGTTGTGCAGTGGGAAGTCAAGCTTTTAAGCCAGGGGGCTCCCAGTGCCACCACTCTGATTTAACGGGAGCCCCAGGCCATAGCCCGTATCTTGGGGTGAGGGTATTTTGGTAGTATTTCCATCTTGTGTCATTTGGACTTTGGGGAAGGGGGGCAGTTGAGCCCGAGCTGGAGCAAGGGGACCAGAGACAGCCCAGGCAGTGTCCTTGGCCGGGTGTCCTCCTGGGAAGGGCATCCCCATCTTCTGCCCTCAGTCCTCAGCTCCAGGGTCTCTTCTTCCTTCCAGGTGGGAAGTCATAATCATAATTTATAGCCTCTCTTCCCCAAGAAGTGATCTTTCACTCTGTTTTGTACAAGCTGCACTTGCCGTCCTCCTCACGGCCTTCAAGGACATCTGGAAGTATTTAGACAGTCTGTGGTCATCAGGCTGGGAAGGGTGGGTTTGGCCTAGTTTGGTGGCCTGGCGGCCTCAGGGGTGGCACGTGCTTTGAGATTCTCAGAATGTAGCTCACTGTCCTCATCCCAGACCCACATACTTGTGCTTCCTTTCCCATCTGTCTCCTCCCATCCTACCCACCTGGAGGGATCAGCATGCCCTGTATCTCCTTTGAGCTTCCGGGAACCCCTGGCCAGTGTGTTTGGGCAGCTGGTCCTCTGTGCAGGTGCGCTGGGCGGCCCTCAGGCCCCTGGAGGGGCAGATGGGAAATGTGCTGGCCCCTGCCCAAGGCTGGATCAGCACAGTGTCCTTGTGGTGTTTGGCTTCTGCTTTTTCAAAGTCAGCTTTGGGCACCTCATTTCAGGGAGGAGGGAGACCTGGAAATGCCACCTTATGCCCCATGAGTCTCTGTAGCATGCAGTTGCAGGTTGAGCAGGTGGCAATTTGGGGGACAGACTGCAGAGATGAACCCTCACGGATGCAGACCTCAGCCTGCTGTCCTGAGGGGTGAAGGGGAGAGGAGCCGGCTGAGTCCATTCTCAGGATGTGACTGGGTGGCCCAGCCCCACGCCCACGCTGCACCTGCAGCCATGGTGGCCCAGGGTCACCAGGGGATTACAGGGAGGAAGCCTCACTCACATCTGCCACACCCAGAGGGAGGGAGGGAGGCCAGGCCCAGTCCTCTGTCCTTATTCCATGGTGCCTCTTAATCCCCCAAACAACTTTTTCTGCTCCCTTGAGCCTCTGAAAAATCTAAGGGTTTGTCCCCCCTCTCTGTAGGGGAATGCACCTCTGCACACACAGAGAAAGCTCAAACCATTTCAGGAGGATCTGGGCTCCCACAGACCAGCTGTGCACACGGCAGCTAGAGCCCCTGCCACACAGGCCTCGCACAGGGAGACCTCCTGGCCTCCACGGCCCACTCTGCCAGAGAGCACAGGAGGGAAACGGGCTTGAAGACACAGCAGAGGCATTTAGGGTAAGCAAGAGACTGATGCCAAAGTGGGCTATCAAGGGCATTGTGAGGGCTGCTGTGACACTGTGCTGTTAGCATAGCACCCAGGCATGACCAGCTTCCTCTTCTTCCCACTTTTCCATAAACAGCAGAGAAAGTTGGGCTCGGCTGTGAGCTGTGTCTGCTGGGGAAGAGTAGTTGGGGACGGCTCTGTGCTCTGAGCTGATGGCTCAAAGTATCTATCCAGCTTCTTGGCCTGAGACTGAAGCTGGTGTCTCCATGGCCCAGGTGTAGACAGTCGTCCTCATCCCCATCACTTGGGACACTTACTGTGCCAGCCCTGTGTCGGACCACAGCCCAGGACCTTACTATGGCTCTACCCTCATTGTCCCCCCGACCCCCGCCACTCTTGAGGAAGACAGAGGGCCATTCGCAACTCCCTGTAGAGCTAAGTTCCTCAGGGAGCACTGCACCCTTTGTGTTTTGTTTTTTTTTTTTGAGACAGAGTCTCACTCTGTTCCCTGGGCTAGAGTGCCGTGGCGTCAGCCTAGCTCACAGCAACCTCCAACTCCTGGGCTGGAGTGATCCTTCTGCCTCAGCCTCCCGAGTAGCTGGAACTACAGGCATGTGCCACCATGCCCGGCTAATTTTTTCTATATATATTTTTAGTTGGCCGATTAATTTCTTTCTATTTTTAGTAGAGATGGGGTCTCGCTCTTGCTTAGGCTGGTTTCGAACTCCTGACCTTGAGCGATCCGCCCACCTCGGCCTCCCAGAGTGCTAGGATTACAGGCGTGAGCCACCGCGCCCGGCCCACCCTTTGTGTTTTGCAGTTGCAGCTGGGAGGCCTGCTTGCACACTCGTGCACACGCCAGTGCGTTAGTTTCTGGTGGTATTCACTTCACTCCGGAGTTAGTCCTGCTCAGAGTCACGGACAGGGAAGTACTTAATTCTGGTAGAGTTGATTGACCCTGTGGTCAGCGAGGGGGAAAGTTATAGGTTTTTCTAACCTCGGGGTTAGTGTCCCTCTCATCTGCTTGTCACATGCCTCTCTGCATGTGCCGCTCTGCTGGGGGCTTCACCACAAGCAAGAAACAGACGCGGGCCTGTGCTGGACCGGGAGTTTCCAGCGTGGCATGGAGCGCTGTGCATGTGCTTGCGTGTGCCGGTGGGGCTGGGGTGTTGGCTCTCTTCTGTGCAAGTGGACCCTATTGGCATTAGGAAAAAGTGATTCTAAGGTTGAGGGTGAATGCTGGGACTACAAATGCTAGCTTGGAGGAGAGTCTTGAAGCTGCACTCTTAGCTCTTCTGAACCAGTTCCCCTCCCGGACCAGAATTCCTGGCAAGGATGTTCTAATGAGATTCGCTGTTTTACCCATGTCCTCTCCTGCAGAGTGGCTGGCCTGAGCCCTCACTGCTGTCCTCTTTAGCTCCCAGGCTTGTGTCTCCCCAAAGCCCTCTCACTCTTTGCAGATGAACTCCTTGCCTCATGGAGGACCCCATAACCCCTTCCCCATCTCAGCCGGCCTCCAGCATGTCCCTCCTGGCCTCTCAGAACAGCCCAGTTCCTTCTCCTGCCCAGGGTGTTCCTTCTGCTGGCCTGGCCTCGCTCTGTCCTCTGGCCACCTCCCTCCATTACTCCTGGCCCTCAGCCCTTCCTCCTTCCCTGGGTTCCTCCCTGTGACGCCAGCTGTGGACACAGGTCGTCCAGCACACAGACACCTCCGTCTCTCCCAGGCCTGCCTCCACCCCATGTCTCTCTCCTCTGGTTCACCACTAGCCCTCGTGATGGGCTGGTCCTCAGTGTGCACGGCTCCCTAAACCCACGGATCCTCACATGGTGACAGCAGCTCTCGCCCTCACACTGAGGCCCTCTGGCCACCACACAGTTGGCCTCCTCAGCCTGGCACCGCCTGCTTCCTGACACTTTCCCGGTTCTCCTCTCTCTGACTGTTCCCACTCTGTCTCATCTTGGCCTCCTGCCCTCTCCTTCCTCCTTAAGCATTTGTTTTTCCCAGGGCTCTGTCTTGGGCTCTTTTCTTCTGCTGGTCTTGTCTGTCCCTGTGACTCTGTTAACCGTCCCCTATATCTGTCCTTCTGGCTCCACCTCTTTGGAGATCCGCTGCAGGTTTCCAGCTGTCTGTAAGCGATTGCTCCCTTGGGCATCTTCACCCCAGCGTGTGTACCACTCACTCTTCCACTCCCAGCCCGTCCTCACCGAGACCAGTTTCTCTGGTCACCGAGACCACTGCCTCTCTTCTGTCTCGCTTTCTGCCATGCTCCCTGTGCCCGCTTAGACACTGAAGTCACCCTTGACAGCTCCTGCCTCGCCTTCCACTTTCAGTGGGTACTTCAGTTTTGATGGTGTCCTCTGAAGCATCCTGTCCCTTCCTTCGACCCCTTCCACATCCCCTCCTGCCTGCCCTGGTTAGACCCTCATCATCGCTCCTCTGGACCATTGCAACAGCCTTTTAACTGGTCTTCCGGACTTAGCTCTCTCAGTTGGGCCACCTGCCACACAGCTGTAATGCTACATTGCCCCAGATCAGGTCTGAGCATGTCGCTTCCTTGCCATTCTGGCCCTGAATACTGGTTCCCCCCATCTGCCCTACACCACTGCGCAGCTGTTCCCCCCAAGCTTCCCTGGGGTGCTTTCTGCCCTTCCACTGTCCTGTGACCCCTGTTGCTACCCATCTGCATTCCAGAACCCAAGTCAAACATCACCTACTCCAGGATGCCCTCCTGGGCCACCGACCAACACATAGGGATGGGCCCTTCCCTTTCCCTCCTTGGGGCCCTCTGTGTCCACACTCGGCGACAGCTGTTGTACTCTCCTGGTTTTCGCCTTCCCCTCCTACACTAGATGTGTCTCAAGATCCGAGATAGGCCTTATTTATTGCTGATTTCTCTAGCCCTAGCAGTGCCTGCTCTGCCACTGGCCTCAGTACATATTTGCCTAGTTAATGCTGTATGAAGATAAATTCTTTCTTGCATCTGCTAATAGGTCTTTTTAAGGGAGGTTACTATTTCACTTGGTTTGAATGTCTCCTGTTTGTCTGTGACTGGGCTGGGCTGGGCCAAGGTGAATGTCCTTCACAGGTGGGCTTCTCTCTGCAGGCCTGTAGATTTGCATTTTTTTTTTTACTACTCTCACCTAGGTCGCACTCTGTGGCTTACCCCCAGCCTCCTGCTGTGCTGGTCAGACCCTGGGCAGTTAATACATTCTCTCAGATTGGTGGATTTGGCAGAATTGATTTTTCCCAGTGGCTAGCTTCTCCAACCCCTGGCATTTCCTATGAAAGTGAAAGAGGATTCAGAGTCTAGACTCATTTAAATAACAATGTAATAAATATCACATGGGCTCAAACATCACCAAGGAGGTAAATATATTGAAAAAAAATCATCTAATGTATTTCAAAGCCTGATACTAGTGATTTTCAAATTATTCCTGAAATAATTTCACAAATAACTAGTTTATAACACACGTATGTATAGACACAGATTTAGTAACTACACATGTGTGCCTGTATGTATCTACATCCTAATTCTGCAGGTTCTTGTATTTGCACCATTGATTATAGGACATAGTCTTGAACTTGGTTGATGTTTAGTCAATTTTTGTTGAATGAATGAATAAATGAACAGACTAGAGCTTGAGGGAATACCTGTTTCTCTTCTCCTTGAAGATGTAGCAGTTTGTTATGAATCCTAATGTGTCTGTGAGCTGTGCTGGGTGCGAGGTCTGGCTGTCTTCCTTCTGTTTTGGAGTAGCCAGTTTCTGCTGGAGGTTGCCTTCCACACTGACAGGCTCAGGAACTCTGGTCACTTGCATTGCGTTGAGAAGACCCAGCTGGGCTACTTCTAGGAGAAGTCCCATGTGTTGGGGGAGGGGAGACGGGGACAGGGGGTGGGGCTGGAAGGCAGCGTGGGAAGAAAGTTCTGCAGCCTGGGAAGTAAAAGAGACTGGTCAGGGTTGTTTCCTGAAGGTCCTTGAAACTGCCCAGGGAAGGTGGGCTACCTCTCTTTGGCTGACAAATTTGGGCCCAGGGCTCAGGAGCCTTGAAGGGAGGGTTGGGATATGGTGACCATAACATTTAGCATCAACACCAGGATGCTTTGGAGAGTGGAAGGAGAGAGGGCACTGTTAATAACTGTTCCGAGACAATGAGCATAATGGGGCCGCACTGGGCAAGTTGGAACATATGTCTCCTAAGTGGGGGACAGGCCTGTTCTGGGGGCTCCCCAGTTCCCTCTGGAGAGCACACACTGGGTAGGGAGCAGGCACATTGCAAACAGTGTTCTGAGAAGTCACGAGACTGCCAGGCTGAGGATCCTGTGGGATCCCTCTCCCTGGGCCTCGGGGGTTCCTGACAGTCATGGCTTCTGGTCCAGCTTAATGGATGGTGGCCCCAGCTGAGGACCAGGGGAGCCAGGGCGCAGCATCTGGGCCCCAGGAGGAGCACAGTGTCAGGGCTGAGCCACCTAGCTTGGCAGCCAGCCCTGTGCCCTCCTGTCCACCCAGAGCTGAGCCGCTCTGGTCGTTCACGCCGTTGAGCTGTTCCTCACCTCCTGCTGGCCTGGAGTTCTGCGTAGGGCTGGGTCTTCTGGAAACCTTTCCGTTGGCCTGACGGGGCGCTCACACGCTGCCCATCTCTGTGACAGTCCTCCCCCGGCTCCGTCACTTAGGCTGCGACCTCAGTCCCATGTCGAAGTCTCTCTGAGCCTCAGTGTCCCCATTAATAACATGGGGTAAGAACAGCTACCTTGGGGCTGTCTTGGGATCAGAAGAGGGTGATGGTGATGATGATGATTCTCTCTCGAGGCACAAAAGAAGCCTTTGTAGACTGTAGAGAGAGAGTTAAGAAAAATGAACGGTAGAATTATCCTGACAGTTAATATCAAATTTAACCCCACAACTCTGATATGTAGATATTATTATTATTCTCCACTTTACGGATGAGAAAGTGAGGCCCAGAGAGGTTAAGTAACTTAGGGTCCCACAGCCAGTAAGTGGTGTGGTGGGGCCCAGACTCCAGCTTTCCCAGCCACCTTGGGGATGGAGGGGCCCCATGCTGGAGTCCTGGGAGCTGGAGGGGCAGGGAAGGGCAGGGAGGGGCATTGAGAACATCGGCAAGGCTCCCTCCCACCCTGCTCACAGTCCTGCCTCACCATCGGGGCTCCAGAAAGCGGAGGAGTCATGATTTTAGGCAGTGAGACTGCATGTCTGGCTGGGGCTAAGTGAGGCTTATTTATAAAAGCTATGAGTAAAATAAGCATTTGGGCTCTATTGACATTCTCTCCCTCTCCTTTCCCCATCCCCTCTCTGTGCCCTCCTGATACACACTCACACTCACACACAGATTATAGCGTTGGCTGTGTGTGTGTGTGTGTGTGTTTGTGTGAGATGGAGATTTTTTGCCCCTAGAAGGCCGTGCGCTGGCTCTCCATGCAGCGTGAATGTGCAGTTCTGGCTCCAGGGTGGCCTCTGCAGGAAGGGCAGCTTGCTTGGATCAAGCCATCCAGAGTTGCACTTCTGGCTGGTTCTGGGGTTTCTCGCTTGTTTATTTACCTACTGGGGTGGGCTGGGGTGCTGGGTGTGAGGAGGGGGGCTGTGTTCAGACTGTTCAGAGCCATCTGCTGTTTGCGGTAACTTGCCAGCCCGCCAGAGCTGCTGGGTGGCTAGCTGTGCAGTGTTCCCTGTAAATATTATGACTTCGAGGACCAGGGCAGGGTCCAGGACTTCAAGGAGACTGAAGGGCTGGTCGTCCTCGGTTCCTGCACCCCCCGAAAGTCCTGCTGGTCCCCTTTATCCCCCAGGCCAAGGGGTCCTGGGAGGAGGAGTGGCTCCAGGAACAGCAAGGAGGCCAGGGTGGCTCTAGTGGCCTCTTAATGCTCCTCATGTTAGAAAACTGATTGTCTGCAGAGCTGAACTTCAGAGCCAAAGGGTGGGAGAGAAGGGGTGCCCTGGGGTTAAGGCCAGTTTAAGGGGAGGGCGGGCAACGAAGGAATAATTTGTCAGTGCAGTGAATTTTAGATGGTCCAGTAGTCGCCTGGAGCTTGGTTCTGGGGTCAGAGAAAGGGCAGTGTGTGTGGGCACACCTAGCTTCAAATCCTGCCTCTGGCCCTCTTGACCTGGGCTAGAGCCCCAGGCAGTGTATACAGAGGGCGTAGCAAGCGGTGGTGCAGATACGAGCAGGGCTCCCAAGGCGATGAAGCCAACCACCTGTCCACAGGTGGGCCGCACTCAGCCCAGCCCTGGCAAAGGGACACCTCTTGTTATTTGGCCATTGCACCAGGAGGAGCCTCTGCAGATCCACGTGTTTGGTTCCCCTTGGTTGGGAGGTTCATCCTCAAATCCACCCCAATTCCTTGACAATATTGTACTGTTGAACCGTCCTGTTCTGTTCTCAGAGGGGACAGCTGGTCCCATCTGCAGTTGTGAGCTAAACGCTGTTTATTTTTAAATCTCCCTCAGGGTCTTTTCTCGGGGCTTAGTGACCTCGGGCCCTCTGACTAGGGGAATCTGGAGGGTCACGTGGTGAATAACATTTGGTGGGGCCTTCCCGGGTTCAGAGCTGCAGGGACGAAGGAGGGGTCAGTCCTGTCCCGGAGCACTCACAGACTCCCTTCCCCTTGACAGGGCAGGAAGGAAGGATCATTTGCAAGGCCACCCTGGGGGAAAGGGGTGTGTGTGCACACGCCATTGTGTGTACACGCATGTACACGTGTGTGGATGTGTGTCGGTGCCCGTGTGTGCGTCTCTGCCTGTGTGCGTGGATGTGGATATGTGCCTGTGCACTTTTCTCTTCCTTCTGGGGTCCCTGACAGTTTAAACCTCCTTAACTGAGCTGTGCAGGGGGCTTTGCACAGGGAGCTGCCACCGCTGCTGCTGCCGAGCCTAAAATTAGCCCCGTGGGCGGGCACTTTTCCATCTGGCATTCCTCTCCTGGAGAGCTTGTCCTTCTCCAGGAAGGTGGGAGCCTGGAGCACCAGGGCAGCCCCGCCCCACCCTGGCACTGGGGCCGAGCTGGGAGCATCTTTAAACTTCCCCAGCAGATCAGAAGACTCTTTCCCCTCCCCGTGCAGCCTTGGCAGTTGCTGCGCGGAGCGAATGCGCAGAGCGGGCTTCCGAGCTCGCCGCAGGTGCAAGGCCACACTGCCCCCTTCACGTTCCCTGAGGGGAGGGGGCAGCTGCTGGACCAGGCTGCAGAGGGGGGCAATGCCTCTCTCCCTCCCTTCCTGCCGCACACAGTGGCCGGCGACTTGGCTTCGCTGGAATCCCTGGTCCTGGAGGCATCAAAGTGCCACTCCTCCCCATGGTCTGGCCCGCATTCCTCTGTGTGTATGTGTGTGTCCCTTACACACAGTGTTATCAGGGGATACAACTGACCTAGAGCACCACCCCCGACCCCCACCAGGACAGGGCCGAAGCTTGACCACCCATCTGGGAGTGCAGGGGTGTGGCTGGCAGGAGACGTGGGCCTGGAGGGAGTGCAGGGGCCAGAGTGGTTTCCTTGTTAAATTCCATCCTCCACTCATGCCATTTTACTTTCCTTTTTTTATTGTGGTAAAATGCACATAACATCAAATTTACCATTTTAACCACTTTTTGAACGTACCAGTCAGTGGCATTAAGTATTAATACATTCAGCGTGTCGTGCAACCACTCCCAGTATCCATTTTCAGAGCTCTATCACTGTCTCAAACAGAATCTCTGCACCTATTCAACAGTAACTCTCCGTTCCTCCCTTCCCCGCAGGCCCTGGTAACTTCTAATCTGCTTTCTGTTTCTGTGAATTTGACTGCTCTATGTACCCCATGTAAGTGGAATCATATAGTATTTGTCCTTTTGTGTCTGGCTTATTTCACTTAGCATCCTGTGTTCAGGGTTCATCCATGTTGTAGCATGTATCAAAATTGCATTCCTTTTTAAGGCTGAATAACGTTCCATTGTCTATAGATATCATATCTTATTTATCTGTTCATCTGTCAATGGGACCTTGGGGTTTTTTGCCTTTTGGTCATTGTGAATAATGCTGCTATGAATATGGGTACATAAATATCTATTTGAGTCTCTGCTTTCAATTCCTTTGGGTATATACCCAGAAGTAGAATTGCTGGATCCTATAGTAATTTTATGTTTAATTTTTTGAGGAACCATCATACTATTTTCCACAGGGGCAGTACATTTTTTTTTAACTGTTTTTTTGTAGAGACAGGGTCTTGCTCTGTTGCCCAGGCTGGTCTTGAACTCCTGGCCTAAGTGATCCTCCCACCTTGGCCTCTGAAAGTGCTGGGATTATAGGCGTGAGCCACCACACCTGGCCTGTACCATTTTGTATTTCCACCAGCAATTCACAAGGGTTCTAATTTTAAAAGGCTGGATTAAGTACCATCCAACCTTTATAGATGAGATGATTTTAGAGGACTTTCCTGGCATTGTAAAAGGATGTCTGGTGTTTTGTTTGAGGATGGATCTCTGGCATGAGAGTGTCCTGGCAGAAGGAAGAGCCAGAGCAAAGGACCTGGGGAGGGAATGTGCCTGGCAGCCTATTTGCAGAAGGGGGAGGAGGCCAGTGTGGCTGCAGCAGAGGAAGCAGAGTTGGGGAGGGAGATGAGGCCAGCAAGGTAAGGAAGGGACATAGGACATGAAGGGCCTCTCCGGCCACCAGCGGGACTTGGGCCTTCCTTTTACCTTGAGTGAGATGGGAGCATGACAGGGTTTAAGCAGGGGGTGACTTGATTCTGACTCTCATTTTAAAGGATCCCCTGGTTGCTTTGTTGAAAAGAGAGTGCAGGGGGCAAAGATAGAAGCAAGAGAGCAGTCGGGCATCCAGGTGAGAGCTAACAGAGGGGAAAGGTCTGGGACATGCAGCCTGAAACTAGTGATGGTGGTGGCTCTCAGGAGTGATAGGAAAAGCCACCAGGAGATGTGTGGATACACCTGCTAAACCAGAGATTTGATTTGTTGGGCCCTGTGTAGAATGAAAATGTGCAGCCTCTGGTACAATAAGTATTAAGAATTTCAAGACAGAAACAGCAGAGCATTAAGCTCAGTGGGGGCCCTGTGCAACTGTACAGGTCGCACATGTGTGAAGCCGGCCCTGTTGCTGAGTTGTTCAGCTTTTCCCAGGCCAGTGAGCAGGGCCAAGACACTTGTTCTTAGGGTCATGAAAGTGTGGAGTTGGCACCTGCCATTGAGCTTATTCCCAGCACATTGTGGGGAGAGGCATCTGGGATCAGCTTTTGTGAGAAGGAGGCATAGTGACTTCCTCCCCCAGAACAGGGCCCAGGCCACCGGCAGAGACTCCCAGGAGAATGCAGATGGAGGTCTTGTGTCTGAAGCAGAGGCTAAGCCCCACCCTGACATTCTGGCGCAGTGTGACCGAGACCTCTGGCTCTGGAAAAGGAGAGCTGCAGAAGTCCTCAGCGTTTCATAGAAGAGGGAGGAGCAAGGAGTCTCTGCCCTCCAATAATAGAAGAGGTGGTAAACATTAATAATATTCAACTCCTTTTTAAACATCGTGTTAGCACTTTACACATATTATTGCCTATAATATTTGAGCCGCTCTGTGGGGAAAGTTATTGCCGTTGCTTTCCCCATAGCACAGATGGGAAAACAGGCCCAGACAGTCAAGTAACGCGCACAGCGTCGTGAGACGACGTGGACAGGCCAGGGATGGGGCCGGCTCGCGTCTCCTCGGCACGAGTTCCTGCCCCTTCACGCACACCCTTCGCTAGCACCTGTCAGTGTGAGCTCCTGTCACCCTCCCTGTCCTGGGGAATGTCTCTCCGTCTGGGTCACCCCTCCTTGAGGTGACAGGTCTGTCTCTGTCCATCTCTTCCTCAGCAGTGATGATGCTGGTAGTATGTTTCTGGGGCACTGTTAGGGCTTCACATATAGTAACTCGTTTAATCTCAGGCTGACCTAGGGGATGGTCCCATTTCATAGGAGAGGACACCAAGGCACAGGCTGGTGGTAGCCATGGGCAGAGTTCACTGAAGCACTCTGGGGGGAGGGCACAGTGCTGTTTTGCATCTTGGGAGGGAAGGATTCGATGTAATGAGGGTCAGTGGGGTCACCTAGGCTCTGGTATTATGGTGTGTGCTAGCCCTGATTTTAGGGAGGGTGGCCCTGCCGGGCATCCTGACTCTAGGAGGGGAAGCCACCAGTGCCCGCGTGTAGAGAGCCAGGTGGTGGATGGTTCTGTAGGCTGTGGGTAGGATGTGGTTTAGGCCATCAGGGCTCACACACCTCTTCTCTCTGCATCGCCTCCCCCCACCCCAAGCCTCCAGGGCTTGGCTCTGCCTGATGGAATCCACTTGAGGGCAGAGGACAGAAGTTATTTCGCCCTGGTCGCAGACCTGGCTCCCTGTGGGTGTTCGTGGTTGCTAATCGCACTGATGGCATTGGCAATTGCAACTGGGATTTTCCTGGCTTATTTTTCCCTAGGAGACTAAACTGTACTCAAACCTAGACTCACTGTTTCTGAGAAGACATGGGAGGGAAGTTCCCTCATTCATTCTAATTAGGGTAGTAGCTCTAATTAGGAGTCTCCTCTATTGTCGGGAGGAGGAGATTCGGACCCAGGGATGTGTGGTCGTGTCCTTTGGGGTTGGAAAGGCGTGGATTTGAATTCTGACCCTGCCCTTGCTCTTTTATCTGTGCATCCTTGGGTTGAGTTGGCTTCTCCTTTGAGTCGCAGTTTCTTCTGTAAGAATGAGAATAATCTATTGGAGTAGACTCGATGTAGAAGCCTGTGGTATGATAGAAAGAAAAATGCTAAAAAGAAATGGTAAAAAGAAAGAGAAATGCCACTCCAGAAGCCTTTGTAGGCTGGACTCTCTCTACTGTCCACAGAAAGTCTGATCAGAAGTTGACTGAGACCTAGGGGCTCCGGCTAGTTGCCCAGCCCTCCCCGTCTGAAGTCCCAAGTCTCTGTGTCCCCACGCTGGCCCACTGGCCTGCCCTTGCTCTGTGCTGTCTCAGAGTCTCTCCTGACAGCCTCCATTGTCTGCCCCCAGCTCTCTTCTCCACCCTCCCCTACACCCCACAGCAGCCGAGTTGCTGGATTGCTGTTCTGGGTTCCCTAGAAGTTCTTGCAGACCCACCTGCTCTGTTACCTTAGAAGCCCTGCTGGAGGGGAGCCGATGGGAGGCTGTGGCCTGGCCTAGGCAGACCAAAGCATGCTCCCCCACTGCCCCATCCCCACCCCTGCATCAATCCCACCCTCCAACTCCCGGACCAGGTAAGAATGGAGAAGTGGCTCCTAGTGTCCCTGTGTCCCTGGCTGGAGACGGTCGGAGCCTGTATGAGCAGGGGAGTGAAGTGCCAGCCCCACGACAGGCACGTATTAAAATAAACGTTTGCATCTGCTGCCCTGGCCCCGCACCATGGTACAGTGGCCAGTGCCCAGGACTTCCCCCAGCTTGGAGCATTTCAGCCTGAGTGCCTGGAAGCTGGGCTGGGACACTCTGAGGACAAGAAAGTGGGACCAAGGACTGACAAAATGGGCCTTTTTCAGTGTCCAGGCACAGCCAAAGAGAAGCAACTGCCTTGGGGCTTTGGGTGACTTTCTCCATCTATGATAATTGATGTCACTTACATCTGAACATTATTTCTCACCTCTCTTAATCAGTACACTAACCCTGGAAGTAGGGAGGAGTTGGTACTGGGCATCTCCATTCTACCTTTGGGGACACAAAGGCACAAAGAGGCACAAACAAAGACACTGGCCAGTCAGAGCTGGGGCCAGGACCTGAGCCCAAGGCGAATTCCTGCTCCCTCCCCTAGGACTCCCTCTCCCTGTCAGTCCTTTGGCTGATGACCAGGATACAAGCCCTGAGTTTTCACACCAAAGTGGGGCTTCCCTAGGATGGTGTCAAGCCGCCCTCCTGCAGGCTGGGACCAGCTGGACCATCTGGGGCCCAAGCAGTGGGATCGGCGTGGTCAGAGCACTAGGGCGTGGGCTCAGTGGTCGCCTCCCTCCAGCTGTGTCCCTCCCCCAACTCTCACGGTCATCCGGAAGATCACTTGCCGACCTCTGGGAGAGCCTGACCTTTGCCTTGAGCATTCTCTGCTCTGGGCAGCTTGGCTCCTGGTCAGTGCATTATCTTGGGGTGAGAGGCTTTGTCCTCCAGCAGGGCGACATGGCCTGCATGGCCAGTGGAGGCTTTGGGCTGCTTCGGGACTCTGGATGGAAGTAGTCCCACCGAGGACAGTGCAACAGTGCTGAAGAAGGTCGTTCTCCACATCATTTCCTCTTTTTGGGCACTTGGGAGGACCGTGTTCCTGAGTCTTCCTCACAGTTAATTTGCTGCCATGTGACCGGGTTTTAGCTGGTGGGATGTGGACAAAGGCTGTGTATGCCGTGATAGGCACCACTTCCAGGCTTGGCCCATAAAACTATGTGGTGCAGTCCCTCCAGCCTTCTCTTCTCCCCTTCCTAAGTGACCCAGAGGCTATGGTCCAGATGGCATAGCTATAAGATAGGGTAGAACCACTTGGCCTGTGTCAGATTTTTTTATGAGCTAGAACTAAACTTTTGTGGAGTTAAGCCGCTGAGATTTCAGGGTTTATTTGTTACTACAGCGTAGCCTAGCCTGTTCTGACTAATAGAACGGCACATTAGCATCAAGGGGCTGGTGGAGTCCCTGCCATCCTGCTGCCTACTAGCAGTGTGCTGTTGGACACTGGCCCTGTTTCCTCATCTAGAAAGCAGGTCATCCGCCCTCCTGGCACCTGAGGCTGGGTGAGGCTGTGAAGATGAGAGTTAGTGAACAGGCTGCTGCGAGTTTTTGGTATGCTGGAGAGAACCTGGGTTCAGGGTGAATATTGAGGGCAGGTGACCATGGTACCTGGGCTGTTTCTTAGCTTTGTTCCGAATCTTTGTTTGACTGATTTCACTCAGAGCAGTGGATAGCTTTGCAGAGTGCCCAAAACCCCGTAACGGGTTTGATTCTCTTGTTGGTCCATCCATCCGTCCGTCCGTCCGTCCATCCATCCATCCATCCATCCATGCAGTAGTTCTTGAGCATTTGTCACATGCCAGACTCTGTGCTGGGTGTTCATGTTTTGGGGATGAGCAGAACGGGCCTTGCCCTCAGGGAGCTCACAGTCCATCAGGGAAGCTGTATGCTGACGAGAAATCACACTGGTCACCATAAAATCCTGGCCGTACTCAGCACGCACAGGACGGGTGACGTGGGCCTGCGGTGGCTGTTACCAGGGAGCCGCTTTGGGACGTTGGAAGAGGCTTTTCCGAGGAGTTGAATATTTGGCTGTAGTCCACCAAACTGGGCAGGGGGTGGGTGGGGCTTTCCTGGGAGGGACCGGGATATGCAGGGTCCGTTGGGATGGTGCAGGGACTGGAGTCAGGGACAGTGACAGCAAGAGGTGGTGTGAGACAGGCTGGATGCAGGAGGAGCCGATGACTCAGCCCACGGAGCTGCCTCAAGGAGATGGGATTTGATTCCAGGCGACTTGGAAGTTATCAGAGACTGAAGTGGGAGAGGAAGTGTAGTTTACACGGTCATATTTGTGTTTTCAAGAGCTCGCCTTGTTGCCGTGGAGCGCTCCAGCTCTTGTCTGCCGTGCGCCTGGCCGCTGGGGGCGGACAGGTGTGTGCGTGTGGGTGAACGTGGGCCCAGTTCAGGGAGCCCCGGCCCCGGCCTGCCTGCTGGCTGGGCCAGAGGAGTTTGCCTCGGCACAGAGCAAAAGCACTCTGTGCTTGAAACGCCAGAGCATGCGACTTCCCCAGGGATGGCGGGAATTCACCGGATACGAACGCTGCTTCTGGGAAGAACGCTGGTGGGGAGAGGAACAACTGTCTAAAATTAGGCTTTGGGACTATTTCAGTGAAACATATTCTTCCTGCCCCTTTCTTCATGAGGGTTCGTCCCTGCTTCCTCCCTCCTGCCTGCCAGCCTGTACTGGGGACGCCTGGGCTGAGGTTGAGGGGTCCATTGGGCCTCACACGGTAGGCACATTCCCTGGTTGGCTGATTTCCACTAAGCAGACCATGTCCTGGGGCCTTGCATAGGGGAAGGCCTCGAGGAATAGGTGTTCCCTCCTTCTAATGACGGTTTCCTCAAGGATATACAACCTGGGCTGGAGACCCTGGGGCTCGGGCAGAAAGAACTTACAGTTCTTGGGAGAAATTTTGATTTCTCTTGCGGAAGTAACAAGATCCAGAGCCCGCCCATGTACCCCTCAGCCTAACTGTGACCACCTCAGCTACAATCTTTGCATGTCCTTGCTCTTCAATCCCGTGGGCTCCGGAACTGAGGACCCACTTAGTCACTGCTGAAACAGGCAGGGCTGCCCAGCACACCTTGGTCTCCCTGGCCCCTCAGCGCAGCCCTTGCCTGGAGAGCAGGCAGATGGAGGACTTACGGGTCTGCTGCACACACACTCCAGAACAGCCATGAAATAACTGAACTTAGGTTACAGCACCATGTCACTGTCACCGCCGTGCCTCTCGCCACCACTCCTAAGGCCTGCATGGAGTGGAGCCCCAGCTGTGGGATGCTGCACTAACTTCCCCACAGCGACTGCCTGAGAATCTCCAGGGCTGATTCACTGATGTGGACGGGCAAACGCTGCAGTCACTTCTTGGGGCTAAACGAGGGCTTTGCGTCACTCTGCCAAGCCGTCCACCTGCAGTATGAGAGCCCTGTCCAGCTTCGCCAGCTGCCAGAGTACCCAGCATCGTTGGCCCTCAGAAAACACTGAAGGATGAAATCAGCCCTTAGAATGGCCTGCCAGACACCTCTCGTCCCTCTGACTCCCAAGCAATCTTGAGGCACACTCTTTGCTGCAGACATTCTTTCTTAAGAAAGTAAGATGGCACCAGTTGACCTTGGGTTGTAAACATCCTTCGTTCTCCAGCTTGCTCTGAGAACTAGGAACAGAGGGGCAGTCCTGATGGGCAGCTGAGCCCAGCGTCAGGGTGTGTTGGGCTGTTGGGATGATGCCTTGAGGACTGTTGGGACCCAGAGAGTCTTCAGGAAGGACACTCTGCTGAGAGCCCGCTTGGCTGAGATTACTGGCATTAGGACCTGGGAACACTCAGCACCTGGTTTATCTCTGTTTGTCGTCCACTGAGGAAAAATGAGAGTGTGCTTCCTTCTCAGAAGCAGAGCTGTTTATATCTGCAGGATCTTGACACACGCGTGCATGCTCTCACACGCACAGGCTGGAAGATAAATAAGTCCTCCATGTTGGCCCCATCAGCAGCGAGCAGACACTAACCAGACCCCGTCTGTTTCCCCTCGGAACAGATGCGTTGCCCTTGCAAGGGGACTGGTGGCAGGGCTGGAGGTGTCATCGGGAGGTGGAGCCCGTGAAGGAGCTGGCGGACGGCAAGAGGCCCCACTCCTCTGGGCTGCAGGTGAAGTCTGGGGTAGATGTGAGAAGAGCAGCTTCACCAGGGGACACATGAAAGTGTCCGTCATATGGACGCTTCTCAGCTCCTCAGTGTAAGCTCATAATCTGCCCCATAATTGGCACTCTTCTTGACTTTTCCATTTTGACAGTGTCCCCAGGAGCATTCAGGTCCCATGGGTTTGGGGTGGGCCAGTGCTTCTCTCTTAGGTTCATCTCTCCTTTCCAGCCGCAGCCCCGTCTCCCTGATGCAGCAGCGCTCCTGGTCTGCAGACCCAGCCTCCCGGCAGATGCTGCTGCTGCTCTGTTTGCCATCTCCATCCCTCTTTGTAACTGCAGACAAATAATTCTTCCTTTTTGGGTGGGGACAGTGTAGGCTAGTAGTTAAGACCATGCGTTTCAGAGTCAGCTATCTGGCCCTGATTCACGTGCCAGCTCCCCCGCTTCCTAGCGGTGTGGGCTGGAGCAAGTTGCTTCACCTCTCTAGCCTCGAGTTCCTTGTCTGTAATATGGGAATTCTAATTGCACTTGGCGCATAGGGTTGTCCCGAGGATTAGATGAGGTTATAGGTATAACCTCAGTGTAAGCACTGTAACCACACTGTAAGCATTGAGCAGACAGTAGCTGTTATTAAATGTCATGAAACCTCCCTGCCTCACCTCCACCCCCCAACCTGCAGTGGCTCCTTATTGCTTATGGGACCAGCCCAGCTTCCCATTGTGGCAGACAGTGGTTCACCATCTGGGCCACTTGAATGATGCAGCTTTATCACCTGTCACTCTCAGATCCTGCCGTGGTGGCCTCTTCCCTGCCCACCCGTGGCCATGATTTTCAAGGACTGTTGCTTTCATCTGAAAGTGTCCCCTTCCCATCCAAATCCCATTCTACTCCCAGCCCAAGCTTCACTGCCGCCCTCCCCGACACCCATCTAGACCCCTGTGTCTTGCAGAGGCATTTGCAGTCTGGACCCAGACATCTTGCTGTTCGTATTTTCCACCTTAACTGTGAGTGCTCTGAAGGCAGGGGCCATGTCTGGAGAGTCTCTAGCTTGGTTCCACGTACTGAGGACTCCCTTAATGTGGAGAGCTGGGAATTGACCATACGTGATCTGTAGAAACGTCTCCATCAAATATGGCAAAGCCCCAACCGGATAGGAATCAAATGGTTAGGAGATGTATCCTAAGGTTACCAAGTGATGCTATGGTAGATGTGGGAGTGGAACCCAGCCCAGGGCCTGTGCTCCTTCAGGCCTGATCCTGTGCTACCCGAGGGGCTCCTGGCCTCTTGGCCAAATTCCACAGCTCAGCAAGTGTCAGTGATGAAAGCCGGGACCAGCCTTGTGAGTGCCGGCAGAGGCTTTGTTTTGACAAAGGCAATTTAGTTTAAGTGACTTGTGCTAGCACTTGGGGTGCTCACAACAGGGACCTGGCTCACTCCTGTGTCGAGGACCTCTGCCCCCACACCCCAGCACCCTTCACGGTGGAAGGTCATTTCTGTGAGACCCTGCAGGGGCGTGGTGAGAATTTGTCCTTCCCCCAGCCTTCATCCTCCTATTCCTGTCCTGGCTCTTAGGGCAACCAGCTGAGACTCGAAGGCTCCAAGAAGAGCTTTCCATCCCTCTAGATGTCAGACCAGTTAGCTAAGCAGGAAAGCTGGTGGCATGGATACTACCCATTGGCAAGGGAGTTCTAAATGCCCTGGATGGTTTGGAGCATACTGGGGGATTTATAGCAGACATCCTCTCTCAATTATGTTTGGAGAGATAAATATTTGGGCTCACGTGGAGGTGCGATCAGTCCGTATTCCTTGTGTACGCAGTAGCTGCTTGGAAATGGCCGCGGTTGGGACAAGCCAGTCGTTACTTGATGTGTGGCCATTCTCCTGCTCAGCAAACATCTACCGAATGCCTGCTGCCTGCTGGGTGCTGTGGAGGTGCTGGAGGCTCCGTGAGATGTGGTCCCTGCCTGGCTGGCTCTGTAGGAAGAGTTCGCTGTGGATAATTCCCCGAGTTGACGAGGACCTTAACCAGACAGGAAAGAGCTGGGGGTCGAGTGTGGCACTGCCCAACATTCGCGGCATCTCTGCCCTTCCCTCTGCTTGTCAGGGTTCAGGTTGTCTGGTTCAGAGGTGGCTTTGCAGGCTCTGCTTTCTGCCAAAGCTGTGGCCCTCTTTAAGAAAACCCTGTTGACACCCACTCAAACTTGCCCAAGCTGATTTATTAGGGGAGCGGTCATTTGCCTAGGGTAGGGCAACAGAAGAGACACACCCCAGGGTTCCTTCCCACACAGCTCCCTCAGTGCAGACTTTGACTCCAAGCTACTTTCGGGAATGGTTCTGTTGCTGGCCCACGTGGGCTTACCTGTCCTCATTGCTGGCGTGGGGCACAGGCACACGTGGTTTTGGGGTGGGTAGGTGGGTGTGCTGTGTTCCTCTTGCAGTTCTCACACTGTCATCCCAGACACATCATGCTCATGGCTGGGGAATAAAGAGCATCTGGCGTCGTGGGCTTGGATTCCACTCTAGTCTGCCTTCCTGGGGACCCAGGGCTCCTTCTGTCCATCTCTGGGCTCTGGGAGGGGAGGAGAAAGGACACTCCCCTCTCTCCTCACCTGGGTGCTCTTAGGATGGGGGTGCCACACAGGAGCTGGTGTTCTGCCCTGTGGGGCATTGTGATGTTTCCCTGGATCCTCCAGTGTTCCTGGGGCATGTCGCCTTCTGCCTGTGTGCTGGGGGCCAGCGCAGGG
Source organism: Cheirogaleus medius (assembly GCA_008086735.1). Lineage (NCBI taxonomy): Eukaryota > Metazoa > Chordata > Mammalia > Primates > Cheirogaleidae > Cheirogaleus > Cheirogaleus medius. Next base: position 50,886,880 of record VBSM01000272.1, read on the forward strand.
TGTGCTGCTTCTGAGTCCTGGGGGAGAGGGGAGGGGTCGCTGGGGCTGGGGTTGGGTGGGTATCTGTCCTTTGCCAGCTGGGTCATGAGCAGCTGGGACTAAGCGCAGTCGATGTTTGGGGCCCTCTAGCAGGGAACATAGGATAAATTGGGGTGAGAGAAGAGGCATTGGGCAGTGTGGAAGCTCACCTTTCAGGGGACAGAGGCTCCGGACAAGCCCAGCAGCGTGTCAGCAAGTGGGGAGGAACACTAGCCAGGTCCAGGAGGGGTTAAGAAGCAAAGGTTCTACTTAGCTGGTGGCAGAGAGTGGGGCTGGAGTTGTCAGGGTCAACCTTTGGCTGGGGAGACCTGAGTTTTAAGTTTACCTTCCTCCTTCTCCTCCTCTTCCAATAATTAAGTTTTTGAAGAAATAAAGGGATTAGATCATAGAAGTGAAGAAGGAAAAAAGAGCCCCGATGAAGGTGGGGAGTGTTGGCAGGGGCCCCAAGCCCTCCTTCTGTTCTTGCCACAGACCTCAGGGACTCCGCAGCCCCACCTTCTTGGGCACCTTCACTCCCCGACCCCTGCCCCAAATCTGGCTGAGAAGCAGCCCACGGCCCAGCTGTCCCTGAGGTGAGGCCCTCAGCACCCTTCACTGTGTTAAGTGCCGAGGGACTGTCAGATAGGAAACTGAGGTCCCAACTCCTGAGCTGGCCAGGCCTGGCCTGCCCTTGCTGGGAACCTCCCAGCAAGGCAGCGATCTTTGCTGTCACTCCCAACGTAGAGGCCTCTGATTACCTCCCAGTTCCCTGGCTTTAGGTAACAGGCATGTGGACCCTCCACTGAAGGCCTGTCTCCCTCAGCAAGAGCCTGCAGGGGCCATGGGACAGAGGAGAGGAGCCCTGTCTCGAGCGGCGGTGGCCCCCGTCTCTGGAGGTCTCTGGTGCTCACAGGGAGAGCTGTGGTGTGAGGCTGGCAGCCTTGCCCCCCGCTCCTGCCCAGTGCTCCAGGCCAGGCTGAGGGACACAGGCTGCTGTATGCAATGCCCAGACGCTCCAGACCAGAGCCGGCTTGGGTCTGGCCATGTGTCACTTTCCCTAGGAGACAGTGCTCTGGTAAAGCAACCAGCCCTGTGCCTGGTGCTTCCAGACACTTGACAAATCACTGATGTTCTTATCGCCTCCACTCTCCTGGGGGACTGGGATGGATTGACTGGGGCTCCCATTTTCTTGCTTTCACTATGTCTAAACCTAGATAGACAGTGGAAGAATAATTGCCTTCCTGACATTTTGTATTATTGCCCTATTTAGTCCAGTGCCTTAATCTTTACGCAGTCCTTGAGAAATAGATTGTATCGTCCCCATTTTGTGGGAGAAGATTCTGAGGCTTACCGAGGGTAAGTTACTCAGTCACCACCACTCATGGGATAAAGGACCGAACTTGGGTCTTTGATACCAGACCCCGTGTTCTCTCCCCACACCAGGCTTCCCCTCTTTGAGATACCGCAGAGCCCGCGCCTGCTTTCCTCCGGCCTCCGTTCCCCAGCGTGCGGAGTCCGGCCACCGTACTTCCTTCCGTCTTGAAACTCCAGCCCCCTGTCTGCTTTGTCTCTGGTCTGCTTTCTGGGCTCCGTCCCAGCTCTTGTCAGGAGCACTGCCCAGAAGCCTTCCACGGTGTTTGGAGTGTTCTTCGTGCTTTCACACCTCCAGCCCCATCCTGCCTTCCATTCCCTGCTCTGTGTTGTGGTTTCTCTCTCTGCGCTGGAGAGTGTGGTGGGAGAGGAGGAGGAGAGGAGGGGCGGGATCGGGCTGCCACCCGGATGTGCGGATCTGGAAACCTGTGCTGTTGGCAGGTGTATTAGTTAGGGTCAAGGGTAAGTGGCTGTAACAAGGAGACATCGGAACACAGTGGCTTCACGAAGATGGGAGTTTATTTCTCTCTCATGTCATAGTCCTGAAGTGACTGGATACGGGTTGGTGGGGTGGCTCAGTTCCATGGATTACTCAACCACCCCAAGGACATCATTGTCATCTGTGTGCTCGGAGCTGGGTTTGGGGCCTATCTATGTTCCAGCACAGAAGAAAGTGAAGAAGGGGGCTGGTCCAGGCCTAGCGTGGTTTGTCTGATAATGGAATGGGAGACGACGTGGAAGTTGTACATAGCGCTTCGTACCCCGTTGACCTGAGCATAGGCACATGACCATGCCTAGCTGCAAGGGAGCCTGGGAAATGCTGTCTGTGGCTGGGCAGCCGTGTGCTCAGAGACTGTGTATTGCTTTGGAAGAAGGGGACAATGAATTTAGTTGGACAACTTACAGTCTCTGCCACAGCCTTTTTAAAAACTATCAGTATTTTTAAAATAAAAAGGTTAATCTCAATTATCCGTTCTAAAGGGGTGATGGTGAGAGTTGGTGATATGATAATCTATAGTCCATCAGATGGACCTCAAGCTGAGAATGTTTCTCAGCGGTAGGAGGCACACAGGGAGGGTCAGTCTGCAGATGAATATTTGCCACTCTTCCTATTGGCTGCTGTTTTTTGTGTTTTTTTTTAATTTCTTTTGTAGAGATGGGGTCTTGCTATATTGCACAGGCTGGTCTTGAACTCTTGGCCTCAAGTGATCTTCCTACATTAGCCTCCCAAAGTACCAGGATTACAGGTGTGCACCACCATGCCCAGCCCCACTGGCTGCTTTTTAATAGAATTCCATCAGTGAGGCTTGAGTTTAACAGCTCACCCCTTGGCACCCAGGTCATGCCTCCACTGGCCCTGGGGGAAAGACTTACCACTCTACCTCCTCATGCTCCAAGAGGAGAATGAGGGGGAGTCAGTGCTGCCTGTGGCCTTGGTGCCAATCCTGGCCACCCTTCCTACTCCTTGTTAGCATCACAGCCAGGAGAGAATGGAGACCAGGGCAAACTCTCTGGGTTTCACTCTGGGAGACTGAACCACGTCACCGGGAAGACCCCTGGAGTCCCCAGTACGTCAGTGCCCTTGGGAAGCAGCCAAGAGCTGTGTGGTCTTGTTCTCCCATTTCACATGTGAAGAAACCCCAGGGGACCTGAAGAGCTGAGGGACTCGCCAGGCTGGCCCAGCTCATGAGGAGGAGGGCTGCACTGCAGTAACCCGGGCCTTTTGCTGCTCACCAGGCCTTTCCACGAGTTGCATTTCCACAAGATCTCACTTCTACAGGCTCTGCCTCCGGGGATTTCCCAGTGATACGCCCAAGGTCCCCAGCTAGTAAGGGACTCTCTAATGCTACAGCCCAGGTCTCCCAGCTCTCAGACCAACAGAGCTGCACACCCCAGGCACAGGGACACACAGCCTTGTCTCATGCCTCAGCTCCAAGCCCTTGGTGGCCATGTCCATCAGTACTCCGCTCATTTGTTAGTACTGTGCTCATCTTTCATTTAATTCAGACGTGGGCCTGAACGTTCCCATGGATGAGGATTGTCTCAGTCCAATTACCGTTGCTATAACTGAACACCACAGACTCGGTAATTGATAAATAATAGAGATTTATTTAGTTCATGGTTCTAGGAGCTGGGAAGTCCAAACGCATGGTGCCAGCATCTGGTGAGGGCTTCCTGCTGTGTGGTGACATGGCGGGAGGCATCACGTGCCGAGACAGAGCAAGCCCATACGTGTCAGTTCAGGTTTCCCTTCCTCTTTCTATAACCAGTCTCATCATGGGGGCCCCACTCTGATGACCTTACCTAATCCAAATTCCTTCCCAAAGGCCTCTCATCCAATCAGCATATGAATTTGAGGATTGAGTTTCTAACACCTGACATTTAGAGGGACACATTCAAACTATAGCAGGATCCTGAAACCCACCCCCCCACCTTGTGTTTGATGCTCAGCCTCAGAGGCAACAGCAACTGGGGGTCTGGGGCTGTCTTCTGTTGGGAGCCTTGAAGGTGCCCTGCAGCCTTCAATTTCCTTTTCATCCAGTTATTCATTTAACAACTATTTATTGGTGCCTGCTGTGTGCCAGCCTCTGTCCTAGATGTTGGGGACACAGCAGTGAGCACAAGAGGCCCGGCTCTCATAGAGGCCGCATTGCTAGCTCCAGTCTGCACCATGTTGCCCTGGTGTCTTATTAGCAGGTGCCATTAGCTTAATTTTAGAGATGTGGTCATTGAGATTCCCCTAGGTTGTGTGAGCTGCCCCAGGTCACAGGGCCCCTGGCTCCCAGCATAGCATTCTGTATCTCCGTTTCCCTCCCAGACCACCTGTGGGGCCCCGAATCCCTGCTGAGGTGCTTGATGGAGCCGGGCAGCCTGGCCTTGTCCCCAGCAGCCCCCGTGTGCCGCCATGCTGGGCAATGAGGCAATAGGTCACCACGGGGCAGTCTGCAGTGCTGGGTGGTGCCCAGGCCTGTCCCATAGGCAGACACAGCCCCATCCAGGTTCTGCACTCAGTTTGAAGTTAGGTAAGCGCTTGTGGCAGTTTCACTTTCTCTTTAGTGTTCTTTTTTTTTTTTTTTCCTTCCAAATTTGGTGGAGGTGAGGAATGGAGGGAGGGAGGAGGCGTGGGTTCGTGAGGGTTTATGGGGGGGGAAGGCACTAGAGACACCGCTCTTCACCTGTGTAGGGCGGAAGCCAGAACTCTGTGTTCAGGTGACTCCAGCCTTTTGTCAGCCCCCTCCCTCCACCTACACAGCCGGCACCACCCTCAGCTGTCACCACTGCTCGGGGAACAATGAAGGCTTGTCTGACTTTCCTGGAGGGGAGGAGGAAGCGGAGGGTGGGGGAGTTTGGGGGAGGGGGGATGATTGTTCTCCAAGATGAGATTTTTGGAAGAGAGAAACTTTATTGCACTTGGATTATAAATAAACTTCTAGCCCACAAAATTTCTTGCCAGGCCACAAAGCAAACTCTTCCTTACCTCAGAGGTCAGAGAACTGCAGGAGAAGCAGTTTGTGGGTGGGCAGAACACCCACCACCCAACTTCTCCAGAAAGCCTTGGCAAGGTACTCCCGCCACACCAGCCTCTCCTTCACCCCCTCCCCACTACCCCAACTCATGCCTTGGCTGTGTGGGAACGTTTCTGTGTTTCTCGGCTGCTTTGCACATGTAGTTCCCATGCCGTGCAGGGCAGGGTGCGGTGGGGGCCGTTGCCTGGCATGATTCTGAAGGACAATGGCTTCCTCCGGGATTTCCTGCTACCCAGCATGGGGCAGATGGGAACTTTTGCAAGACTTCCAAGTGTGACAGGCAATTCACGAGAATGGGGGACAGAATATTTGAAATCAGAGATTTCTCAGAAAATCCTGTAAGTGGCATCTCCATTTAGAGAGGAATGCAAATTATCCTGCCTGAGCGGCCAGAGACCCAGGCTGCGGCCACGCCATGGACTGTCCCAGGTGGCAAAGACCTTGGCCATCTCCCACTGCCTCTCCGTTTTAAGGATTAGGAAGCTGAGGTTCACACAGGAAAGGTGGCTTACCCAGAGCCACAGCGTTCATTGCAAATCCAGGAGGAGAATGGGGTCCCTAGGTCCCCAGGCCTTTCTCTACCCTGTGCTGCCTCCAGACATCGTTCGTTTTCTTCTTCCTATGGTTTTAAATCCGTGTACTCTCCTGAAGCCCCCAAGTTACCTGGAGTGCTAGGGAAGTGGGCTTTTAGTTTGATACCCCTATCTAGACAGTCCTAGAACCTCAGTCATCATACCTCAGTCCTCACACCATCCGAGCCCTCCTCATCCCTTGGGCTGCAGCCCCCGTCCCCCTTCCCTGTTCTGAGGCCACTTTTCATGCTCCTAAAAGCCACAGGGAGTGGCCATATGGGTGTGCCATCTGAAGTCTGCCCTGAGCCTGGCAGATGAACCTGAGCCTTTGGGAATGACCCCTTCAGGGACAGAGAAGGGGAGGCAGGTCTCTCTGTGGCCCTCAGGTGGGCCACCAGTTGGCCCCCAGTTTGATATTCTGCAAGTCAACCATGGTGTGCCTCGTTCATCGTGCTTCAGGGCCCCCCGGTCTTGCCTTCCCTTTGTTGGCTAGCAGTACTGTCCAACAGAAATCTAATGACAGCCACGTATATCATTTTAACTTTTCCAGTGGACTAAAAGTAAAAAAAAAAGAACCCACAGGTGAAACTAATTTCAATAATTTATTTTATCTCAGTAGATCCAGAATATCATTTCAACATGTAATTAGTATTAAAAATTATTTCAAGCTTCAGTGTGTGTTTTGCACCTATAGCCCATCTCACTCCAGACCATGTGCATTTCAAGTGCTTGTGGCTGGTGGCTGGTGGCTCCTGTGGCGGACAGGACGGTTCTGAGGGGCAGTAGGCTTCTGTCCTCATTTGCCTCTTTGGTCCCTCTCCTCCCTCTGCCTCTGCTAAATCAAGTCCCCCCACCCTATGCTGTATCCATTCAAGCTGTGGCCCCCTCTTTCTCCCTTTACTACCAAGCAGAAGAGAGGCACCTTCACTCACTGTCCCTCACTGTCTCATGACTTAACCACTTGCAGTCTGACTCCTCCTCTACCAGTCCTTTCAGAGGTCACCTGTGGGGCCCCCGAACCTTTGTTTCATCTGCCTCTTTTCAGCCTCTTCCACAGACTCTTCCATTGACTGTCATACGCTTCCATCAGCTTCCACGACACTGTCTTTCTTACTCGTTCCACTCACCCAGTAGCCAGCTCCTCCCTGGCCTTCCCTACATGGACTGTGAACTGAGCTCTCCCCTTCCCACGGGGACATCACTCAGATTCAATACCCTGCACAGACGCCTTGCTTGGGGACCATTCCCTTTCCGGTCTCAGGGCCCCAGCCTCTCGCTGGCCCCTGGTCCTTCTCTTCTGTGCCATGTCTGCGGGTCTCTTTTCAGTCTCTCTTCCTCTTCGCTGCCTCCTTCCCAGCTGTCAAATTAATCCTCCTGAAGTGCAGCTCTGATCACATTTCCCTGTCGAAAGCTGGCAGCATTAGAAGTTGTAATAACAGGGGAACATGCTTAGGTTCTAATAGTGAGTGAAAAAAGCAGGATACCAAATTATGTAAACAGTAAGATCACAGCTTCATGAAAGCAAAAACAAAAAGCCACACATAGATTTAAAAAAAAAGAAAGGAAGGAAGGACAAGGAATAAACAAAAACGTTAATACTGGTTTTCTCTGGGTGGTAATTGATTTTTTTTTCTTTTCTGTGATTTTGAAATTTTCTATAATGAATGTATAACTTATAATTTGAAAAATTAATATAGTTCTTACTTTTGTAAATGCAGCCATCAGGGGTTTTTAATGCTTCCTGGGTCATGTGCTGACTCCTTCCCCTGACATAGGAAAACGCCCTTGGTGATCTAGCCCATCGCCCCCTGGCCAGTCTGCCCTTGCTGAGCCACGACTAGCTGGCGGTCCCGGAGCAGCCTTGGCCTCTCCTCCCTCCGCCCCTCACTCATGTCATTTCTATCACCTGGGCGCCCCTCACTGCAGTGGGGCTGCCTGGGTCCTGCCCATCTTCAGACACTTCTCCAGGACGTTTTCCGAGTCCCCACTGCCCGGACGTGATTCTTTTTTTGGTTTGAATCTCTTTTTCCATTTGACTTATTCTGCCTGGTTTTGTAGGCATTTGAATTCTCATCTTATATCTTCTATTAGAAGAGATGTTTCTTCAGTTTGCCATGCTCACAGTGAAAGCATGTACTTTTTTCCTTCTTTATGTAAGTTTATCATTTTCTCTTTTAAGAGTATTACCTATGATAGGAAAGTTGGAAGGTATTCAATGGTCTAAAAAAATGTAAAAAAGTACTTATAATCCCACGATCTAGAGACAGTCCATAACTGTTGATATTTTTAAATGTATACATTTGGAAAATTGGGATCATGCTGTATATGCAAGTCCATATTCTCTTTTTCTCCCACTTGACATTGTATTTTGAAATTTTTCCCATGATGTTAAATTTTCTTCATATAAAATATTTTAAAGGCTTTGAGATATTCCAGGGTATTGAGCACCACAATTCATGTAACTCTTCTCCAGTTGTTCAACATTTATCTGTTTCTCACTTCTGAATGTTATAATCATCCTTGGATATAGCGCCCTGTCCAAGCTACACAGAGATTTCTGTAGCATAGATTCCTGGGAGGGGACTGACTGACTAGGTCAAAGAGTATGAATATTTTGAAGGCTCTTCATACACGTTGCCAAACTGCTTTCCAGAAAGGTTATATCAATTTGCATCCCCACTGATGATGTAGGAAAGTGCCTGCTCTATGGCATTCCTGCTGACATTATTACCATGAAAAAAAAAAGCCTTGCTATTTTAATAGGCAAAATATTGTTTTTATTTGTATTTCCTTGTTTACTAGTGAGGGTTCACATTTTTTCATATCACATATTTGTAAGTCATTTGTATTTTTACTTTGAATAGCCTGTTCACCCATATTACTCATTTTTTGTTAAATTCTACCTATTATTAATTTATAAAACACTTTATATATTAAAGATATTGTCTACTCTGCCGTATTTTTTGCAAACAGAGTGTTTGTGAAATTGACTTGATGCTAGAGGCTAGAAGCTGTGAAACGTGTGGAGTTTATGTCCAAGTCTGTGCCTGACTCCTCTGCCAGGCTTGGAGTCCTGGAGAGCAGAGGCCAGATGGCCAGTGTCTCAGTTTCCCTGACACCCAGCACAGTGCTCGGCACTGGGAACACAGCCAAAGTTTGTTGACTGAATTAAGAGGATGTCCTGTTCATGTAAGTATTGTTATGTGAAAGCCATTATTTCTCTCTCAGTGTACACACAAGATCTGGTCTTCCTAGGTAATTGAAGATAACCAAAAAAAGTACGGTGTGGTCACTTCTCTCTAAAGGCACTTCTTTCTGTGCAAGTTACAGAATAAATCCTCTCACTTGTAATTGTCACTATCTGCTTTACAAATTTATGGGAATCAATTCCCAATGAGATACCACTTCACTCCCACTAGGATGACTATCATAAAAAAACAACAAAAAGAAGTGTTGGGGAGCATGTGGATAAATTGGAATCCTCGTACATTACTGGTGGGAATATAAATGGTGCAGCTGCTTTGGAAAACAATTGAGGAGCCCCTCAAAATATTAAACTTAAGAGTTACCAAGTGGCCCACTCATAGGTCTATATCTAAGAGAATTAAAAACACTTCCATGTAAAAACTTGCACATAAATGTTCATCGTAGCAACATTTTTGATAATATCTAATAAGTGGACACAACCCCAAGAGTATAACTGATGGTAGATAAATAATATGTGGTAGATAGATACTATGGAATACTATTTAGCCATAAAAAGGATGAAATACTGACACAGGTGGGGCATCCTTAATCTGAAAATTTGAAATCCAAAATGCTCCAAAATTGCTGGGTACAGTGGCTCACACCTGTAATACTAGAATTTTGGGAGGCCAAGGCAGGAGAATTGCTTGCGACCAGGAGTTTGAGACCAGCCTGGGCAACATTGCAAGACTGCATCTCTACAAAAAATTTAAAAAAATATTAGCCAGGCCTGGTGGCACATGCCTGTAGTCCTAGCTACTCAGGATGCTGAGGAGGATCGCTTGAGCCCAGGAGTTCAAGGCTGTAGTGAGCTATGACTGTGCCACTGCACTCCAGCCTGGACAACAGAGTGAGACCTGTCTCTTTAAAAAAAAAAAATTCATTAATTAAAAATAAATAAGTAAATAAAACCTCCATTTAAAAAATAAAGCTCCAAAATCAGAAATTTTTGAGCTCCAACCTGATGCCACAGGTAGAAAATTCCACACATAAGTACTTAACACAGACTTTGTTTCTTGTACAAAATTATTAAAAATATTGTATAAAATTACCTTCAGGCTATGCATATAAGGTGTATATGAAACACAAATGAATTTTGTGTTGGACTTGGGTCCTATCTCCAAGATATCTCATTATGTATATGCAAATATGTTCCAAAATCTGAAAAAATTCAAAATCTAAAACACTTCTGGTCCCAAGCATTTCAGATAAGGGATACTCAGCTTGTGCATGCCACAACATGAATGAACCTTGAAAATACCATGCTAAGTGAACAAAGCCAGACACAGAAGGCTACCTATTGTCCACTTCCATTTATGTGAAATATCCAGAGTAGGCAAATCCATAGGGACATAGATTAGTGGTTGACGGAAGCGGGGTTGAGGGGGGAATAGGCAATGACCAGTGGGTATGGAGTTTCTTTGGGGGATGTTGAAAATGTTCTGGAATTAGTAGTGATGATTGTACAACCTTGTGAATACAATAGAAGCTACTGAATTTTACACTTTACAAGGGCAAATTGCAATTACGGAAAGCTATGCAAAAGTGAGACCTGGCCTCATGAGACAGGTAGTGGGCCCTTCTCTCCCACAGCGGTGAGTCGTGGGAGCCAGAGTGTGGTGGAGACAGGGCCTCCACAGGACATTAATCGGATCTGGCAGTGGCTGGGAGTAGGTGCCTAATCAGCAGTACTTTATGTGACCAGGATCTATGAAGAAGGCCCGGGGCGCCCAGGACAAGGGTGAGAGAAAGTTGAGTGTCTCTTTATTAAATAGAATAAAACAAAACTGGACCTAAATTAAGTTGGGATAAATAACAGCTTCGTACAGTAGAGTAGGATGAGCTCTGAGCTCGGAATGGGAAGGCTATGATCCCAGTTCTGCCACTGCCTTGCTGTGTCACCCCAGGCAGAGCTACCTCCTGAAGCCTCAGTTTCCTCTTTGGGAAAAGGGGGATGCTGCCACCCAGCTTGCTTGTCTTATAAAAATGCAGTGAGGTGAAATGAAATATTACGTGTGAAAGTGTTTCGAAGACTGTAAATTGCTGTGCGCGATCATTCCTAGATCATTCGTAGAGTCTTGCCTTTCTTCACATTTTAGTCTATTTTGTTTTCCCTATAAATGTATTAAGCAGATGCTAATTGCTGATTTGTTAATATTTCAGGCTCTGATTTTAGTAACATTAAAGTTGCATTAAATAAGCATTGCACTTTTAGAATCACACTGTAGATTGGGGTTTTTCAGACATGGTGAATGAATAGCTGGGGTGGGCAGTGCAGGGGATGGTCTGTGATGAGGCTTACAGGGTGTTAATGCCGAGTGCAGGAGCTCCAGCTTTATCTTGCTGGTAATGGGAGCACTGCTGGGCTTTTGAGTAGGAAAGTGTCCTGATGTTAGGGTTATCATCGGAGGATCTCTGGCACAGAGGGTAGTATGCATAGAGGCATCCCGAGCTCTTGGGGGTTTCTGAAGCACGAGAGAGTGACAGCAGCGGCAGAGCAGCTAGATCTTAGCTGGAAAGGAGAGGAGAGGGATGTCGTGTGGGCAGGACTCTAGTGGGAATGGAGAGTGCTGACAAGCAGGATTGCCCTATTTGTCCTGAGTTAGCAGGAGACAGCCGGCCACTTCCTTGAAAGAGGACCTTGTCACAAAAGTCCCCAAGCAGAGGTAATGCCACTTTGATCACCAAAAACACATACAGCAATCATGATTCTTTGTAAAGGAAGAATTTTAGAGGTGTCATTATGATAAAAAAAGTTAAAATTATGTAATATTTTAAAAAAAACCATTAGGCACCTAATTGAGCATGGTGTAGTATACAAGGAACCATGCCGATGTGCCTTCCAAGAGTGTATAATTTAAGATTATTCTTCCTTGATTTATTTTACCTTAATGGGATTCCACAGAGGTCCCCTGAGCTTCCTACTACCACCGTGCAGGACACGTGAAATCTGGCATAGGAGGAAGGAACTCTTGGCAGGCTTGTCAGCTTCTTTTATTTGGGACTCACTTGGTTGTAAACTGAAAAGCACTAGAACAAGGAGGGGTTGTGCCTGTCTTGAGGGCTGGGGCCAGGGGACACCCTGCAGGCGAGGGCTTCCCTCCCTTCTTGCTACCCAAAGTAGGGTCCCTGAGGGGGTCTAGCCTCTTGTGGCCCAGGGGGTGGATTTGGAAAATCTGGTTTTTACCTCTTTGGCTTACACTTCATTGAGGTAGTTAATTTCAGACTCTGATGTGAAGAGAAAACGCTGTGGTCTGTCTGCCCCATCCTCACCACGAGTGGAGAAGGGTCTGGAAGAAGGAGCAGGGTGGAGTAGGTGGGAGCTGGGGGAGAGGGCTGTCACAACTGGGGGAGGGCAGGTAGGGTTTGAAAGGGACCCCTGGTAGGGTTGCCAGATAAAGTATGGGTCACTCAGTTACATTTGAATTTCAGACAAACAACAAATAATTTTTTTTTAGTGTAAGTAGGTCCCAAATATTGCATGGGACCTACTTATACTAAAAAAACTGTTGTCTGAGATTCAGATTTAACTGAACATCCTGCTTCACCCCCTTCCCCATCACTAAATCTGGCTCCCTGGGGAATTCTGATTCCTGCCACCACCACCACCATTCACCTGTGAGCCATGCTGCAAGCTGACTCACCAGGGACAAGAGCCAATTGAGCAGGGGGCTCCCCCAGCCCTCATCTCCAACTCATTCCCTTCTCTTCCAAACCCGTGCATTCCTCATTCCCCTACGCCTTGCTCCTTCCCCAGGACTACGAGTAACAAGCCTATTGCAGTGGGCCCACGGAGGCCCCTGAGAACTCAGAGAGGAGAGGCAGAAACTGCAGTGCCTGAGGCCGGCTGCTTGGATTTCTTTGAGTCTTCCGCCAAGGAGACACTGTGCAACCCAGCACTGTAACTTGCCGTTCCTGGCCCAAATCAAGCCCGTAGCCTGCGGGCCGCCACATTGGATTTCAGAAGTGCTGGGGTTTTAGTAGTATTAAATATTCATAGGCATCTCCCCTGGGTTTCAACTCTGAGAGTAGAATTCCAAACATTCTCATCTAGTGGGGTTTCTCCTGGTGTGGTCCTAGGACCACCTGGACCTGGTCCACCTGGACCCAAGCCATCTGCCGGCCTTGTTTTAAACGCGGATGCTGAGGCTGCTCCCAGGCTGAGGTTTGCTGTATTGTTGGGTCTCCTCGTTACTCCACTTGCTGTAATGTGGGTCTGTGTCACATGCTCCACCACACCTCTGAGTCCCTTCACACACACACACACGCACACGCACTCAGGTTCCACGCGGTTAGATGTGCCGTGAGGCCAGCACAGGGAAAACCAACAAAGGCTTAATCAGGCCATGTTTACCTGCTGTTGTAAAATCTCAGCAGTGAATGATACCTGTTATTATTTACTAATTAAGTCATTTATATAAGGACAGGGTTTATACTTACTTTTACTGTGTCTACTACCATCAGGCCGGAGGAAAGGGCTTAATATTGATCACTGTTTTAGTGGAGAAGAGATCTGGGTAACATTTGGACATTCCGTTCTTGTGCCCAAGGCATGAGATCCTTTCTAAGCCACGGACTCCTCCCCAGGAGCCTGGAAGTAGAATTCCATCAGATTTTACTGATGCCTTGTCTCTATTCATAACCTGAGTGTCTACACAGGGGCCTGAGCACCCGTGAAGACCTGGGGCACAGTGGCATGTGCCTGTAGTCCCAGCTACCCGGGAGGCTGAGGTGGGAGGATCGCTTGAGCCCAGGAGTTGGAGGCTGCAGTGAGCTATATATGATATGCCACTGCACTCCAGCCTGGGTGACACAGCAAGACCCCATCTCTTAAAAAAAACACAAAAAAACACCAAAACCTGGTGCCCAGATTTCTGCTTTCTCGTGGATAGTGTGAGTGTGTGTGTGAGGTGGGTGTTAATCTCTTTTTCCCTCAGCTCCAGCTTGCTGAAATTTCCCTTTCCAGTAGCCTTGCGCAAGCCCCCCTCTCAAACCTCAGCACCCACTTTCTGCCTGCTGGGTTTTGTGTTTCATGATAGAGGGATGAACTGAGCATACTGAGCTTAGCAGAGCCATTTGGACCCCTATTGGGTTAGGGTGCGCGGTTTTACCTGGATTTGCGCCGTCTGTTGCCATTGGCCTTCTGGCTGCGGGCGGAGTCAGATTACAGCAGGAGAGACCCAGAGGATTAGTGCAGAGATGCCGCAGCGGCCAGCTGATAATTACCTTGGGGTCATGTCTCAAAATAGACACTGGCCTCTCTTTGTGGCCTGAGAAAGAGGAAAGGCCCCTCTTTCCCTATCCAGCCAGCCCTTCACATTCCCTCCTGGTCTCCTGGATCTGACTGCTGTTCTTTTTTATTAAGGTATAATTTATATACAGTGAAGTTCACCCTTTTTAGCGTATAGTTCTGTGGGTTTGACAAACGCATGCAGATGTGTAACCACCAGCACAGTCCAGATAGGGAGTAGTCCCATCGCTCCAAAAGATGTCCTCGCACTGCCCCTTTGACAGCCAACCCCCGCCCCAGCCGCAACCGCTGACCTGTGTTCCTTCGGTCCCCGCGGTTTTGTCTGTCACAGAATGCCACGTAAATGGAATCGTGTGGTCGGTAGCCTTTTGAGTCTGGCTTTTTTTCATTGTAAAGCGTAAGGTATTTGAGATAGATCCGTGTTGTTACCTGTATCAGCATTTTGCGCCTTTTCATGGTTGAGCAGCAGTCCATAAACATCGAAGCACAGATTTTTGTGTGAATGTAACTTTTCATTTGAGTAAATACCTGAGTGAGATGGCTGGATTGTAAGGCAAGTGACTATTTAGCTTTATGAAAAGTTGCTAAACTGTTTTCCCAAGTGGCTGTACCATTTTTCATTTCTATTAATGCCAGCACGATATAAGGTTCTAGAGGCGCCACATTCTCGCAGTACCTGGTATTGCAGCTCCTTTTTCTTTTCTTTCCATTTTTAATCAACTTAGCTATTCTAATAGTGTATAGTAGTATCTTATTGTTTTTATAAACTTGCATTTTCCAGATGTTGAGCATCTTTCCAGGTGCTTATTTGTCATCCATATATATATATATATATTTTTTTTTTTTTGTAAACTGGTCAAATCTTTTGCTCTTTTAAAAAGTAGGTTGTTTTCTTAGTGTTGTGTTTTAAGAGTTCCTTATGAATTTTGGGTAACAGTTTTTTCGGTCAGATATGTGATTTTTAAATAATTTCTCCCATTCTTTGGCTTGTCTTTTCATCACCTTAACAGTGTCTTTTAAAGAGCAGATGTTCTTAATTTTTGTGGGTTGTTTTTTGTTTTGTTTCTGTTTTTTTGAGATGAGGTCTTGCTGTGTTCCCCAGGCTGGCCTGGATTTCTGAGTAGCTGGGACTACAGGTGTACACCACTGTGCCCGGCTTGATATTCTTAATTTTGATGGAGTCCAATTTATAATTTTTCTTCTTTTGTGGATCATGCTTTTACTGTTGCAGATAAGAAATCTTTGCCTAATCCAAATTCCTGTGTTTCCTTCTGGAAGTCATGTAGTTATAGATTTTGCATGAACCCTTTTGAGTTAATTTCTTATATATTTTGTGAGGTTTCTTTTTATCATATGAATTCTAATTGTTTTAGCACCATTTTTGAAAAGACTATTCTTTCTCCGTTGATTGCTTTTATATGTTTGTAAAAAGTATAGGCGATTCGCAAATATTTTCTTTCATTCTGTGGGTTATCTTTTTCACTTTCTTAATGATGCCCTTTGTCTTTTGGGGGTTTTTTTGGTTTGTTTGTTTGTTTTTTCTTGAGACAGGGTCTCCCTCTTTTGCCTGGCCTAGAGTGCAGTGGCATCATCATAGCTCACAGCAACCTCAAACTCCTGGCTCAAGCAATCTTCCTGCCTCAGCCTCCTGGGTAACTGGGACTATAGGCATGAGCCACTATGCCCAGCTAATTTTTTCTATTTTTTGTAGAGACGGGGTCTCACTCTTGCTCAGGCTGGTCTCGAACCCATAGCCTCAAGCAATCCTCCCGCCTTGGCTTCCCAGAGTGCTAGGGTTACAGGCGTGAGCCACCTTGCCTGGCCAATGGTGCCCTTTGGAACACAAAAGTTTTTAATTTTGATTAAGTCTGGCATATCTACTTTTTTCTTTCATTATTTTTGCTTTTGGTGTAATATGTATCTAATCATCACCTAATCCATGGTCATAAAGATTTACTCACATGTTTTCTTCTAAGATTTTTATATCTGTAGCTCACACATTTAGGTCCCGGATACACTTTGAGTTAGTTTTCACATATAATGTGAGGTCTAACTTCATTCTTTTGCATGTAGGTATCGAGTTATCCTAGTATAATTTTTTGAAAAGACTGTTCTTTCCCCATCAAATTGTCTCGGTACCTTTGTCAAAAATTAACCGTAAATATAAGGGTTAATTTCTGGACTCTAAATTCTATTCCACTGATCTCCATTTCTAGCCCAATGCCAGTACGACACTGCCTTAATTACTGTAGCTTTATATTCAGTCTGAAATTGAGTAGGGTGAGTCTTCCAACTTGGTCTATCGTTTTTAAAATTATTTGGCTGTTTCTTGTTGCTTTGGTTGTGATTGTGTTGCTATTCCAATCAAAGTGTGAGTGGAAAATTTGGGGGAAAATTGATGTCTGAATATTAAGTTTTTTGATACATGAGCACAGTATAGCTCTCCATCATTTAGGTCTTTTAAAATTTCTTTCATCAGTGTTCTTCTATAGCTTGCACATATTTTGTTAGATTTCTACATAAGTATTTCATGGTTGTTGGTGCTATTTAAATGACACACCTGGTCCTCTGTATCTGCAGGAGATTGGCTCCAGGATCCCCATGGATACCAAATTCCATGGATGCTCGAGTCCCTTATATAAAATAGTGTAGTACAGCCGGCCCTCCAAATTCATGGGTTGCAATCTGCAGTTGGTTGAATCTGAGGATGCAAAACCCCTGCATGTGGAGGGCTGACTGTACTTTTAAATTTTTCACTTTCAACTGTTCCTTCCTCATATACAGAAATAAAGTTGCTTTATGTAGATTGATCTTGTATCCTGTGAGTTTTCTAAACTCGCATTTTAATTCTGATAGTTGTTTTGTGGATTCTTTGGGTTTTTTACTTAGACAATCATGTCACCTGCAAGTAGAGACAGTTCTATTTCTTTCTTTCTAATCTGTGTGTCTTTTGTTCTTTCTCGTGTCTTATGGCATGGTCTAGGACTGCCACTGTGTTGTTGCATAGCAGTGGTGAGAGGGGACAGTTTTGCCGTGCTCCCAGTCTCAAGGGGAAATATTCAGTCTTTGACTGTTAAGTATGATGTTTAGCTGTAGGTTTTTATACACACCAGTAACCAGAGTAGGGGACTTGCCTTCCATTCCTAATTTGCTAAGAGTTTTTTAAAAGTCATGTTGTGTTTTGTCAAATGTTTTTCTAGTAACTGTTGAAATGGCCATATGGTTTTTCTATTTAGGCTTTGAATATGGAGAATTTCATTGATCAATTTTTGAGGTTGAACGTGTTGTATGGTCATGACTCGTCATCCCATCTGAGGCCAGTGCCTCACTTCCTCCCTCCCAGTTCTCCTGTCTCACTCCTGTTTTTATAGCCCAGCACTCTCTCCTTTCCCACAGGTCTCCCCTACCCAGAACATCCTTCAGAACTCCCTGCAGTCTACACCGCAGCCTCCCTCCCTCTCAACTCCCCTCTCTCCAGGCCTCCCAGCAACGTCCCAGAGCTCCACTCCATAGTCACTGTATTGGCCAATACTCCAGGCCACGCTGCTTCCTCCTGACTTCGTCCTAAGACTTCCTTGTCTTAGGGGCTCTTCCTTCAGGGTCAGCTCTGCCCTGCTGGCCCCCAGCCTCATGCAAGTCTCCCTCATAATTTGGGCTCCTGTGGCAGTGTCCTGACCCACCTCCCACTCCCTGTATTCTTGCCTCTGATGAATCTTCCAGAGCTGTGCACCACCCTCCGTGGTTCAACAGTCCGTAACAGCTCCCATTGTATAAGCCTTGTGCCAGGCCCTCTCAGTCTCACATTCAGACTCTTTAATCAGTCCCCAGCCTGCCTTCCCAGCTACATCTTCTCTCTGCGGACTATGCCTGGAGAATCAGAGAGCCTGGATTATTTATTCAAGGGCCCAGAGTACCCTGGGGACATGAGCCTCCCTCGCCTAGCTTCCTCTGCTGCTCTCTCCAGGGACACTCTTTGCCACGCCTGCCTGCTGGCCTAGACAAATGTGCCCCTAACTCAGAGGCCCAGCATGCCCCAGGCCTGCCCAGAGGCCCCCTCCTACCACCCCACCCCTCCCCTCCCCCACCCAGGCATGGTCCTCTACCCTTTGCTTGGTATGAATGGATTTCTACTTCATATTGCTGGTTTTCCTTTCGTTTTTATTACTATCTTCTTGTCTAGGATAGTTTGGGCTACCATAAGAGAATACCATAGGCTGGGTGGCTCATAAACAACAGAAATTTATTTTCTCACAGTTCTGGAGGGTGGAAGTCGAGATCAGGGAGCCAGCACAGGTGGGTTCTGGTGAGGGCCCTCTTCTGGGTTGCGGATGGCTGTCTTATAATATCCTCATGGTGGGGTAGACGGGGAGAGCAGAGAGCCAGAAAGCAAGCTCTCAGGACTCTTCCTGTGAGGGCACTAATCCCATACGTGAGGGCTCCACCCTCATCACCTAATCACCTTCCAGAGGCCCCACCTCCAAACACCATCACGTTAGGGGTCAGGATTTTAACACATGAACTTGGGGCAAACACCAACATTCTGTCTATATCACTCTTCAGCCGGGCTGTAAGTTTCTGTAGAGCAGGGGTCTTCTCCCCCTGTGCTAAATAGGCTGGGCTTGCCTATGCCATGTGTTCACATCGAATGACAGCGGTGGAGCTCTGGGCGGCTGGGGTGGGGTGGGCAGCTGTGGGAGCTGTGAGTCAGCAGCAGTGGCAGAGCTGGTGGAGCTGGGAATCGGGCTCACCTTCCTTCCCTGAAGGCACATCCAGGAGGCCCAGGGGAGCTCGGAGCATTCTTTTTTTTTAATCTTAAGAAAATTATTTATTAACTAGGTTTATGAAATATTTTACATAAAACAGCTTTTAAAAAATTAATATACAGCCAATATATCCAGTATATCTCTTCTTTCATGAATTTTGAGTTTTCAGTCGTAGTTACAAAGGTCTGAGCATTCTTCAGCCAGGGGAGAGGAAGACTGTGAAATGGAAAGGAGAAAGTCTCTTCGTGGCCTGGGGCAGACACACTATAGATGTCTCCAGGGAAAGAGGGCACCACATCCCGCAGGGAGCTCACACAGCTTTTGGGCCTAGGCTCCGGGGGACTCTGGCTGAAGGTCAGGGCTCCGAGCTGCGGGGAAAGCCTTCAGGTAGGACGCAGACCTGAGTTGAGCTCCCAGAAACACAGAGGCCCTTGGAGAAGAGTGTAGGAATCATCTGCTAGGGTTTCCGCCAGGCAGCAGAAGTCCCAGAGGAAGGCTCTTTGCAATCCAAAGGGACAAGTGCCGTCCTCACCCCAGGACTTGGGACCAACATGGGGCTCCTGAGGGCTACGGAGCCACATTGAAGGTGCAGGGCTGACCTGGGCTCCCCTTCAGGAGCTGTGACCAAGAATGAAGTTTTTGAAGGGAATAGCTGAGGTACAGCTCACAGCCCCCACAGCCTGGAAACCAGAGCATCATTGCGTGGCTGTCCCCGTGGCCCCAAGGCAAGGGCACCAGGGTCAGTATACTCAGATACCTCTGGAGCTGTACCTGCCAAGAGTACATCATTCACTAGGGTCTGAATTGTGCCAGGTAGACTTGCTGTTGTGGGCCGTGTTGGATTGTGTTTCGCTCTCCCCTAGCTTTTCCGTAAATACTCCTTTCGAAAGAATTCCAGCCTTGACTCTGCTGACCTGGAGGGGCAGCGGTATTTTTCCACACATGCATGGCGGTCGGGGAGGAGCAGGGGAGGTGGCAGACGCTGGCCAGCTGGTGCGGGGCCCTGTCCGGGAGCCTGGGCGCTGGCAGGAGAAAGGCTGGAAGCCCAGGCAGGAAGGGGTTGGGACCCACTGTGGACATGGGTCCCGGCCGGCCAGGCCTTGTCCTTCTTTCCCTCCCCAGAGTATTCAGCACAGTGCTGGCCACCTGATGGGTGGCCCGCAAGGCCTTGCTTCACTGAAGCTGATCTCTGGGGCAGGGCGGCCCTTTGTCCTGTGCTGACTCTGTCACACCACCCTTGTGCCACCTTCCTTGCAGTGCCCCTGCTGCCCCCAGCACGCACTTAGCCCTGTCCTAACATCGTCAGTCTACTTAAACCTTTTCATTTTTGGAGCTATGGACACATTCAGTATGGTTATTCAGTGACCGTATCCTTAGAAACTAGCCACCATCCCAGGCCAGCTGAGCTCTGGGCTTTGAGGATGTCAGAGAGCCTGACCCATTAAGCTGGGCTGCTCGGCGGTTGGCTGCATGTGGGGTGTTCTCAGCATTTGTTTGCTGAGACGGGGGGCGGCTGGGGGCTCTGTACTTTGGGGCTGGGCGGACCACGTCTGAGCTTGGTGTGCTCCTCTCTCCCTCTGCAGCTTGTCTCCAACGTCCTCATTTTCTCCTGCACCAACATCGTGGGCGTCTGCACCCACTACCCGGCCGAGGTCTCCCAGAGACAGGCCTTCCAGGAGACCCGGGAGTGCATCCAAGCTCGGCTCCACTCACAGCGGGAGAACCAGCAGCAGGTGAGCGTGGCCCCCAGCTCTTGCGCGGCAGGAGGGAGTACGGAGACCCGAGCCCTGCCTCCCGGTGCTCAGCATCCGTCCCCACTGCCGGGAATGTTTCCCCTGGAGGGAGTCCAGCATTCCTGGCTCTGTGGGAATCCTCCAGAGGGACTCTGGAGAAAGAGCTCTGCCCCTGGCCCGGTCCACAGCCTCCGCATGGTGTCCCCATGGTTCGCAGACAGCCAACGGCAAGAGGGCTCCTCCTCCCCGAGTGGGAGTGGGCAGGGCGGCAGCACTCCAGCTGGGGTTGATGCTCCCAGGGGAGGGGTGAAGGAGAAGGGGAGAAGATGGGAGCTGTCGGCCCCCACGGCACCCCTCACCTGGCTCTTCCTCTCTGCAGGGTTCTGGAGTTTGGTTGGTTCAGAGAAAGAAGACAGTCCATCTCTCCCTAGACCCCCCCCCCC
>VBSM01000272.1:50907813-50969502 GCA_008086735.1 Cheirogaleus medius
CCCCCCCCCGGGCCAGGCAGGCAGGCTATGTACGGAGCCACAGACTCGGGGAGCCCCTGGGGCTCTTACGAGATGAGGCTACTCCAAACCAGAGGGGCCTCCCTCCCCTCTTGTCTCGGCGTCTCCCAAATCTTCCACCAACATCAGTGCAACCCTCCTGTGTGTCACACGCTGTGCCAGGCCCCATGGCTGGTGTGAACAGGGAGGGTCTGGGTTTGAGCCTGGGGATGGGAGAAAATGGCTCAGAGGGCAGTGGTCACTGCGGCTCGTGGCCAGCACCCTGCGTGCGGAGTGTTTTGCCACCATGGGGGGCGTCCCTGACTCAGCTTCATGCATCCTGGGTGAGTTGCAGTGACACGGCTGGTGACACTCAGACAGCCGAGTGAGGGGGAGCTCTGCAGTGTCCTCTCCAGACCCCAGGCACCACCTGCCCCGCTCCCCTTCCCGTGCTGCCTCTGTGGCCGCCGTGTCTTGCCAGGTCCCCGCGTACACTGACCAGGCCTTCGCCTACCTTGCCTCTGGCACATTGCCCCTAGCTCACCCTGTCCTCTCACTGCTGGGCCTCGTCCCTTCTCCAGGAGAATTACTGTTTACAGTCCATCATAGATTCCTCGTGCTGGCCCTGGCAGGCAGGGCCTTCCACCAAATCCACAGGGATGAGGGGGAATGCTTTGGCTGTGCCATGTTCAGGGCCAAGGCCCTGAGCAGGGAGGCTGCGTCCTGGGCACCGGCACCCCTATCTAGCCGGCCAGCGCCGGCAAGGCTTGCAGAAAGGGCTGCCTGGGACCCATGGGGGAAGCTTGTCATGAGGGGGCTCAGCATTGTTCCCCAGCCATCCCCTGCCCACTCCTCCTGGCCCTCGTCCCCAGAAGTAGTTATATAACGTGGGAAGGTCTCACAGGGAGCTAAACAATTTGTAGCCTATATTTTCAGGGAATTGCCCTTCCATCCATGTTTCTCTCACCAGTAACTGTTTACTGGTGTTTAGGTATGAGATGGCCTTCGATGGCCATGTGTACTGCCACTTGGGGAGACCAGACGGGCCACAGGGGCACAGCCCTTCACTGATTTGCCAGCTTCCCGAGCATAAAGCTCTGGGCCATGGTGCTGGACAAGACGCAGCGCCGATCCCCAAGGGGGTCTCTCCTTGCATGCGCTACGGGTAGACGCAGTTAACAGGCCCCTGACACACGAGAAGGCTGGGTGTGGGGTGGGGATGTGGAGCCAGAGCCAGGTCTCCTCTTGGGAAGGGAGGGGCCCAAAAGGGGGTCAGGAATGGCGGGTGAGGACATGATGCCAGCTGAGGAGCTTGTGGGCGGCGGCAGGGGAGACTCCAGGAGGCGTGGGGGCCTCCCATGGTCTGCTCTGTCTGGAATGCCACGTGGATTTCAGTTCAGGGCTGCAGGGACAGCAGGTGGAAGGCAGGGAGGAGCCAGGCGGTGGGCGCGGGCTGGTCCTGGAAGCTTTGGGAGGCAGAGAAGGTGATGTGGTCTGGTGGGTGTTTTAGCAAAGGCACTCGCTTGCTTGCAGCAGGGAGGATGGACCAGAGGTGGCAAGCTTGGGGACAGGGAAAGTGATTGGAGGCTGTCTTGGTCATCCAGGCTGGACCTGAAGGTGGCCTGGGCCTGTGAGAGGCTGAGGCTGTTGTGGTGGGAGTGGGCTGGGACCAGGGCAAGCCACAGCAAGGGGCAAGTGGACAAGGGCACCGGTTGCCGTGGAAAATAAGAAAGAGTGGGCTCAGTGGACCCCGAAGAATCTGTACTTGATGTGGCTGGTGGAACCAGGCAACCTGTGGAGGTGCTGAGCAGGGGAGTGACGTGACGCAGGTAGTCTTTCATCGAGATTGGGGCTATACCAGCAGCAGGGAGGGCAGTGGAGGAGAACGCAGGACAGAAAGGACAGTATAAGAGCTGTTTCCAAACCAGCAGGACTTGATCGGTGCTGGACAGGGCCTGGGGTTGAGGGGAGAGGAATGAGTCTCAGAGGGAAAGTTCTGAAAGGTAGAAGCCACTGACCTGGGCAGGGTTTTCTTGGCCTTGGTGCAGCAGAATGGGGGTGTCACAGGCAAAGGCAGGGGACTTGAAAAGGAGAGCCATCGGGGCATGACAGTGGGGAAAGGCGAGTGTGGTTTGGGGTGTGATGTCAAGGTGGTGGCAGCAAGACCTCCAGATAGGGACTGACGAGCCCTGGATGGGTGGCAGGGATGTGGGAGGTGGCTGTTAGAGTCACCTTGGCAGTGGACTTGCTGCCAGAGGGCAGGAGTGGATGGGACGAGGACAGAGGTGGGACGCATCATCGTTGGGGCCAGGAGGAAAGAGAGGAACCAGAGATGACCCAGAAGCAGCAGAAGAGCCTCAGGGCCACATGGCAGGGTGACCCCAGCATCCAGCTTGGAGGGAAGGACAGGAGGAGGAGGGCTGGAGCAGCCGGAGTTAAAGGTTCCCCGTGAGAGAGTCACGAGAGCAAACCCGGCAGGGGCCTGGTACAGGAGACAGCTGGACATCTTGGAGCAGGGCAGGCCCAGGAGGAGAACTTGGAAAGGGGACCACGTCCAAATCCCATTAACAGCTGATATGGCCCTCCACGGTGTGGCCCGCCCCTGTCCCGCTTCTCTACCACCCCCCCTGCTGCTGGTTTGACATCCGTTGGTTCCCCAAAGTCAGCTGACTTGCTCCCCTAATCCCGGCCATGGTCCCCTGTGGAGCTGGAGCACCCTCCTCCCAGCCCGTCCTTCTGGTCTCCACGAAGCCCCCTCTGATCTCCTGCCTCCTCTCCTCACCGACCTAGGTTGAGCATCCCTATTCAGACCCCCTAGGACCCCCCAGTGAGTGAGGGAGGAGCCCTGCCTGTCTGGCTCTTGGATATTACTCCTGGCCCCTTGATGGTGCCTGGGACATGGTAGTCACTCAGTAAATATTTGCTAACCGATTGGATGACTGTTAGTACTCTCAACAACCTCATCCCTGTTTTATAGATGAGGAATCTTAGGCTCAGAGAGTTCAGTAATTTGCCCAAGGTCTCACAGTCTCAGGTGACATCCAGGATTCTAACTTCTGAGGAGCTCAGAGCTCAAGGTTGAGCAGGAGTGCTTCCCCTGTGCAGCATGGCAAGCCAGGCAGAAGGACCGGGAGGTGGCCCGGGGATGGGGCCCCCATGCACACACAGGTGTCAGCCCCGTGTGTCTCTGGACAGCCTGAGGAGCTTTCCAGTGTCCTGCAGCAGGGGCACAGATGTGGAGGAGGGGGACTTGCCAGGCAGGTGGAAGGAGTGGTGACGAAAGCATCTGCTTCCCTCCCCAGGAGCGGCTCCTGCTGTCTGTCCTTCCCCGTCATGTTGCCATGGAGATGAAAGCAGACATCAATGCCAAGCAGGAGGATATGATGTTCCATAAGATTTACATCCAGAAACATGACAACGTGAGGTAGGGTGAGGCTGGGGTGAGGACGGGTTGGGAGAGCTGGACCCCAAAGGGGACATCCCATTTCCTTCCTTTCAAGAGGGCACAGCCCAACAGGGTGGCCTGGTGGCTTTGGAAAGGGCATTGTCTGGAGCACCCCAGCCCCTGCAGGTCTGTCGAGTGGATTATCACTGTGCCCCGTGTAACGTCCCTTGGGGGTGCTGAGATGGGGGCAGTTGGGCTACATGGAGAGGAGAGAGGAAGGAGGAGGAGAAATAAGGAAGTAGCACCACCAGCTTTTGGGGGAACCCACCAAGGGAGAACGAAAGCACAGACTGTGGACCCAAGTGTCACCCCATCGTCACATCGCCATCACCACCTGGCAGCTTCCGTGCCTTCCGAGCCAGGGGTGCCAGGCACTGACCAGGCATCGTCCACCTCATCGCTGTCCTCCGACAGTCCTGCGAGGTGGCCACCTCCATCAGCACCCCCAGTTTATACATCAAGCTCCGTCCTGTTTACTTTGCATATACTGTACTTGAACTTTTCTGTAATAAAAAGTTTAGAGAGAAAAACACCATGACAAAACAATTGGACAAATCCAGACTGTGGGACAGGCTACACCCTGGACTCTAAAAAATTGGTCATGAAGACAGAAAGAAAGGTGGGGGCTGTTCTAGGTTAATAGAGACTAGCAGGACCAAGGGTCCCCAGCCAGGCGGGGTAAAGCCAGGGCACAGCCCGGTCGGCGGCTCCAAAGCCCACGCCACCTTCACTGCGTGCCTGCTGCCTCCCTAGACAGAAGCCGTTGACAGCAGGGACGTGCAAACAGATATAGATTAATAGAGTGCAAAATCTGCTTATGAGTTCCATGGGGACATGAAGCGATATCGTGGCCTTCATCTAGGGTGGCTTCCGGGAGGGCCCAATAATCCTCCCATATGCCCAGAAAAGGAGCTGTGTGTTTGCCTTCGGGAGAGTTACTTTCTCCCTGGGCCATTTTCCTTAGGACCCATGAATCCTCTAAGGTTGCTGAAGAAAGGACTTTTTGAACTTCCCATAAAAGGATTAACTGGGATAATGCAAATTATTAAACACACATACACATTTGAGGTGAGGCTGGTGGCAGCCAGGTAAGGAGAGCTCTGCAAACTGGGCCGCCCAGTTCCCAGGTGTGCCCTGGGTCCAGAAGTGTCCATTCTGCCTATTCTCCTCCATCTGTCTCCCAAACACACTCTGCCTCTGGGAGAAGGATGTACCTGCACAACACATTTGTCCTTGCTTTTCAGGGTCTCCCAATGCCCCGGAAGCCCACCCGGGCTCCACTGTCAGGTAGGGACAGTGGAGCCAGCAGTGCTGCCTCGTCTCCCAGAAGGCTGCCCCTTGGCAAATCTCCATGTCCAGGAGTGTCCTGAGGGCCCAGCCACGGCCAGCTCAGAGCAGCGTGGACCTGCAGCCTGACTCCTGGCTTTGAGCCTTCAGGTGGCCTGGGCGTGCTGGTTTCCCTGCTCCTCCTCCTCACGCCCCCGTCCTCCCCTGGTGGGGTAATCGCTGGCAGGGAGAGTGCACACCGATGTGGAGCTTGCACGACCCAGCCTCTGCTCCGGGTGCTTTTGAATATTCACTCGGTCCCCACAACAAATGTAAGAGGTCCGTACTCAATTATCTCCGTCTTACAGGAGAGGAGAGCGAGACATGGAGATTAAGTAACTTGTCCAAGATCCTGTAGCTAGGTAAGCGGGAAAACTGCCTCCAGAAAGCGTTTTGATATCAGAGTCTTTACCTCGCCTGACTGCTGGACTGATGTTTTTGTATACCGAGGAGAAAGGAGCTTGTTCGAGGGTTCTGTGGGAGGGAGGTGGGGGAGCCCTCGGGCCAGCAGGACACTCAGAGGAGGGGGAGGAGTTTGGCAGTGTGTGCCTGTGCCTGTGTGTGTGTGTGTGTGTGTGTGTGTGTGTCACTGAGGAGCCAACAGCAGCTCCTGCAATCTGGGGTCTCCGCTGTAGGACATGTAAAGAAATAGCCTGTCCTATTAGAACACATCACAGAGGCTCAAGTTTTTCGGAAAGGGGTGGCCCACCAAGTGGTCCCAACACATATGAACTGAGCCTCTGAGCTCCCGCACCTGGAATTTTCTCTCTTGGTCCTGTCTTCACCATTGTCCCCGGCACTGTGGACAAAAATCGCTTTCCTTGATCGCTCTTAGCTCGGCAGAGATTTCGGCAGGTTTCACTTGTGCAGCAGAACACAAAGTCCAGAAAACGTGCTGCTCAGAACAGCCTGGCACTTCAGGCACGGGCTCTCAGCTGGCCCCCCTGCTCCCCTGCACCTCTGCCCAGTTCTTTGTCCTCTTACCCCTCTCCCTCCCACGAGGCAGGCACCATCTTGCTCCCCGTCCCATGGCTGCTGGCTCTTGGGCCCCCAGCCCTCCAGCAAGGGGGTTCGGTCAGAGGGGCTGACTCAGGCCTCTTGTACTGTGATGATCTAAAGGAATGGCTGACCCCCGGGTGACACTTGCTTCCCCTCCTCTCCCACGGAGGCAGATAAAAGAACAGCGTCCTAATCACAGAGTAGTCTGAGCATCAGACCCCAGCCTCAGTGAGGGTATTTCTGTCACATCCTAGTGCCAGGATCAATGACAACAATCAGGAAAGAGATGAAAGGAGAGAAAAACCAAGATGCCATAATTTTCATGGGGGTGGAGATAATTCTGACTCTGACATCGCCAGGAGAGAGGTGGCTGGTACACATCAGAGGCCACCTGCAAGCAATCACATGCAAATGTCCCACTGGGGCCTCTCCCTGTTCCGTGAGCAGCAAGGGGTGCAGCCCTTGATGGAAACACAGTGCTTGTCTGCTCTCTGTTTTGGGGTTGAACCTTTGGCTTGGGTTAGGGGTTGAGCAGTAGGGTGGGAGTGACATTATAGTTTAAAAAAGCACTTTAGGACTAGGCTCCCGGACAGCCAGGGGCGTATAGTGGTTAGGCTTGGGCTCTGGGGTTAAGCAGTCGTGCATGTCACCCCAGCTCTGCTGTTCCTAGCTGTGTGACCAGGACAAGTTACAGGCATTGAGCCACCCTGAACCTCAGTTTCCTCTTCTAGATAATAGGATAGGAAGAGTACCTACCTAAGAGGGAGTAAATGGGATAATGCACAGAATCTGGGCACATGACAAGTGTTCAGTACTTGTGAGCTGCTATTATTGTTGTTACTGTTATTTTTATGATTATTATCACACTTATATCAAAACAGAAAGGCCTGGGGATTTTCTAGTTGGAGAATGGAAGGGTGGTGAGTCACATTCATCAATTCTCTGCAGAGTTATAATATTTAGAGAGGGTGATGACATGCTGTTCTCTAGCCCCACCAAGAGCAAGGCCACAAGAAAAATAAATCAACTCCACAGTGTGACAGTTGGGCCTGGATCTAAGGACGGAGAAGAGACTGAAAGGGGGTCAAAGAGAAGAGCTTGACTTGGGCGGGGAGGGGTGACACACAGGGCCACCACTCTCTGTAGCCTCATTCTTCCCTGGCCCTGAGGAAGAATAGTTGTGCAGCATGCAGATCCTGGGGAACCAGTGAGGACCTGTATGGTGCTTTGGTGCTGAGCCACCACCAGCCACAGGTAGAGGCAGGCCAGAGGCCAGGGGACCCTTAGAGACCCCCCAGAGACACCCAGATGCCTCTCCTGTCTGATGTGTGATGACAGATGGAAGCATTTCAGCCCCTCTGGGAAGGTCAGCTGGAGCATGTCAGGCTATGGCTTGCAAGCTCTCATGCCCATCTCTCATGCCTCAGATCCCTGCCCCCTGCAGCCAACAGCACCGGGTTGGGGCCTGTGCTGTCCCCACTCCAGGGCAGGATGAGGGCCTCCAGGACATGCCAGCAGAGGCTACTCAGGGGGAGAAGGGCTCCTGGAGTGCTCCCTGGGGAGGAGAGAGATCAGTCAGCCTCAGAAGGGTTAGAGGAAGAGGCCAGCCAGAGAAGGCACCATGCCATGTGGGTCACAGTAAAGGTGGACGCAGACAGACCCTGGCACCTCCAGGTCAGTCTTGCCAAGTGGTCAGCCACTGTGCAATGAAGCGAGATGAAGGTCCGTGTTGAGCAGCCTGGTCTACACCCAGCTCTGCCACTTAGTGGCTGTGGGAACTTGGGCAAGGCACCTAACTGAGCCTCAGTTTTCCTCATCTGCAACATGAGATAGTCATGTCCATTCATGCATCAGTTCAACTAATGTTTTATGTCGGCTTTAATTGGTGGGGATCACCTACCACGCGCCCGGACACTCAGCTAGAGGCAGGAAGTATGACATGGATTAAGGTACACACCGTCTCTGCCACCACGAAGCTCACCTTCTGTTGGAGAAGACACACACTAAACAACGCATAATTTGTAACTTTCGAATTTATCCCACGCTTGCCTTGTGCTAGGCTCTCTGCGAGGAGTGGGAATAGTGACAGGGAGACGTGGACTTTGCAGGGTGTAAGTGTTAGACAATGCACCACTCTGTTATTCTGTTACGATTGAGATAAAAGGCACAAAGGTGCAGTCTGTAAGAGGGGCCAGCCTGGCCCAGGGCTCCTTGCAGGGCCGCAGGGAGGGGCGGGGGAGGTGGTGTGGGGAGAGCCCCCAGCCCACACTGGCCCAGGAGGCTGCAGGTGGATTGCTCTTGCGGCAGTCGGTCAGGTAACTCAAAACCTCAACGGTTTCGGGGGCAGAGAACGCCCCGCCCGCCCTGAGAGGACACTGAAGGACTCTCCACTTCCACAAGGCCCCTTCTGAATGAGGATGGCCCTGCACCTGCCTGGCCTGTCCCCAAGCTGGAGCCCTTAGGATGTGAAGGTCGTAGGTGGTGGGGTCAGCAAGAGATCGTTCCAGAGACCGTCCTTTGTGTGCAGGGAGGGAAGGCCGCCTCCTCTAGGGAGCTGGTCCTATGCCTAGAAAACATTCCTTCCAGGGCTCCATCTGTTGGGACCCCTTGGCGTTCAGGATGGAGTGACGGGGGTCTCGGTTCACCCGCCTGAATCGGAGCCTAATTCTCAGGCACCCAGAAGCCCTGTGGGACGCAGCCGGGTCCTGGCAGAGGGGCTGCTGAGCCTGGTGTGGGAACCAGGTCACCTGCCCCCTCCCCCACACCAGGCGTGGCAGGGTCTGGGGGAGGGACAGGCTGCCCGGTTCCTTCCTCGTTAGATCCCTTCTCTGCCCAGTGCCTCCGCTTTGAAGGTTATTATCTCCTCGCCTGTCTCCTTCAAGGACTTGGCTGCATTCCCCAGGTCGCTCCGGCGTCTGGCGCAGCCACCGTGTGGCTCTGAATTACAATGACCACGCCACAATGTCCGAGACGCTGAGGTCCCCGTGGGCGGACTGTGCACCCTGCAGGCGGAGGGTGGAAAATGTTTACCTCCAGTCCCGTCCCCAGCCCGCAGCCCCCGTGGGGATGAGCATGGGCACCCTGCATTCTATCTCAGCCTGTCAGTAAGACAGTGCTCTGAACTCTACTCCCGTGTCAGTTATAGATACAAGTGGGTCTTTATATTGTCGTTTTATTCAGTCCACAAACATTTACTGAGTTGCTACTGCGTGCCAGGCTGCCACTCTGAAAAGACACCGTCCTTGCTCCATGGGGAATGTCCAGCCCTCACGGTGACATAGGGCTGCCTGGGATGCTTTGGGAACACCCCGCTGGCCCTGTTGGGGGAGCCTCTGGGATTGGGTCTTTTTTTAAAAAGTGATTGATTGATTGATTGATTGTGTTAATTGTGATAGAAAGACATAGTGTAAAACTCACCATCTTAACCATTTTTAAGTGTACAGTTCGATGGCATTAAATACATTCACACTATGTGCTACCGTCACCACCGTCCATCTCCAGAACTTGTTTATCTTCCCAAACTAAAACTTCGTGCCCATTAAACACTAACTCCCCATTCCCTCTCCCCCCAGCCCCTGGAAACCACCATTCTACTCTCCGTGTCTGTGGATTGACCACTCTCGGTATCTCATATGTGAATCATTCAGTATTCGTGCTTTTTGTTGACCGGCTGATTTCCCTTAGCATCCTATACCGAAGGTGCATCCATGTTATAGCATGCGTCAGGTTTGTCTTCCTTTTTTAAGGTTGAATTCCATCGCATTGTATGTCTGTACCACATTTCATCTATCTGTGCATCTGCCAGTGGGCACAGGTTGCTTCGACCTTTTGGCTATTTTGAATAATGCTGCTATGAATATGGGGGTAGGAATATCTGTTCACACCTCTGCTTTCAATCCTTTGGGTCCACCCCAGAGTGAGATTGCTGGATCATATGGGGGCTCTATTTTTAGCTTCCTGAGGAGCTGCCGTGCTGTTTCCACAGGGGCTGCACCGTTTGACCTTCCTACCAGCAGCGCACGGGGCTTCAGTTTCTCCACATCCTCGTCTGGGCGGGGTCTCGACGAAAGGCCTGAGTGTCCCAGGACATGAAATGGGGGTCAGTGAGGAACGGAGCCCACAAAGACTAAGCCAACAAGGACTTAGTATTGTGGCTCTGTGGACCCAAACGGGGGTCCCTAGGGAGATAGGGAGGGAGAGGACACAGAGCAAAGAGGCGCTGACCGGTTGCACATGTCCAGCCATGTCTTTGAGACGACTGGCATCAGTTGTGATTTGTGATCCTGATTCTAATAAGAAAAATTCAGGCACAGGAAGAATTATTCTGGGCTGGGATGAGTTAAGGAAGACACCATGAAGACAGAAGAGATAGAATCAGGTCCTAAAAGAAGAATGTGATTTGATTTTGACCTTTTAAAAATAAACATTTTTATTATATGAAGGATAATATGTTCTTTGTAGAAAAATTAGAAAATAAGAGCAGTATAGAAAAGAAAATAAAAGCACTCACAGTCTAGCCGCCCAGAGGTTACTAACTCTTGCTAGGTCTTGGTGCAGTTCCTTCCTCCTTTTGTGTGCTTCTCCTTTAGGGAGCATGTCCCCAGATCTTTCCAGACTCTGTAAACAGAACATCCGCAGGTGCTGGTTCCATCGTGTGGACGGGAGGGGTAGGGTGCGGGTGGCAGGAGCGAGAGAGGACATCGGGTGGGTGGGAGGCCCCTGCAGCAGGCTTGAGGCTAGCAGGGTGGATTTCAAGACATGCCTTGACCCCAGGCCCTCTGGACCACGTCCTGACAGCCTGGCTGGTCCCTGGGCCCCTCCTCTTGGACTCCACTTGCTGAAGGAGAGTGGAGATGGTGCAGCTGTCCCAGGGCGGCTTCTCCCTTGGGTGGGCCGCGTGCAGACACCGTGAGCTCAGCATGCTCGCCTGGGCCTTTCCTACTTGTCCTTTCCCAGCCCGTGGCCTCGCATGGCCGCAGGGCTGCTGCCAGTTCCCATACCCCTCTCTGATCTCCTTTCTGCCACCTTTCTGAAAACAGCCCTCTGGTGTCTGCCGTCAGCCAGTGTTAATAAGACCACACCTGGGCGTGTGAACTCACCTGGCAGACATGAATGACTCCTCGCTCCTCCTTCAGCTCACCGGGGGCAGGAACTCACATGACTCTCCAGGTGGATGATTTGGAGCAGATAGAGGGGGCACACTGCAGGGGACTGTCCTCTTGGTCGAAAAGAAACCACTGGCTGATTCAGAGGCCCAACCATGTCAGCCTCCCCAGCCCACACTGGGGCCTCCCAGGCACTTCTTGCCCTGCCAGACCCTGCTCCCCTGAGACCATCACCTCCTGACATCCTGGGAGTTGGGCTGAGACCTTGCCGTCCTCTCTTCCTGCCCTCACCCCGTGGGCCCTGCACAGTTCTGGACGTGGCCGCAGGAGACCAGAAGAGCCAGTCATCAGCACCGCCGACCCGCCCAGACCACTAGCAGAACTCAGCTCCTGGGCATCCTGAGATGCCGCAGGACGTGGCTCTCTGCACAGGAGCAGGGCCAGACGCTGACACCTTCATAAAGTCACG
This sequence comes from Cheirogaleus medius, assembly GCA_008086735.1. Lineage (NCBI taxonomy): Eukaryota > Metazoa > Chordata > Mammalia > Primates > Cheirogaleidae > Cheirogaleus > Cheirogaleus medius. The sequence continues at coordinate 50,919,155 of VBSM01000272.1, forward strand.
GGCCTGCTGGCAGCAAGAGGGAGCACCCGTGTAGATGTGCCTCACCAGAAACCCTGTGGGTGCAGCAGGGCCGAAGCCGCTCCCAGGGCTGAGGGGCCGATTGTGGTCACTGGGACTCGTTGCCTCCCACTCTGGCCCCCAGAACAGGTGCAGGCGACCGTGAGTGACGGAAGGCAGGCAGTTAGGGAGGTGCGCACAGCCAGTGTGGCCCTCCCCCAGCTTCTGAGCACCCACCACGAGGCCTGATCCTCTCGCCAAGGGGATCTCTCTAGCGGGAGCTAAGCGGTCAGTTAGCGCCTTCCTGCACCCCCGGCTGGCGCTGCGCGGGGAATGGTCCTGAGCATTGCCCAGGAGCAGATCAGAAAATCTTGGCCAGCAGAACAGACAGTCTGCTGTTGGATAAACCTTGTAAAACAGAGGAGCCTCCAGGAGTGACAGTCACTAAGCAGAGTCCTCCCCCAAAACGGCAGAGAAATGTGACTTTGCCTGTGACAGGAGGTGGGGGGATGTGGAGGTGGCAGAGTTTCCATAAACATGTGGGGGAGACTGCGGGGGCAGCAGAGTTGGGACCTCAGGGAGCTCGGAGGCCTTGCTTTTTGTGACTTCCTCCTGGCTGGCTGGTGACCTGCCCTTGCTTCCTCAGTGGCTGGGGGGACAAGGGCTCACTAAGGTCCAGAGAGGTCATCTGTGGAGAAGGACGATGACCACAGGCCTGGCCTGCCTGAGTGGCCGGGTGATCTCAGGCAGATGCAGGGGGTCAGAGCTCGGCGAGGCCCAAGGTCCACACACATCTGCTTGTGTGTCGGGGGTGGCCCACCCTCCTCCTCCCCACTCCCCGCCAGGTGCGGTGGGTTACCTGGCCCAGTGGCAGTCCTGCCTCTGCTGGGTTAGGAGACTTTTTCCTCCCAACCCTGGGGTCTCGCCAGTCCCCAAAGCCAGGTTTTTGCTGTGTAGCCTCAGACTGGGGGTAGACCAGGTCATGCTGCCTGCCTGTCTCACGTGTGAAACACTGATGTTAGCCAAAGGGACGCTCGCCGAACATGTTCCTTAATTCATGTGCAGCTGATCTTAACCCCAACTCCCTTTGGTTTTGATTTCTTGAGAGATAAAAAAGAATTTCCAGAAAACTATGTAAAGGCTGCTTTTACAGACTCCTTCTCCCTAGGTGGAGTGGGGTGGCCACCTGAAAGACAGGGAGGTTGCGGGGGGGCCAGGATGGTGTCTGCAGGCTCTGTCCCCCCAGCATGCAGACACCTCATACCTGCCTCTGGTGGGGGAAGGAGCCCGTCTGCCGGACCCCAGGCATCAAAGCTTCCGGAGAATCCACACTCCCTTCCATCTTCTGACCCCCACCCAGTAGCTGCTGCGTTGGAGCAGTTTTCTGACGTCCTGAGTCCTGTGTCTTCACAGAACAGGGTCTCTCCTCTCTGCTCCTCTTCCTCCTTGCCTTTTCTTCTCTTCCTCTCATTTATTTTGTTTTTCGTCCCTGCATCCCCATTTCTCTCACTCTATGACCTTCCTCCTGCAGTTGGCTTTGCTAATCCTGGCTGGGATCAGAGTGGCTGGAGGAGCCAGAATTTGGGAATGGCTCAGGGCCCGGGGGCTGCCCTCCTGGGTGTTTCCTGGGAGGCCGGGCAGCCTGGCCAAAGCCTGGTGGCCTGGTCTGTTTCCATGTCACTGTGTGTGAGCAGGCGAGCAGCTGCTGAGAGTCCCCTCTCGGTGGAGTCCTGGACCCCCCCAGGGGCCGCAGCAGCCCAGCACCAGCCCTCCCGCCTCCCTCCGCTCCATCTACCAGGCCAGAGCCTTGAATTATGCCTTTAATTTGTCTGCGGGGCCAACAGACCCCTACACTTACTGGGTCAGCTCCTGGAGCGTGGAGCCAGGTTGCCTGCGTGGCCTGGGCAGGTGACTCAACTTTTCTGTGCCTCAGTTTTCTCACCCCTAAAAGGAGGAGTCTGACCTCACGGAGTGACTGTGAGGTGTGAATGAGTTCATCCACGTATGAGCTTAACACAGTGTCTGTTTTAAAATATAGATTTTATTATGATGCAGGTGTGGTAAGGCCAAGAGATCAGGAGACGAGTGCCACCAAGAAGACTGTTACAGTTCTGCAGAGGAGGGGACACAGGGGGAGGCACCGGGGTCGGTCAGGGGCAGTGGGGCGAGGGGGAGACACATGGGCAAGAGCCTTTGCCATGGTTTCTGCGGGAAGGAACAGGGGAGGCTGGGCAAGGAGGTTGATGGTCGGCTGGTTGGAAGAATTTCCTTGCACTCCGGGGTGTAGGAGTTGTCCCAGTTGCCTGGTCCGTGTCCCTGGGGTGATCAGGGAGGGATTAGTGGTCAGCAGAGTCTGGACCGGGCGGTTTGCACATGCGAGGCGCACTCTAAGGGAACTGGCTGGCCCTGGGAGGCACAGTCTCTCCACGTCAGGCCTCAGATGTCCAAGCATTAGAGCAAAAGGATGTGCTTAGGCAAAGGGTTTGGTGTGTCAGTTAGCCAGGAGGAATAAACGGTATGTATTTGAGGTGACGGATGTTAATTAGCTTGATTCAGACACTCCGTGTTGTATATATGTATCGTAGCATGACTTTGTACCCCATAAACATATACCATTGTCACCTGTCAGTATTCAATTTAAAAAGACATGCTTAATACATCCACACACATTTTGGGAGTAAAATGACAAAATATGTTTAGTTCTACATTCTTCATTTTAAACATGAAACCGTCAGTTCTGGAACCCCGGGAGTCGCAGCGCGTGGTGGAAAGAGCACAGACCTTGGGGCGAGAGTCGCACTCTGCTGCTGCCTCCGGCTTCTCGGCCCACGTCTGTGGAACGGGGTCGCCAGGCCTCCCCTGCGGGGCAGTCGGGAGGACCCCTCGAGATGTTGTGTGGCGTTACCTTCAGCGTCTCAGTACCTGAGAGTTACCATGTTTTGTGCCCTTTTTAGTAAAAAACCTTCAGGGGCCTATATGCATTCTGGCCCTGGGGACTTTCCCCTGGTCATCTGTTTGCAAGGAAAAGGAAAACATTTCCAACCTAGGGAGCGCAAGCCGCAGAAAGGGATGAAAGATCTGTTACCAGCTGTGCACGGAGGACCCGGCAGGGACAAGCTAGGGCTTCCAGAGACGCTGACAGGCTGTGCCTGCCTCTTTCTCCTCCCTGGGCCTCTCTTAGTCTGTCCCTTCTAGGGGACTCCCTCGGGATGGAGGGCTGGGGTCTGCTTCAGTTGGATTCCCTTCGGTGTGGCTTTGTAGGGCCACCACTGTGGCCTGAAGAGTGTTCCAGAGCAGAGGTGCAAAAGGCCCCTCGCGCCTAGGCCCGGCCCAACTACCCTGAGGGGCCACTCAGAGGTCAGCGCAGGCCTGAGAGGCGACAGAGCTGGGGCCGGGCCCCTGTCTCACGCCCTCATGCAGCACACCCCCAGGCCTCATGCCCCTTCCCCTCCTTTCCTCCAGGGTGGGAGTGGGATGCAGGGAGGGCACTGAGACAGGGACAGCAGCAGGGAGCCAGCGTCCTTGGCTGCAGTGCCAGGGCCACTCTGTCCCCTGGCCAGCGGTGTTTAGAGCCCCCAGACTCTTGCAGGCCTGAGGAGCCCCATGCGGGCGCTGGCTGCAAACTCTGCCTAGCCTGCCTCACCGGGTCTGCCCTGATCCCTCGGGCTGCTGAGCCAGAATACCGCAGACGGGGGCTGACACACAGCAGAAATGTGTTTCTCCCGGTTCTGGAGAGTGGCAGTCGCTCAGGGTGCCAGCACGGGTGGGTTCGTGAGGGCTGTCTTCCAGACTGCAAACCGTCAACTTCTCCTTGTGTCCTCATGTGACAGAGAGGACTAGAGAGCGCTCTTGGGTCCCTTTTGTAAGGGCACTAATCCCTTTCACGAGGGCTCCATCCTCATGACCTAATCACCTCTCGCAGGCCCCACCTCCGCATACCATCGCACTTGGCATTAAGATTTAACATACGAATTTAGGGGGCACGAACATGTAGTCTATAGCAGGGTCTCCCCTCTCCTGTCTCCCCAGCATCCTGTTTGCCGACATCGAGGGCTTCACCAGCCTGGCGTCCCAGTGCACTGCCCAGGAACTGGTCATGACCCTCAACGAGCTCTTCGCGAGGTTCGACAAGCTGGCCGCGGTGAGTCGCCCTGCACCTGGGCCGGGGTGGCCTGGCCTGGGCTGCTGAGGGAGGGTGCCGTGGTCGAGGACCCCCTGAACCCCAGGGCTGGCATGTGCCAGGGCGTGCCCCGCTGGGCAGAGCCCACTGTTGGGAACTGGTGACAGACAGAGGGGTCACTCAGGCCGTGACTTTGTATCCTCACACCCCATGTTGGCCCTGGTGACACACTCAGTTGGAGATGCTTTCAGCAGTGTCACTGGCCATGAAAGAGAGTGTGGGGGAGCCCTCCACGCCCCCATCGTGGAAGGGGGTGGCAGGGCCTGTAGGTCATCCTGCCCACACCCCTAGCAGAATTCCTGTCTGGGGCAAATTAGGTGCCGTAGAGCCACTTTCCAGAGCGATAAGAGGATGAGCCTGAATTTCCCTGGCCTGCAAGCAGCCACGTGCCACTCCCTAGAGGCTTCCAGAAAGAGGACTCTTTGCCGTTTGTACAAATTGGAATTAACACTCCACAGCAGCGAGTAGTGAACGGCAGGTTCATTCACTGGGCCGCTGTTTACACTGCTGTTGTCCTTTCCCAGCTCTGGGCCTTTGCAGAGTTGCGATGTGTAAGTGGCCACTTGATGTAGTTTCCACTGGCGGCTGGACACGCTCCCCTTTGCACGCACAGCACGCCAGGCCTGTAGTTGATGAGAGGCTGGTGCTGTCGGGGCCGGTGCCAGGGCCTCGGAGGGCCTTAGGTGGTGGGCTCACACTGGCTGATGACTTCTGTCACTCAAGTGAGGAGAATGGGTGCGTGCCTGGCACTTGGGCACTGATGGGTCTCAGATGAGCCCAGACCACACAGGCACTGGAGTCTCAGCATCCTAACTACTTTTGGGAGCCAGACTTGGCCAGCTCATAATGGATGATTAATCAGTTAGGACTGACGTTCCATCTCAGTTCCAACTATGCATTGATAGTGGCCTTTGGGGTGCCCCTACAGCACCTGTCTCTCAGCAGCAGTGGTGGACAGGAACTTCAGCTCCGTCAGTCTCTTGGCACTCACGTGCTTGCCTGTTTAGCAAAACTTTTTTTTTGATAAAAATTTCAGACAGATTGAGAGTCTGGTGAGCTTTTGCTTAAAGCTTTTTTCTGCCTGCCTCTGTCTTTTTGAAAAAGAAGAATCAGAAAACCATTGATAAGCTCTTAGGCCACAAGTCAGTGTGCACTCCTGGGGCGTGGTGCAGATGCGGAGACCCTCCCATGTGGGCTCGGGGCCTTCCCTAAGCTGGCAAGGCTGTCCTGCTTGCGGAGCTCCAGTGGACCAGCTAGATGCTTCTCGGGCCTCAACAGAGGCTCATTAAAAATGAGCTCCTGAGCCTGGGGAAGCTGGGTTGCCTCTCCTGTCCCGCCGTCCCCACCATCCCTCCCGCCCCCATGTCTCCTGACAAGCCGGTCCCAGGACCATGCAGAGTCCTGGCACTGGGTCTGTGCCCACTGCCCTAAAAGGCAGTTATTCCAGGCTTGGGGTGGATCTGTTTGCTTCCCATTTCTTTCCCTCCCACTTCTCTTTCCTACTATTTTTAATTTTAAAAATTAATTTGCTTTCCAGGAGAATCACTGTTTACGTATTAAGATCCTGGGGGATTGCTATTACTGCGTCTCGGGGCTGCCTGAAGCGAGGGCCGACCATGCCCACTGCTGCGTGGAGATGGGCATGGACATGATCGAGGCCATCTCGTAAGTGCCTGGCCTTGGAGCTGTCCACCCCACCGCCCAGGTGGCCGACTGAGCCCCCGGCTGCCGCATGGGCCCATGGAGGGTGGGGTGAAGCTTCTCCCAAGGACCACCCGCCCAAGCTTGACTTGCACCTCCAGACTCTGCCTTCTCCGGGGCTTCTTTCTCCACGGCAGCCTGGGAGCTCTGCCCAGAGGAAGCGCGTAGGAAGGGAGGCTTGCAGGCTCCAGGAGAGGCTTGCTGGCAGCCGTGCTGGGCCCCGTGCCGTGTGAGGGCCTTGTACTTCTAGTGCTGGTGTCGTCTACAAACACCCAGCCAGGTGTAGGCCCTGCTGGCTCCACTTCCCCAGATGGGAAAGGCTGGGCTCACGGGGAGGGGGTGGGTGTTAAAGGAGTCCCCAGAGATTACTACTGGGCAGGTGGATTCAAATGCAGGTGTTCCCATTTTGAGAGAATCCATTCTTCCTGTGAGCAATAGCAAAAAGGCTCTTTGGCCAATTCTTGGTCATCACTGGCATGGAAGGAGCCTTGGTCATTGCAAAATGTGGACGATCCAAGCTTACATGTCAGCTAGAGAGCAAGTCAGACTTTGCGTCCAGGTCCAGTAACTTTGGACTTTAGAGATAAGCCTGGACGGGGCAGAGGAAATGACACAGATGACAAGGTTAGAGGTCAGAGTGGTGGCCAGGAAGGTGGCCGAGCCTGTTGGTTTGGCTCAGTTCCACTGGGCAGCGTTCTCTGAGCGCCCCTGCGTGTCTGGGCTGGACAGTCCCTCCTAGATGCAGTCTTGAGGGAGAGAGTCCCGGGCTCCCGTCACTCTGATTCAAGGCGTGTCATGCAGATGCTACCAGGTAAGGGAGGCAGACATTTGGGGGAGGGCCCAGAAGGGGGGATTCAAGTCCACTGAAGGGATCGAGAGAGTTTTCACGAAGGAGGTGGCTCTGGAGCTAAGCTAAAAAGACAGAGTGAGACATCATCATCCTAAGCAAGTGTCCAAGTATGGATGGAAGGAACAACTCCAGTAAAGGTATTTACCAGGTTGGCTCGGGACAACAGATAGGCTGGATGGATGATATAAATCTCCCCGGAGCGGTGTCAGTCTCTCGCTGATGGGAGCGGCGGGGGCAGGGAGTCTGTGTGGTGGTCCCAAGTCAGACTGCAGGAGACTGCTGGTCCCACAGCTGCCTGCCTGGGCCTGTGCCCAGTGTGTCAGAGAGGGTTCAGGCCCCTAAAAAGTGCAAACTGTGTACGGCCCCCTCCCTACTCCAGCTCCCATACCTTCTCCCTCAGGCCCCGGGCAGCTCCTGTGAGCCCCAGACACACGCCTGGAGATGTGATTTCCCTCTCCACCTCTCACTGCTCGCCCCGCCTGAGGGGTTACCAGTACGCACGGAAGGCCCACCCCATCTACTGGGGACCCCAGATGTGGCTACGTGGTGCACATGGTGGGGACTGAGGTGTCCTCTGAGGCATGGAGCACCCCAAGACCCCTGCGCCTGCCCAGGCTCCCCTTCTCTAAGCAGGACGTGTGCCCTCCCTCAAAACCAGTTAACCACCTTTCCCCATCACCCTGACGTCCAGGAAGCAGCAGTGTGGATAAATCCAACAAACAGATCATTCAAAAGACGTTTCTGTCTTACCCACAAGAGCAGTATACGAATAGGGCTTGGAGTGGCTGTAACTTCCCTGTTTGGTTCAAGTCTGCACGCAAGTGCATTTACACTTTTCTGCTCACAGTTCAATTGACGAGGGAAGCTATGGCCAGAGGGGTGGCAGCCGGGCCCTGTGTGTTAGTGTGAGGCGCCACGCCACCTTGTGGCCACGCTGGGAAACAGCCCGGCCCACAGCTCCCTCAACTGACAGCCTGGACCACTCACCTGCAACCCCGCCCCCAGACCCCTCTGGGTGGGACATTCTGAGACTCTCTGTGGGCTGGACAGAGAGAGATGCCTCTTCCATCCCTGCACCTTTGCCTTTCCTGCACCTGCAGCCTCACCCCCACTCTGTGTGCCTGGCCCTGACCCTCTCCCAGCCTTACCCCTGCTCCATCCCCAGGTTGGTCCGGGAGGTGACAGGGGTGAACGTGAACATGCGCGTGGGAATTCACAGCGGGCGAGTACACTGCGGTGTCCTTGGTCTCAGGAAGTGGCAGTTCGACGTCTGGTCTAACGACGTCACGCTGGCCAACCACATGGAGGCCGGCGGCAAGGCAGGGTGAGTGAGGGCCGCGGGTGGTGCAGGGCCCAGGCTTGGCTTCCCGCTCAAGCCCACGCAGGTGCCCGTCCTGAGGAGGCGGGCATGGCGGGCAGCACAGGGTAGAAGGCCCCTTACAGGCTAAGGTGGGCAGAGCTGAAGTAGAAACTCCTCTACGCCACTCACCACACCATGGGCCAATTGTAGGGAGCATCATCTTGGCCTTCCCCGAGACTTGGCCCAGAAGGTACTTACACAGAGCACGGTGGCTCGTGAGATGTGCCAGGTAGAGTAGCGTTTCAGAGTGGGGAGGAGCCACAGGGGGTTTGGGGCAGCCAAGACAGGAAGGAGGCAGGCCTGGGGTGTGCAGGCAGGTGGGGGTGGGGAGCCTGCTAGGCTTGGGGAATGGTGAGGAAAGGCACAGGTGTGGGCAAACAGTATTTCCAAGAAGTGGAGGGAGAGCAGATGGCCTTTTAGGGACGACCAGGAGAAACAGCGCCTGTGTTAAGAAGGCTCGAGTGCCAGGCGGGGGATTTGGACTCTGTCCTGTAGTCAGCAGACGCCATCACTGACTTCTGAGCAGGAGCGAGGGAGGGGCTGGCAGAGTCGTAGGCCGGGGGCCGTGTTCTCCTGGGCAGGCCGGCGGGAAGGTCCTGCCAGGGCGTCAGGTGTGAGGTGGAGTGGCTGCCGTGGGCCTGCACTACGGGAGGGATGCAGTGCCGGGCCGGGGTGAGCACCGGAGACAGAGCTTGGGGTCCTGGGGTTGAGATTGCGGTGAATCCAGAGCTGCGGTTGGGTGTCATGTGGGAGCCCAGTTCTGACTCCGCATTTTCTGCCTCCCCCACCCCCACCTGTAGACGCATCCACATCACCAAGGCCACACTCAACTACCTGAACGGCGACTATGAGGTAGAGCCGGGCTGCGGGGGCGAGCGCAACGCCTACCTCAAGGAGCACAGCATCGAGACCTTCCTCATCCTGCGCTGCACCCAGAAGCGGGTCCGTGGCCTGGGGGCTGGGGCTGGGGGGCTCCATTCTCTTGGGGAGGGACATCTTCTTGGCTTGCTGCTTCCTTCGTTTTTCCTCTTTCCTTGAGTAAACTCATACAGTTGTGGTTCCTGCCTCTTCGAAAGGACAGGAGAGTTGCACAGGTGGCGGCAGAGAGGGCATGTTTGCATTGTGCTTCTGTTGCAGAAGTGCCCGGGCCTCAGGGCAGGTAGCAGCAGCACACCGAAGGCCGCGGGACGGAAGTGAAGCAGCAGGGAATCTGTGCATGCTGTGTATTTCACCTCCATCTCTCTCCTTTTCCTTTTCCTAGGTGGACGTTTCTCGTTATTTTTCTCTCTCTCTCTGATACATACTATATATCAGTGTCTGTCTCTGCACGCACGTGTGTGTCTTTGTTTCTCCAACCTCTCTCTTTCCCCGCTTTCCCTTTCTAGCCTCTTTCTTCCCCTTTGTCTCAGCCCACACTTGCCGAAACATAAAACTGAATTATTAGCAGACTTCAGTGTTCTATTTTTAATAGTGTCATGTTCCGTGTTCTAAATTTTTAAAGTGAATGATGAGAACATTTTATATTTCTCCCTACATTAAAATGCCTTTTACCCCTGAGTCTTTCCATTGAATATATGTGTTGGTCAGTGCCCTTTGATGGAGAGAAGCTTCCCCATCTCTCTTCCTAAGAAGACTAGAGACAAAATTAAGCTGTGAGAAGAGTTCAGAGAAAATCTTGGAGGGCAGCACGAGTGGACTTTTAAAGGGAGGCAGTGCTGTTTGGGGCGGGTGCCCATGCCAAGAGGGACAGCAGAGGGACACCTTGTCCCGCACACCCAGGACATGCATCCTGGCCACAGGGCCCTTTCGGGAGCTGTATCAGACCCCCACAGACACCAGGAAGAGGGACGGGAAGATTCTTCAGGGCACTCTGGGGAGAGCCCTTCATGGCCTAACTGATACATTTGTAGACGTTTGCTGGTTGTTTGGCTAGAAAATCCTCCCAAGGCCTCCAGGCCACCTTCCTGCCCTCCACCCTGGGCCCCCTTGCTCTTGGCTCCTCCAGCCTGATGAGTGGCCCACAGAGGGTTAAATGGAGGCAGAGAGAGTGACAGCCCCCAGCAGTGTCAGCTGAAGCAGGCTGAGTGCCCCCATCACCTTGTCTGATGAGGAAGGAGTTGGGGGGCAGCCACCTCAGGCCTTCCCGTGCCTCTCCAACCCCCCACCTCTTGCGCCCATTTGGAAGGATGGACAGACAGAAGTGCTGGGGAATGTGTTGGCCCACAGGCAGCTGACTGAGTCTCTGTTTGCGCATTTGTACATCGTACGTACAGTGTGTGTCAGCCCTTGAATCTGTAACTTCACTCACCCAGACCCCCTGGGAAGCTGCTTTCTGGGTGGCAGGGGCCTGGCCGGCTGCCGTCTCTGCTGGAATGTGCCTGTTTTGGAGAAGTTGAGCAGAGGTTGGAATCCCAGGTCTCCTCTCCTTCTGTCACCCCCTGGGCACCTTCAGACTCAGACTCTGCCCACCCCTGAGGCTGCAGGGAGAGCAGAACCTGATGTGGCACCACAGGTTGACAGTGACCAAGTTGGGAGGCTCTGGCAGGAGCCGGCCTGCTCGCCTGGGAGAGCAGAGGTGAGGCTCAGCCCCTCTGGACCTCCCACCCCCAGGGTAGGGGGAGCAGAGGAAGCACAGGCCTCAGGGAACCGAGCCATCCATGGGATGGAAGGACGTGAGCGCTGGTTCTGGGAGGCACCAGCGGTAGCATCTTGTGGTCAGACTTATAGGAACTCGTACAATGGCAGTGTTCCCTTTGCTTTCTCATGAGACCGATTCTCGTATTTTGCTGCTCCCCCCAGCCAGCCAGGGCTGGCCTTAGGCACTTTGGAGGGATCTAGAATGCTTCCCTGAGAGAGCTCTAGGATCTCGGCAGACATCTGAGCTCCAGGGCTGTGCAGAGGGAAGGGGGCAGCTGCCTTAGCCCCTTACCTGGCCAGGTACCGTGTCCGTGGGAGAAATGAGGCGCTCCCTGCTTGGGTTCCTCCCATGGCCCTGCCCGCAGGCTGATATGTCTGTGTTGGTCTCCCAGAAAGAAGAGAAGGCCATGATCGCCAAGATGAACCGCCAGAGGACCAACTCCATCGGGCACAACCCACCACACTGGGGGGCCGAGCGCCCCTTCTACAACCACCTGGGTGGCAACCAGGTGTCCAAGGAGATGAAGCGGATGGTGAGTGGCTGGCAGGGCAGTGTACAGGCAACACTGTCAGGACCAGGGCCTCCCGTGGGTGTGAGGGCTGGGTCAGGCCCCTCATGCCCGCCGGAATCTGGGGAGCCATGGAAGGAAGTGGAAGTGGGGTTCACCCCAGCTTTGGACTAGGAGTTGGAGCACCTGACTTCTGTCCCCAGGCTCTCCCCATGTGCCTCGTTTGGCTTTGGAACAGAGTGGCGTTTCCCTTTCCTCCCTCCCTCCCCCTCGGCAGAGCTTGCTGGTGCAGTCTGAAAGCAGGCCCAGCTGGTGACACTCAGGGTCCAGCCAGAGCCCCAAGCTGTGTCCTGGCACTCACTGTCTGGTGGGGCCCTGGGGAGTCTGGTGGGCACCACTTCCAGACCCCCTTCCAGCACCTACTGTATTTCCAGGGCCATTGAAGCCACACCTTTGGCTCCGTTGCTCAGAAACCATCCTAGTGCTTTCGGGCAAGTGCTAGGTGGTGGCGCCCTCACCCTGTGTGCTGAGAAACACCCCCTCGAACACCAGGGGTCCTACCTGCCTTGGAGAACAGACACTCAGCCACTGCTGCACACACCAGGGGTGGGCTAATTCAGGGGGCCCTGCCAGGGCTCTGGCAGCAATAACGGAAAGATGGGTTCAGGGCGTGGGAAGAAGAGGAGGAGAGACAACAAGAAGCCAGGTTAGTTACCGCAGTGTTTTCTTTCCTTCTGTCTGAGAATGTGGCTTCTGCCTCTCGGGCACACTGCTCATCTCAAGGGCACCTCATTCCCAGGTGGGAGTTGCCCACTGAGGGATGCAGAGGAGGGACGATGTGCAGGGAATGGGGTGTGCGGCCACTCGGTAGAGAAGGTGGGGCCCCAGGCGTGGGGTCTGTGGAACAGACCAGGTTGACGTTGCAGGAGAAGGGATCAGGGACAGGCTGCACGGGAGTCTAGCCCAGTCTGCAGACAAAAGCCAGGGCCCTAAAGGAGGGCACAGGCTGGGGACCCAGCCACTCTGCTGCTTGCTAGCCAACAAGTAGCAGATGACACAGGTTTAAGGAAAATGTACAGGAGGAAAACTAATCAAGTCAAGACCTCCATTTGGAGCACAGTAAAGCGGCAGCTGCGGACACCCACGTAGCCAGGGAGCAGAGTGGACGAGGCCCGCCTCCCCCAGGGCTCTGGACCGCGACATCCACAGCCCTGGTCAGTGCCACCTAGGGCTCCGGCCACCAGTCTCCTGCCCCAAGGGCCCTCCTCTAAGCAAAGAGCAGTTGGCCGACCCTCCCTGTGGTCGTCCCCTGCAGACTCTGCCCCCTTGGCCTCCAAGGTCAAGGAGACGAGAAGGAGGGGAGGACTGCAAGCAGGACAGCAGCAGGGAGTGGGGAGGGAGGCAGAGAGATGCAAAAGCGAGCAGGGAGCCATCAGCAAGCAGGAAAGGGCTGGGCAGTTTCCATTTCAAATCCTTGGAAAGGCATTTTTTAGTGATATTTGGTGTAGGTTGCATCTTTAGTTATTTCAGAGTCTTAGAGAGGCAGTTTGGACTGTAAGTGCGGTTTGGCGGGCATATTAATCATCGTCAGGACAAGGAAGCTTGGGAGGATTAGCAGTCAGGGCTGTAACCGGGAAGGGCTGTCTCAGGGAGGAGGAGGCTGTCGGGAAGGCTCCTCTGGTGGTAACTGCTGCTCCCAGCAGGGAAGGCGACAGCCTGTGGGAGCAGGGGCTCCCCGTCCTGGTGTCCTCTGAGGGGGCTGGCACCAAAGGACCACCTCCTGGCCCCACCCCAGCCTGGCCAGTCGGAGCCTCTAGGTTGGGGATGGAGACAGGGTCCAGCAGCTGCCACACAGGCCATTGACTTTCGGTATTAAACTTGCCTGAAATCTTTAAGAAAGATGCACAGGAGGAGAGCTTGTACCATGACTTGCCAACACGGGGTAAGTTTTATGAAAAACGTCCACTAAAGATGGGATGGGCAAGGGGGAATTTGACAGAGCAGTGACCAAGAACAGTTGGAAAGGAATGAACCTGTAGTTAGCGGTTTATTTAGATCTTTTTCCAACTTTCACTCAACTTTTAAAATGCAGTGATGAGCTGTGCTGGCTTATGTTTAGGCTCAAGTGTTGTAAGGTCTTTAAGGTTATTTATTAGTGAAAAGGTCGCCAGTGGAAAGGCATGTGTGTGCACTTAAGCTCGTGTAACCAAGCCCAGGAGCGGCCTGCAGGACGAGGCCCAAGTGCTGGGGTGGGGGCCATGGCAGGCTGGGAGAGGTAAGTAGCAGTTGTCCTAGAACCAGGAAGTAGGTGGCAGGACTTGAGCCCAGTCTGCTGGACTGCATCCTCAATACTCCACTGGTGTGGTTTGTGGACCGAAGTGTTTTCTGACCTGTTATCAATTCACCGGCCCAACCTGTTGCTGAGCTGTCCGCACCAGCATGGCAAGCAGTGTGGTTAGAACCGACACAGCTCCCTGCTCAGTGTGAAAGTAAAAAATGGGTCCCCAATGCCAGCCTCAGCAGATGACCAAAGAAGCACTTGAAAAAGTAAAAAACAGGCTTATTAAAAACAGTTCAGGTTCCTTTTTGAGCTGTAGGAACCAGCATATGTATAGTATACCACAGTTGTTCCCGGTCTCAGAGCAAACTTGCTGGCTCATGGGGTGGAATTCAATGGGCGCTCAATCTGCAGAGAGCCCACCGTCCAGTCCGCTGCTGCCCGGCCGTGCCGTGCTCTGAGGGACCCTGGGAGAGTCAGCACGGGCCTGCCCTCCAGAGGGAGCACTCAGGGGAGCGACACCCTCTCCTCCAGCCAAGGCTGGGGTGGGGAAGCAGGGCTGGTTTGCAGCCTGCGGGGAGGGCCTGGCGATCCTTAGAGGATGAGGAGAAACATCCGGCTTGCCTGGGCAGAAGGCCGCTGGGCCATCCAGACCTCAGCGCCCATAGCGGATCCTTGGCAGAGGCTGCCGCGGCTCTAGGAGCCCTCAGCTGGGAGCAGAACAGAGAGAGCACCTCGATGCCACTCGGGCCCCGTGTCTGTTTCAGCTTCTGGTGGCTCTGGCTCGCAGAGAAGAACATAAATCCCTTTCTTTGTATTTTCAAACCGTGTCCTCACTGGGAATGAAGACAGGTGTGTTCATTTGGATTTTCGGTTCACCCCGCATTTGCTGGACTCCACCTGCCCATCAGAGTGCTCCTCACTGGGCCTCAGAGATGGGGTCATCCGGTCCTTGTCCTAGCAACCTGAGCTTCTTCTGAACCTTGTGTCCTGGGGCTGCTTGTCACCCGCACTGGCCCCTGGTTCCACCCCCCACCACTGCTCAGACCCCACACGTGTCTCTCCTTCCATGGAGTTCATAGATTAAATAGTGCATCGAGTGTACGTCCATAAGGGCCCTTCCCACGCTCACCTCTGCCCCGTGGACATGAGCGACAGGACAGTAGTCAAACCCGTGGCAGGCGGTTCCTCACTTCCTGAGTCCCAAACCAGCTCTCACCCTCACAAGAGCACACTGGTTCTCAGATACCAAAAAAGCTATTGCAAGTAACTGGAATTTAATTTTTTCAGTGCAGAACTTGTGAACTATAGATTTTATGTGTGCTCGGTGTGTGTGGCGTGGGTGGCAGGTGAGTGTGTCCATGTGTCGGGGATTTCTTATTTCCGTCTGTGTAAGAGGCAGAATCAGGAGGGGACCCTCCCAGCCCAGGGCCTGGAGGGGAGGAGAGAGTGGAGCACAGGGACGGCCACAGCTGAGACACAGGGATTGTGCCCGTGGAGAAACGAAACCACAGTGCACCCCAGCAGCCGGCACAGAGCTGTCTCTCGGGGAGAGCCCGGCGGCACTCCCCAGCAGCAGGTGAAGGGAGGGCGGTCTGGTGGGCTTAGACAGATGGGCCACAGCCCCCTCGCAGCCCCAGCGCTCCGAAGCCCCCGTGTCTTTAGTCCTCTCTGTTCTCACAGTCCTCTCTTTCTCTCTGCCCTTCTCTTGTAGGGCTTCGAAGACCCCAAGGACAAGTGAGTAATATGCCTCTTTATTCCTGCTCCCAGTCTGGGGGTGTCTCCGGAGAGTCTCTGCCTGATCCCTCAGTTTCCCCACGCCCCATGGGAAATGACCTGCACGCAGTCTCAGCAGAGAGGCGATGGAGCCCCCCTTGCCGGCCGCCGGTTAGCACGGCCCCCCAGGCCAGGGCGGAAGGGCAGGGCCTCACCATAGCTCCACTGCACACGCATGCTCACGTGCACACACGCGTGTGGCTCCCTCAGGAACACGCAGACCTTGAACGGTGGCGGTGTCAGCAGTGCCTGGCCCGTCCAGTGCCCTGAGGGAATGCCCTCTTCTTCCTCCTTCACCCCCTGGTTCTCAGGACTGTCAGAAATTCCACTCGGGGGCTGGGCTCTGCCCAGAGAAGTAGAGTTTTTAAGTTCATCACCAAAGACCATGAACCTGCTTTCCAGGCGTGCCCTGAGCTGGGTTAGAGAAGCTGGAGACACAGTCCCGTGGCAAAGTCGCACCCTCCCCTGCCGGCCTGAGAGGACGACAGCACAGCTGGAGAGTAGAGAGCAAAGGCTGTCAGCTGTAGGGGAAAAAGCAGTTAAACCTTCCATGATAATTCATGTTGTTGTTATAACTTAATAATATAACATATTAATGGAGCCAGGGTAGTCAGAGAGGCTTTCCGGCCAGCGGGTCTGTGCAGCTGTTCAGAGCGCAGGCCTAGGCTTCCGGCTGACCTGGTCTCAGCCCAGCTCCCTGCCCTGATTCGGGCAGATCGTGGGCGGCTGCCAGGCCTCTCCGGTCACTCGTGTGGATGGGCAGAGCCAACCCTCTGACGGCGCCCTGGTGGTCAGCCTGTGTCTGTGCCTCCTGCTCCCCAGGAATGCCCAGGAAAGTGCCAACCCTGAGGACGAAGTGGACGAGTTTCTGGGCCGCGCCATCGATGCCAGGAGCATTGACAGGCTGCGATCTGAGCATGTCCGCAAGTTCCTCCTGACCTTCAGGGAGCCTGACTTAGAGAAGAAGGTACAGCTCCCCGGGTGGGGAGGAGGCCAGGCAGACACTGGACCAGGCGGAGGGGGACAAGAAAACAGGACGCTCCCTCCTCTTGCCACCTCAGTTTCCCCAGCTCTGATGCTACACTACCCAGGGGTTCTAAGGAGACTTTCTTGTTCGGAAGGGATAAATCTTAACCCTACTGTGCCTCAGTTTCCATATCTGGAAGATGGGGATATTTAATATGCTTTCCTCATGGGATCATAGTGAGGATTAAATGAGTGCATATGTGTACAACACGTAAAACAGTATCTGCCACAGTAGATGTCCAATACGCATTAGTTGCTATTGGTGTTATTATTGTTATTATCGTTCTCTTATCAGTGGGCCACCCAGCCGCTGTTGGCACCCTGGAACCAGGTATTAAAGTTGGAAGGGGCAGTCAAGAGCACCCTGTCCCATTTCCTTAGATTATGAATGAGAGAGCTAAAGCCCAGAGGAGTTGGGTGACTTTCTTGGCTGCCCAGTAAGGTAGGGACAGAGCTGGAGCCAGACCCTGGTCTGACAGTTCTCTTTGCGCCATGTGGCAAGGTGTCCCCAGCGTTCAGTTAAAATGGGCTCATGTCAGCTTTAAAGGAGGCAAACCTGAGTAGCTGGGCACAGCCGTGGAAAGGAGAGTATTACGTCCACCTGCAGGAAACGGACCTGCCTTAGGTGTTACTCTCCAGGTGACTGTGCCAGCCCCACCTCCATTAGTGCGGCTGGTTGGTGTCATGGGAGGAGCTGGGACTGTCCCCTTCCCAGGCTGTCGTGAGGGTGCCGGTGATGCCTTAGACACACAGGATGTTGCCCAGCCTGTGGGCGGTGCCCAGCGATGTGTAGCCATGGCATAGTGAATTACGGCCTGCAGAAAGTTTCTGGCTTAACACAACCTGAGTCCCTCTCACCTGCCCTCCCCTCAGCCACCACCTTATGGCGATCTGGGCTGGTTTCTTGTGATCTGAGTCTGGCCCTGGTGCTCAGGCCTTCCCAGTCCTGGGAGTGGGCCGTGCAGACCACAGGCGGCTGCCTACGTGTGTCTGGGATTGCCTGGCTGGAACCAGGCCAGGTGCCTCTGCCCCCCCTTACCCTGCCATCTCCTCTCAGTACTCCAAGCAGGTGGATGACCGATTCGGTGCCTATGTGGCCTGTGCCTCGCTCGTCTTCCTCTTCATCTGCTTTGTCCAGATCACCATCGTGCCCCAGTGAGTGTCCCCATCCGTCCTGGGCTCCCAGGGGCGGGAGGGGGTGGTCACTTGGGAGAGCAGAGAAAGGGGTCCAGGCTGTGCTTGCTCAGGCAGGGAGACAGGTTTGTGAAGGTGTCCTCATGGGCCCAGGAAGCCAGCGGTCTGACCTCTCCGGGCCAGGGGGTCATGGGCTTGCTCAGGGGTGGAAGACGTCTCAGGGGCCGTGCTCAGCTGCACAAGAGACTCCTATCACTCCATCATCTCGTCCCATGTGAGCCACACACCACCGCCCAATCGAGTCGCCCGAAGTGTTCACCAGCCTGGTTTCTGTGTGACCTTTGGTTCTTGCGGGGGAAAAAAAAAATCAATACATCTTCAAAAGATAAAGATTTTCCACTACTCTGGATATTTCAAAGAATGGATTTCAGGTTCTGAAGGCGTTTGAATAAAGAGGTGCTTCAGAACTCTTCTGAGGACTGGCTGTGCCGCCAGGAGAGCCTGTGGCTTCTGTGAGACGATTTTGAAGTAGGCAGTGGGGCTTTTGGAAATGAAGTGTTTGCTAAATAGTCATTCCCATTAGAGTCACGCCTGGAAGAGAAGCACAGTTGCCCTGTGTGTGTGTGTGTACATATATAGGTGTATATGGAAATACACATTTTTACTTTTTATTATGTAATTAATCAAACACATAGAAAAGCAAATTTATTAATATAATAACACTCATACTCTAGATATAACAATTGTTAATATTTTACAATGTTTGTTTCATCTATTTTTACTCTGATTTTTAAAAGTAAATTTAGGCACAAGGACATTTTGCCCCCAAAACTTCATTACATACCCATTTTAAGGACATTTTCCTCCTTAACCACAATACCTTATACACTAAACAAATTAACATCAATTCCCTACTATCATCTAACATCCAGTCCATATTTAAATTTCCCAAATTGTCCCCAAAAATGTCTTTTACTCTTAGTTCAGTCATACCCAGGATCAACTCAAGGCCTCCGGTTGCATTTGATTCTTTCTTGGAGTCTTGCTTAATCTAAAGGGTCCCCACGTCCACCACCTACTAGTTTTCATTTTGAAATAATTGTAGAATTACCGAGACGTTACAGAAGCAGTAGAGAGAGTTTCTGTACATCCTCCACCCAGTTTCCCCTGATGCTGACAACTTGCATAACCGCGAGACAATGCTCAGAACCAGGAGGCCGGCACTGGAGCGGTGCTGCTAACGGACATACAGACCTTGCTCTGAGTGCCGGTTTGCCCCTAACGTCCTTTCTTCTGTTCCAGGAGCCAGTCCAGGATCTCACGTTGCACCTAGTTGGTATATCTCCTTGTTCCACCTCTAATCTGCGGTAGTTCCTCAGCCTTTGCTTGTCTTTCATGGCCTTGACACTTCTGATGAGCACTGGCCAATTGATTTGTAGAGTGTATCAGTTTGGGTGCGTGTGATGTTTTCCCAGGAATAGGTTGCGGTTATGCATTTCGACAAGGTTCCCACAGAAGTGATGACGTGTCCTTCTTCTTAGTGTGCCATACCAGGAGGTACATGATGTCGACAAGTCTTACTACTTCAATGCCTTTTATTTTTAATGATGCCTATTAAAAAGATGAAAAGATGCCCCTGACATTTGTATCTGCTGTGACTGTCAGGATGCCTGGTAGACAGGCGGACAGTGTCACCAGACACTGACAGCCGGCTCTGCCCTGGTTGTGCAGCTCAGCTCATTGCCGCTGCACTGAGGCTGTGCAGAGCTGGTGGCATCGGGGTTCCTTATTGGCATCGAACCCCATCTTTCTGTACTGACATGGAGCCACAGGTGTCAATAAGCCACCCGCCTATTTTGTCCCATTGCAATTGGCAGTCCCCAAAGCTTGAGTGCACAGTCCTGCCTCTTTCGCTGCAGCATGGCTTGGGGACGGGGTCAGCCCAGCTACCTGCTCTGTCTGCAACAGCTTCTTCCCTCTGCTGGCCACAGCTCCAAGTGGCTTAGACGTTGACAGGCCATCCTCTAGTCATCCCCTCTCTAGGGAAGCCTTAAAAGCCACGTTAAAGGTCCTCCTCTCCCTCTGAGGAGAATCCTTTCCCTTTGTTCATTCGTTGGTGGCAGCTAAGTGCAGGCTTCCATGGAAGCCCCGAACAAAGACCGCGCCGTTGGACCCTCCCTAGAGGTGCTCACCTGCCTTCCCAAGTCCTCAGCTGGCTTAACCTGCTAACAACACCTGGCATCTCCAGGCCACTCTTGCTCCCTTGAAGGGCTCCGTGGTGGCTGGTGGCGTGTGCTGTACCTCCACCATCCCCTGCCCTAGGAGGGCCCATGGGAAGTTCTGGATGGAAAGTCACGTGCAGCTCTTTCATCCCAGGGTTCCCACTCTTGGTGACTGTTAAGATAGATCACTTGTGACTTGCATCCTAATGGTGGGGGCAGAGGGAGATCCTCACGTGTTTCTTGTGGAACTGGCTAAGAACAGGGGAGCAAAGACTGAGCATGCCTTGTGGAGTCTAGTAATAGGAAGGGACAGGATTTGGGGACTTCTGAAGAGACCTATCACCCCTGCTTCTCAAAGAGTGGCTGGCTGGGCTGCTGACATGGCATTTTTATACATGAAGGCCATTTATCAAATCTGCTTCAGCTTTCGCAGTTACTTAGGAAATCATGAGTGACGACTTGAAGGGAATAACCAGGTGGTTTTCAAAATGCATCTTCCAAGCTAAGTGAAATGTGTCTGTGAATAGCTAAGAATTACGCAAAATATCGACCAGGTGTTACCTGGTTCTCCATTTAGCTCCTTGTGGGCTGCTGTCCCCTCTGGAAGATGACAGGAAGGTGGGAAGGGTAGGAGCCAGACAGCTATGGAGAGGACTCTCGAATCCGTCTGCAAGGCTGTGCGAGCCCTTCTCAGTGAGTCAGTGGAAGAGACGACGCAGTGGGCTCAGGGGAAATGGAGAAGCTTCAGGTTCCCGCTCAGGGGCTTGCAGAGCCCAGCTCTCTGGAGCAGCGAGGTCAGACACTGGGAACCTGCGGCCTGCTTGCCGGGAAGGCCCGGGGAAGCTGCAGCCCTGCCACCCGGAACTGACTTCTTCCTCACCTCCTCTCTTCCCCCAGCTCCATGTTCATGCTGAGCTTCTACCTGACCTGTTTCCTGCTGCTGACCTTGGTGGTGTTTGTGTCTGTGATCTACTCCTGCGTGAAGGTGAGTCCAGCTGACACCTGCGCAGCCCTGGTAGGGGCCCCTGCCCAGGACCCTGAGATACCCAGGAGCCCGAGTATCATGCGTGGCATGGGGGGCGGGTGATGCTGGTCATACCTCTGGATTGGCACTGGCACAAGCTAGCCTGGAAGCGGGTAGTTTGTCAGTGCGAGCCTTGTTCTTACTAACTGCTTTAATTTGCCCTTGCAAATCTTTGCAACCAGAAGATACTGTCAGCGCTGCTCTTGTCTGTCCCCTTAGTAGCAGGTAGGTCGCAGGAAGGACACTTGGCACAAGGCCTGCCACAGAGCAGTGGTCAGTGAACATTTGCTGAGCAAATGAGTGCAGAAGAGATCTCTCTCAACACCCCTTCAGTGCTCCCATGTGCCCTGGAATTTTCCCTGGAGGGGATCTCAGAGATGAAGAATTTTGAGCCCCTGTGCATATGGATGAACAGTGAGGCCCCAGAGTGGTTCGGTGTTTCAGTAGGGCAGCACAGCCGCCTCGTGTCGGCAGCATGAGTCCGGGAACAGGAGCTCGGCTCCCCGTTCTGTTTTTCTCCCACACCCTCTCTTAGGCAAACCATGTCCCCCATCCAGCCTGTGTCCCGCAGTGGGCCTGGCGCCGGCCATTCTGGCCTGTTGTAGAAACCACCCAGGTGCCATTTCCCTTGAGCACCAAGCCCTGTGCTCATCTCCTTCCCCAGCGGTTTAAGAATCCCCGTCAGCGGCTGAGCCTCTGGGGCCTCCCCACACTCACTGGAGCTGAGCCCCCGGGGTGAGAGGGCCAGGCCCCCATCACTCCCACACACTCTGCAGTGAGCAGCAGGTTGGTTCTTCTGGACGGAGGGGACCTCTGTCACCTCCAAAATCCCCTTTCTCTCTCCACCCTCCACACAGCCTCCTTCATTAGTCTGGTAACTGCCCAGTCACCTCATGGTCAGGGTCTAGGTGGACTGATTGTCCACCAAGAACTGGCAGGGGCCTTAAGAGTCGCCTGGTGTGGGTCAGCCCTCCTACTGGCAGGTACAGAGTGGACACCCAGAGAGGGGCAGGGCCGGCCAAGGTCACAGGGCAAGTCTGTATGGGAAGCTTGAGTGAAGCTGTGTGCCCAGCCAGCTGCTATGCTGCACCATGGGTTTACCCTGGTTCCTGCCTGTCCATAAGCACCCCTTCCTGGAGGCCAGCCTCCTTCCTGCCCATGTTCAGCCACCTGCTGCCTCTTGGTCGTGCTGTCAAGCCTCCCCCAGCCTGCTGTATCCAGGTGGGCAGATCCACTTCATCCCATGGCTGTGAAAGGACAATGTACATTCACGACAGCCAAAAGGTGGGAACAGCCCAAGTGCCCATCAGCAGATGAATGAACAAAACATGATTCATAACTGCAATCAAACATGATTCACCCATAAGAAGGAATGAAGTGTTGTTACATGTTACAACATAGATGACCCTTGGAAACATTATGCTGAGGGAAAGAAGCCAGACACAAAAAGTCACGTGTTGTATGATGCCACTTATATGAAATATCTAGAATAGCAAATTCACGGAGACAGAAAGTAGATTAGCAGTTACCAGTGGCTGGTGGGAGAGAGAATGGGGAGTTATTGCTTAATGGGCACAGAGTTTCTGTTTGGGGTAATGCAAGGGTTTTGGAAATACAAGGTGTCCCTAAAGTCACCGTACATAGGGAAATTGTAGATAAATGTACCTTTATTTACAAAATATTCATTGTAAAATTTTACAAAGTTTTCCCTTTGTATGGAGACTTTCAGGACACCCTATAGATGGCAGTGATGGTTGCACAACACTGTGAATGTGATTAACACCGTGGAACTGTACATTTAAAGATGGATAAAATGTCAAATTTTGTTATATATTTTGCCACAATAAGAAAAAAGCACACCCTAGCTAAAATGCCCTCTTAAAATATTTTTTTCTGAACTCTAGAGTTCTTAACTCTTTAAAATGAAGTTGTGAACTGAGACAAAGTCATCGTTTGTTTCTCTGTTTCAGGCACTTCATTAGCCCGTTCAAATTAGGATCGAAGCTATATGTAGTCTACTATTTTTTAACTGGAACCTAAATTTCCGCTCTTTTTGGTCAGCGGCTTGGGCGAACCTGAGCTACACTGACTACTTCCATTGAGCTCCGTGATCTGCTCGCACACCTGGCGGTCAGTCCGGGAGGAGGCTGAGGACGGGCCCACTCTCCTGCCTGCCCCGCCGGCGCTGGCTGTTTGAGTTAGTACTTTGGTCTCGTGAATTCTTGTTTCCACTGTTCCAGATTAGTTATGAAATCGTCCCTGCTTCCTTTCGTGTCATAGAATCTACCTACTTTGCTGTCAGTGCCAAGTTCAGTAAGCTCGTTCTCAATTCCCTTATCGCGCCAGTGGATCTTCCTGCCTCTGTTCAGAGGAGGCCTCGGGTTCCTCAGAGAGAGGCCAGTGGAGGGGACACCTACCTCTTCACCCCCGTCCACACACTGCCCCTCTCCACACCTACCCCCAAACCCTGCCCCACATCCTTCGCCGGGGGAGCCTGCTTTTTCCATCCTACACATAGAAGGTTCTAGTAAAGACTTCGTTTAGAAAGAAGAATGCTGCCTGGCGTGTTAGGTCTGGAGCCTGCTGCTCTGGGCCTGCAGTCTACGCGTCCAATGGACTCCAAAACCCGCCCTCGGGTCCTCGCCGCCTCCTTCCTCCCCACGCGATTAGCCATCTTCTCAGGCGTTACCCGCTTTCTGGACAGCACGGCCCAATCTGGAAATTTGCTCGTAATATGAAATCCTTTTCTCTTTAATTATTCTTTCCTCTTTTGTGATACGGATTAAGCTGCTCGCACGCGAAGACGTGAAAGGGGGATTCTCCCGTACTGTCCCCTTTGGCGTGTGTGCGGCAGGGAATGTCACCCGGTCCCCCAGCTGGGGACACCACCTGTCACTGAGCTCCAGCACACACCCACGGTGGGCTGACTACGTTAATTGTATCACCTTTCAGGGACTGCTGTGAAGCTGGCTGGCCTGCACTTTTCCATGTCATTCTGTTTTCCCTCTGAAAAACAGAACTCGGAACTCAGAAGTGTTCCGTCTTATTTCCAGTCTCTCGGAAGTCGTGGCTTGCGGCTTTCTAATGAGATACGGCGACTCCTAAATTACTCCACAGCGCGGGCTCTGCTGATCCAAAGCCAAGCGGCGTCAGTTTCTTTCTCTAGTTCCTTTACTCTTCCATTTTCCCAAAACAACTTGGACTTACTTCCTTCAACTGTCCATATTTTAACCTTTTTGAAGAGAGAAACGAGCAGACAGTGTAGACTGAGTTATTCGTCTTCCGCGTCTGGCAGGGAGAAGTTTCCCTGGTCTGTTCTGGTGTCTCCCTCTTGCTAAGTGCTCTGGCTGCCTTTCTGTCTCGGGCCTTCATCATCTTTTCCTGACCCAGCATGGGGCAGGTCACACACACCTAGACTTCTCGGGGAGGCTGATGTGGAGCCTTGGTCTTCATCTTGTCCTGAAGTCCTGGAATCGCTTCCCAGGGCATTGCCTGCCTGCCAGAGCTGTTGCTGTCCCTCAGGTGCCTTAAGGGCCGTTCCCCTGAGTGCCTCCGTGGTAGTGCCGTCGTAGAGGGCGAGTCTGTACACCTGCTCACATCACTCCGCCCTTCCCTTGGCACCTGTGCTGACCGGGGCCCCAGAAACACTTTTCTCAGAGAAAACCATGTTAACTCCCTCCCCAACATCACACACTGTCTGCAGACTCAGAGAACCTCAGGCTGGAAGGGTCCCCTGCAGTGAGGGAGCCCAGCCACCCGCCTGAGACCGGAATGCTCCGTGAGAACCCTGCAAGGGCTGGGCCGGCCTGTGGGTGGTCACCTCCGAGGATGGTGAGCTCACTCACGTCTCCTGAGTGCAGGCCCTGCCCTCCTTG
Source organism: Cheirogaleus medius (assembly GCA_008086735.1). Classification (NCBI taxonomy): domain Eukaryota; kingdom Metazoa; phylum Chordata; class Mammalia; order Primates; family Cheirogaleidae; genus Cheirogaleus; species Cheirogaleus medius. The sequence goes on from VBSM01000272.1 coordinate 50,943,724, forward strand.
ACCCGCTCTGACTGTGTCATCGGGCTCCCTGTAGCTCCCGCTTCATCGTCCTGTGTGGCGTCCCACCACCCAAATGGATAGCAGAGCGTGGCTCTCTCCTTTCCCCAACTCTGGTCCAGGCCCCCGGCCTTTACTGTGGCTCATAAGCTCATCCTTACTCAGAAGGCCACACTCTCGTTCCCTGCGGTTTGGGACTTGGGCACAGATGGGCCCAGTGGGAGTGCTCAGCTCCACGGCAGAGTGAGTGTGTGCGTGAGTGTGAGAGAGAGTGTGTGTGCAAATCTCCCTCATCCTCCAGCCTGCTGGCTCCCTGTAGGTCTGCATTCCAGTGACCCCCTGGACCCGACTGCCTGAGCCCCTGCGATCTGTGGCCAGAGGCCCTTCCAGGCCCCATCTGCTCTGCAGTCACTGGAAGAGCCTCTCTTTCCTTGCAGCCCGAGTGCAGCTAAGTCCCACCTTGCTGGCTGTCCTTTCTACCACTCCACCCAGACTCCTGGTCCACAGTTTGTAACATAGAGTCTCACTGTGCCACCAGCACCCCTCACCTCCTAGGCGTCTTGTCTCCTGTGAGGACTTTAGGATCCCACGCTCACCTTTCCACCTGCATGCTCAGGGACACGTTTCCTTTCTCTGGGAAAGCATTGTTGTTGCCATACACTTGTTCATTTAGGGGATGGAGACCTCTTCATTCCAGGGAGCATATCATAGGTTCCCCCTGTGACTTCTGACTCAGTGCAGGATCCAGATGCAAGCTATGCCACTTGGAGTTGTGTTTCCTGAGCCTCTATGGTGGCTTTTATTGCATCTGCTTTGCAGATGAGGAAACTGAGGCTCAGAGAGGTGAGGCAGTTTTCCCTAGGTAGAGCTGGGAACTGGTGATAGCTAAGATTGAAACCAAGGTGGGTTTTGACTTCAGAACCTGTGGTCCTTCCCCTCCAGGATGCTGCCTTTGTTAATATGTCCAGTTGACTCCTGAAGGGCCAGGTGATGAGAGCAGTGGTGTGGAGCCCTTCTACCTGCCTGTTTGGCCTCTGTGGTTTTGTTTTGTTTTGTTTTGTTTTGTTTTGTTAGAGACAAAGTCTTGCTCTGTCACCTAGGCTGGAATATAGTGGTGCAATCATAGCTCACTGTAGCCTCGAACTCCTGGGCTCAAGCTGTCCTCCCACCTCAGCCTCCCAAGTAGCTGGGACTACAGGCATGTGCCACCATGCCCAGCTAATTTTTCTTATTTTCTGTAGAGATGGGGTATTGCTGTGTTGTCCAGGCTGATCTCAAACTCCTGCACTCTAGTGATCCTCCCACCTTGGCCCCCAAAGTGCTGGGATGACAGGAGTGAGCCACTGCACTCAGCTACTGCTTCCTTTATTAGCTCTTTGTCAAAGAGACTGTTTTCTTATATTTTTTTGCCATCTGATTTCATCACCTTCTTATATCTCTGCAATCCCCTGGCCCCACATCACAGAGCCCCAGGGAGGTCATCGATTTGCCTGGAGATGCCCAGAGAAGCCAGGATCTAAGCTCTCGCAACCCCGTCATGGTTTATTAATATGTCCCCGCTCCCATTTTTTGTGTTGAATTTATTTGAATTAATCAGATGGGGAATGTACTGGTTCTGAACTTACATTTTAAAAATTGATTTTTTTTCCTGAGCCATGATTATGAGCAGGCATTAAGCAATGGGTTGGCGCAGACACAATTATCCTGCTAGAAAAATGCTCTCCAGGATCTGATCGCAGCTGTGGTGTAGCCCCAGGAAGAGACTCTGTCGCTGGTAAAGAGTTTTCAGATCCACACTGGGGTAGTGACACTGGGATTAGGGTCAACATACTGACGGACTTTCCAGTTACAAGACTTGAGGCCCTGTATAAACCGACAGATACCAAGGCAGGATGGTAACTCTTCTGGAGACTTCAAAAGAGCAACAAATCCTGGGTGTCTACTGAGGGTTTAAAGTCAAGAGCAAGTCTTTTTAAAAGCGTCAAGGGAAGTCAGCTTGTAGCAAGTCAATGCATAAAGACTCAGTCATTCATTAGATAGATGCTAGAGCTACGTACGTCTAACATTGATCTTTTTAAAAAAACAATAGCCTGCAGTTCTTCTCCTAGCCTCTGGATGGCCCCGTAGGGCTCCCAGTCATATACCCACCAAGAAACCTGTGTGCAGATCTTGTTCCTTAACCGTCTTTTGTAAAGATAGTTTTAGCGGGTACTCTAACCTTTGCCTAAATCAGTCTTTACACTGGTGGTTCCACAATGATAAATGAGGCCCTTCAACCAGGGGATGGGGTGATCAGAATTGAAACAGTTGCAACATGGGGGGGGGCGGGGAGTGAAATGGCAACATTTTAAGCAGCCAAAGATTTGAAGCCATATGTCATACCATTTCAGAGTAAGATCCTTATGCTAGTGCCAAAACACTTTCCCCAGCTGTGAAACCAAAAATTTCTTTAAATGGGAAACAAGGACTTTTCTTCTTATTGGCAACATAGCTCTTTAAAATGCAAATATTAACTAACTTTTCTGTTGCATTTAACAGCTTACAAAGCACTTTCAAGTGCATCACTTTACTGAGTCTTCGTGGCCACTCTGGGAAATAAATGTTCCTTATTTACAGATAAGGAGACTAAAGTTCAGGGCATCTAATAATGTCCCCAGGATCACACAGCTAGTAAGAGGCTGAGCAGGATTTTTAAAAATAAGAGCTTTATCAATATCTAATTTGAGTACCATAAAATTCACCTTTCTAAAGGTGGATGAACTTGTAATTCACTAGTTCTTAGTATATTCACAAAGTTGCACAAACATGGCCACAATCTAATTCCGGAACATTGTCATCATCCCAAAAAGAAACCCCATAACCCATTATCAGTCACTTCTCATTCTCTGATCACCACGGCCCTAGCAACCACAAATCTACTTTGTCTATGTGAATTTGCATGTTGTGGACATCTCACATAGATAAAATCATACAATTGGTTTCTTTCACTGGACATAATAGTTTCAAGGTTCGTCCATGTTGTAGCCAGTAACAGCACTTTATTTCTCCTTATTGTCGAATAATAGTCTATCATGAGGATATACCACATTTTGTTTGTCTATTCATCAATTGATGGACATTTGAATAATTTCCACTTTCAGGCTGTTAGGAATAATGTTGCTATATGAACATGGGTATACAAATACCTGTACATGTCCTTGTTTTCAGCTCTTTTGGGGTATATACCCAGAAGTGGAATTACTGGATCATATAATAATTCTACGTTTAATTTTTTTGAGAAATCATGACACTATTTTCCACAGTGGCTGCGTTATTGTACATTCCTACCAGCAATGCACAAGGATTCCAATTTCTCTATATCCTAACTAATACCTTTTTTTACTTTCTTGGTGGTGTTATTTGAAGCACAAAATTTCTTAATATTGATTAAGTCCAGTTTATTTATTTTTTTCTCTTTGGCTTATGCTTTTGGTGTCATCTCTAAGAAACCATTGCCTAATCCAAAGCCACAAAGATCTGCTCATAGGTTTTCCTGTAAGAGTTTTATAGTTTAGCTCTTACATTTAGGTCTCTGGTCCATTCTGTGTTAATGTTTGTGTAGGGTGTGAGGTAGGAACCCAGCTTTTTTTTTTTTTTTTGGCATGGGGATATCCAGTTGTCCCAGCACCATTTGTTGAAAAGACTGTTCTTTCCCCACTGGATTGTCTTGGCGCCTTGTCAAAGTCAATTGATCATAAATGTAAGGGTTTATTTCCGGTCTCTCTTAATCTCTTTCTATTAATCGGGATTTTAATCCAAGCTTATGCTCTTCTAGGCACGTATATCTTTCCCTCTACCACATAAAAGTTCCAGTTAGAGTGTCTCTTTCACACACACACACACACACACACAGACTTATGTATACATGTATGTACAGACTTCCCACTTCATGGGATTTTTTTTCCTTTAATACATTATACTCTGGATCCTTGAGTGTGGTCTTTTAACTGAATCCAAATTTTACAAGACAAATCTTTTTGATAAAGGATTTGTTCTGTGAAGTTTGGATTCAGTTTTAAGTTGAGGGGCTGCACTTGGGGACCTGCAGGGCCACACGTGGCCTTGAGGCTGCAAGTCCCACCGCTGCACTGGAGTGTCTACTTTCTTATCCCAGAGGGAAGTGCTTTTTGGGAACAATGCCACAGGCTTGACGGCGCAGGAACACACCTGAGGCACCCCTGCTGGGGACACGGAGCCCACGGTCTCCAGCTCTCAGCTTCTGGCCTGTACAGCTGCCAGGCCTCTGCGGCTGCTGCAGCTTCCTGTGCTCTGTCCTTCCCTGAAGTCCCCTCGTCCCCTGTGCCGAGTAGGAGGTGGCCTTGCTGGAAGCGTGGAGGAGATCCTGGGGTGGGAAAGATGTACTGCCTCCCTACACACACGGCCCAAGCCCAAGCCCAAGGGGTGAGCAGGGCCCTTACTTTTTGTCACGAACTCTGAAGGGTCTAAGGTTTGATTCTACCCTCCTTATAAGCGAGTAAGTTAGCTTGTTGCTGTTTCGTGGATGCTGGCAGAAGACACAAGCGTCCTAGGTCAGAGACAAAAACACGCTGTTACTCATGGCGCCGCCAGCACACAACCATTGGCATATTTGTGTTGGTTCCTCTGCCCCTGGAGTCCCACGGGGGCCACGTGAGGGAGCCACGTGGATGCCGCATGTGCGGTGGGTTTGGGCTGCGGCTGAGGAACTCTGGACCAAGGGCCCAGCCCCTGGTGAGCTAGCAGGAAACCCTGCAGCACACAAGCCAAGTCCCCTCCCCACGGGACATGGGCAGTCACATGGTGGTCATGCTGTGGCCGCTTGACCTACTTAGATGTGTGTGTGACCAGCTGCAGAAAGTCTCGTATGAGGGCGTGGGTGCGCCCTGTGGTCTGGCACACTCCTGTGTAGCACGCCAGCTACACAGGAATGTGTAGGGCTGCTCAGGGCCTGTGATCGGGGAGAGGCCTTCACCTGCTTCCCTCCCCACCAAAGCCAGGGCTGCCCCGGGAGCCCTGCAGATGAGAGCCTTCGGAGAGGGGACGTGGCTTGCTCAGGATCACACAGGAAAAGCCAAGCCAAGAACCCAGGCTTCCTGAATCCTGGCCCAGTGCTTTCTCTGTGCCCTTGAGGGTTTCAGCAGGTGGCCTCAACAAGAACAGCTGGGGTGGACAGGGTGGGGAAGCCTGTGTCCACTGCTTTGCTTCGTGTCTGTCAACTTCTTTTGTAGCCCAGGTTGCATGGGAGATGAGGAGGACATGGTGTGCAAGGCCGACTGCATCAGATTTGGTGGCAGAAACGGGACTTAGGAGCCTGGTCATTACCAAAACTGCAGTGGGTCTTTGAGTAGACATGTGGTTTGTCTAGTTGAGGAATATATAGGAAAGGCCGGGTGGGGGAATGGCAGGTCCGTGGAGCTTTGTGCTGAGGAAAGAGCCCGCTAAGTGCGCATGTCCAGGCCTGCCTCCTTCCTGCTGCCCACTGCTCTGTCCCTCCCCACCAAGCCAGCCCCTTCCTCCAGATGCCAGGTCCTCTCCTAATCCTCAGGCCCACAGCTGCCCACTCCTTCCAGAAGCCTTCCCAGGCCTCTCCCAGAAAGTTCTGGGCCCCTCCCTGATTATAACTCCCCAGGTTCCAGCACCTGCCCAGCAGCTAAATGTCCTTTTTCATCTGCTTCCCTGTCGGGTCAAGATAGCATCTTTCCTTTCGTCCTGCCTCTCTCACCTGTGGGTCCCAGATGGACCCACCCCTGGCCAGCTGCGGTCTGTGCTGCTATTGGCCTGGAAGCCATGGTGCAGGCTGGAAGGGCACCCGGGGTCGCACCCGGATTGTGCTGGAAAGAGACACAGGTGGGTGCACCGAGCTCCTCTCAGGTGATGTGTGGCGTCCTCGCTGAATGCTCTTACGTCTGTCCCTCCCTGTCCCCCGCAGCTCTTCCCCTCCCCGCTGCAGACCCTCTCCAGGAAGATCGTGCGGTCCAAGATGAACAGCACTCTGGTTGGGGTGTTCACCATCATCCTGGTGTTCCTGTCGGCTTTTGTCAACATGGTGGGTGGCTCCACGCCCTCCTAGTGCCTCCCTAGCCCCGTGGGGACAAACCTAGTGGGACTGTATACCCGACAGGCACGGGCTGGGAGAGTTTACCTGCAAATCCCTATTCGTGTCTCACCTCAGGTCTGAGATCACGTTTGACTCAGAGCATCTCACTCAGGTGTTTAGCTGTTCACTTTCATGGCTGGAGGAGCCAGAAAGAGCTCAGGGGGAGGCCCCACGCGCGTTTCAGAGCCCCGCCTCGGGAAGACACACCAGCTACACCCCTCTTCCAGCCAGGGTGGCTCTTGCAGCCTGGGCTCTTCCCGCCAGGGCGGCTGCGCAAACCTTGCCTGGTCCTCAGCCTCTGCCAGGTTCTGTCCCCGTCAGTGTCAGGCTGCACTGAGACAGGATGGGCTCCCCGCTCCCTGCGGGTGGGGTGGGCTGCCCTGCCTGGCCCCAGGAGCTGAGCCTCTCCTCCCTGCCCCTAGTTCATGTGCAACTCCAAGGACCTGCTGGGCTGCCTGGCGGAGGAGCACAACGTCAGCACGAGCCAGGTCAACGCGTGCCACATGGTGGACTCGGCCGTCAACTACAGCCTGGGTGACGAGCAGGGCTTCTGCGGCAGCACCTGGCCCAACTGCAACTTCCCCGAGGTACTGGGCCCGCAGGGGCTGGGGGCAGTGGCAGTGGACAGCCTCCCGCCCCGCCCCACTCTGCCCTCAGCTGCTCGGGACATTCGGAGGGACAGTCCAAGGCCCACAGCTCAGTGTCGTTCTAGGGATCTTCTTCCCCCGGTTTCTCACTCCCTTGTGCCAGATGCTGGAGGACAGGGCAGCCTCCCCAGTATGGCAGTAACAGTGACGACAGTGTAGCTACTATTTCTATACTGTCTGCCACTGCGGCTGAGTGCGTCACGTGCCGTTACTCCTTAAATCCTCACAATGACCCCATGACCAGGTACTAGATTCTCTCTGTGCAACTTGGTGCATAGAGAGGTTAAGGAATCTGCCCAAGTTCACACAGCTGGTGAGCAGCAGAGCCAGAGCTCTCATGCACGTTGTCCGGCTCCAGAGTTCATGCTCCTGACCTGAGGGTGGAACTTTCTGGACCCTCAGCTTCTGCAGCAGACGCAGCCCCACCTCAGGAGAACCCGCCTGAGCCCTCCAGCTGTTAGGGCCAGAGAGCCGGGAGGGGCCAAAGGGAGCCCAATCCCAAACCAGCACCACCATGAACTTCACCCACACACAGTGTACAGTTTGGTAGATTTTAGTATAGTGACAAATTTCTACGGCCATCATGATAATCTAATTTTAGAACATTTTAATCAGCCCAAAAGGAAATTCTGTGCCCACAGGCATTTGGGTTTGAAAAATAACGCCAAGAATCCTTATTTGGAGAATGGCACATATTAAGCACCTATGGTATGCAAGATGCTTAATTAATCACCTGTGGTGTGCAAGGTGCTTCATTCACATTGCTATGTCTCTCAGGGAGCCTGCAGGGCCAGGCTTCCAGCCCCAGCGTCCGCTCCATTCATGGGCCGTTCCCACACCCCCAGCTCCCTGCCTGGTGCTCAAGTGAGACCTGTAGGATGGTGGCAGTTCCTGCCCTTCCTAGGAAGAAGGTCCTTGCTTTCATCCAATTCCCAAAGCTCACAGCAAAAGTTAGGGACTGCAGCTGGGGGTCACAGTGGCTGCCACGGCGCTGGCCGCTCCCCCCGTAAGGAGCCTGGTGCAGCTCCCTGTGCACAGACGGGGCAAAGAAAGCCACGAAGAAGCAGGGCTCGGCCACTCACCTAGACAGGCCCGTGCCCCTCCCGGGGCCCACGACAGGCTCTCCGGCTCCTGCAGGCGGCCGTGCTGCACCCATCCTCCCCTCCCCAGCGCCTGTTCCTCTCACACTCAGCCGAGAGCCCACGGGGACAGCGTTTCTGCTTCCTGAGGGCTGTGTGCTGAGGAGCAGAGGCTACTTTTGGTCTTGCACTTGCCCCTCGGCGGTTGCTCCCCAGAAGCAGCTGAGGCATGGGGGGCAGAGGGCAGCGGTGGCCGTGTTCTGACACGTTTGCGGGAGAGGCGTGGTCCCAGCCTTCAGCCCTCAGCAGCCCCGCCGACCCCAGGCCCTGCTGCCTGTAGAGCGCTCGGGCTCACCACCCCCCACAAGTGTTCCTCCTGGCTCAGCAACTCCTCACAGACCCCAGGCCCTTGGGGGACCCCAGCATTAAGCCTTGGCCTCCTGGTTGTCTGGGCCCAGGGTCTGAATGGGAATCCAGGCTGGCTCTTTGGGGATCACCTAAGGACAGGTCGCTAGGACTCCTGGCATGTCTCCCTCCACTCCCATGCCCGGTGGTAACTTGGGGCTGCCCCAGTCCTATCCCAAGGGGACCCTCTCAGTCCCTGTCTTGGCTCCAGAAGGCCTGGGGAGGCAGAGGGTCAGCCTAGGGGCCACCCCACCGCCAGCCACCACCATTCGGCCTCCAGCCCAAGGCAGAGGCAGCGTGCGAATACTAAGGGTCCAGAAGCCTGACTCAGAAATAATAGTGCTAAATTTAAAAGGAAGAACAAAATAATAGATGCTGACACGTCTAGGATTAGTGTCAGGGGACAAGAGAGCAGAAGGGGACCTCTGAAATCACCTTGCTTGGCCCCTTAGTGTCTAAGAAGGAAACTGAGGCTCAGAGACCAGAAGGGCCTTCCCCAGAGTAAACAGTGCAGACCTCAATCCCTCATCTAAAGCCTTTGGGGCCACATATATTTTGGACTTCGGAATTTTTCAGATTTTAAAAGGTTGCCTCACACCCCCAGTGGAGTCTGGGCAGCAGCTGGTAATGAAACACAGTAATACTTGTGTGCCAACATATATCACTGGTCACCAGAAGTAGGGTCAAGGTGGTGACTGGCTTCCGTCAGTTAGGGCAGGCTTTGCCACCAAATAAGGTCAGTCCCAGTGTGGCCTCCACGTGAGTTATGAAAACACTTTCGGTTTTTGGAGCTTTGAATGTCAAGGTTGCAGGTGAGGGGCCGCAGGCCTGTGTTTCCGCGGTTATTATGGGTGCCGGGCACTGTGCCACGGCTTCATCACGTGTGCTCATCACAGCGAGCCCACGAGGTAGGAAGCTCTGCAGATGGGGACACCGAGGCTTAGAGGGGTTGAGTGAATGGCGCACGACACACAGCCACGCCTGGTGGCTCAGGGCTGGAACTCAGGGCACATGGCAGCTGCTGTGGGGTTTCAGTCAGCAGGGCCGGCTCAGCGGGAGGGAGGCCGGGGCGGGGCCGGGGCTGACCTCTGCTCTCTGCCCTCTGCCCGCAGTACTTCACCTACAGCGTGCTGCTCAGCCTGCTGGCCTGCTCCGTGTTCCTGCAGATCAGCTGCATCGGGAAGCTGGTGCTCATGCTGGCCATCGAGCTCATCTACGTGCTCGTCGTTGAGGTGCCTGGCGTCACGCTCTTCGACAATGCTGACCTGCTGGTCACTGCCAACTCCATGTACGTGGCGCCCCTCCTTACGCCCTCCTAGGTGTGGGGCATCGCAGGGAGGCAGGAGGAGCAGGAGGCTGGGGCCCTGGGGCCGCAGGGAACTTGCAACGAGAGTATCTTGTTCCTCCCCAGCCCTGACCCCTGGGCCGAGCATGACAGGGTCTTATTCCTTTGCCTTCCCCCCTTCCCCAGCGGCAGGGGTGGCCTCAGGCCCCACTGTCTTTCTGCTTCCAGTTTGCTCCTCACTCCTGACCTCACATCCCTCGCTTCCCCAGGCGGCCTCGGATGGGCTGTACTCACCCAACGCCAGCTGCCTGTGACACCTCTGGCCCCGAGGGGTTGAGGCTCAACAGAGCTGAGTAGCAAGGTCTGTGAGAGCAGAGGGATGGCCTCGGCCGTCTACAGGCTCTGCATCCTGCCTCGAGCCAGGCACTTGCATATATATTCTCCCTTTTCATCCTCATAGCAACCCGGTAGAGCAGGCAGGCCCAGCGCGTGAGGTTGGGTGCTTGTGCACTGCTCAAAGGCTGCAGGCTGTGGTGGCAGAGGCGAGGTCCCACGTCCCACAGATGGCGGGCGTGAAGGTTGCGCCCAAGGCTGTCTGGCCTCACAGTCAGCCTGGTCATCTAGTGACAGATGTCAGATTTCAAGGGAGGCGGCTCCAGGAGGGGGAAGAGCTCAAGCTTTGGGTCAAATTGAGTTTGAATCTCAGTGTTGGACACACATTTGCTTATTCCTCTGAATCTGATTATTTTTTTCCAGTAAAGTGGGAATAATACCCATAGTAGTAAATGTATATAAAGTGCCTGATAGGAAGTACCCTTTTCTTCCCATCACCGCCCCTACACATACACCAAAAAGTGCAAAAACACGTGAGTGACAGGTCTGTGTCCCCTGAGAAAATGCAGCAGCAGCAAACTGCTTTCTCTGAGTTGGAGGAAGGGGTCCGTTCATCCGTCCCCCCATTTTTTCTCCCATTCATTCATTCACAAATATTTATTAAGGGCCCATGGTGTGCCAGCCACTGAGCTAGGTGGTGGAGGTACAATCGTGGATACAACAGACAACAGATAACCCATCAGAAATAGTCCTTTCTTGTGAAGAGAAATGTCACCTGAGAAAATGAAGGTGTAATGAAGGATCTAAGTCAGATTCAAGGAAGCACTTGGCAGTTGTGTGGAGCTGTAGGCAGATGACCAGAAAGACACTATGATCGATTGGAACGGTACAGCCTGAAGTCTGCAAGAAGGGGACAGAGGAGGAGGGCCTCCTACCCAGGATCAGGGCTGGAGCTGGGACCTTTGCCCTCTTCCTGCTGCTCCTGCCCCAGCCCAGCCTGTCCCCTCCCACTGCTGACTTGGCACCACAGAACGGGGCTCATTTCTGGCTTGGGAGACCCTGGTTTGGCTCTAGGGCAGCACTGTCCAATAGATAAATAATGTGAGCCACATACCTAATTAAAAATGTTCTAGTAGCTGTATTAAAAAAGCAAAAAATGTAATTAATTTTACTCTTATTTAAATGATACCATATATCCAAAATATGATCATTTTAAAATGTAATCAATAAAAAATTATTAATGAATTATTTTACCCTTTTTCACATGAATTATTCGAATTGTGCTGTGTGTATATTTCACACATAGCACAGTGTAACTTGCACTAGCCACATTGTAAGGCTCAGCCACATGTGGCCAGCAGCTGTCACTGCGGGTGGAGCAGGTTTAGGGCTCCTCCTATCTCCCTGTGGAGGGCAGCAAGGGCTGGGGTGGGGAGGGGGCGGGCTTCTGCCCAGGTAACAGCTGGGCAATTTGTGGTCATGGTGACCAGGTGCTGATCAGGGCCCGGCTTTCTGCAAGGCTCCGGTCCTGAAAGTGACCTGGATATGGAGGGGGGGATTGGGAGCCCAGGGGCCAAGCAGTGAGGTGGCAGAGCTGGGGGCAGAGCAGGGGCGGAGGCTGCCTTCTGCAGCGGCAGGGCCCTGAGCAGTCTTCCCACTCTGTTCACAGAGACTTCAACAACAACGGGACCTCCCAGTGGTGAGTGCAAGCCCCTGTGCTGGGCCCTCTTCCGCCCTCTGCGCAGCAGGCGAGAGAAGGCAGCCGGTGCCCAGGATGGGGCCCTTGTGGCGGGGTGGGTGGTGTGGAGGAGGCTGTCTGGGCTAGGAGGCTCCCCCTCCCGGGGCGGCAAGGTGACCTAACGGGGTGGACACCCTTGTTTTCCTCACGATCCACACGGCCCCATGGTGATCTATAGACTCTAAGATCACTCTACAGGCCTCATTTTAAAGCACAGAGCCTCAGGCTCCTCCCCAGGAGCAAGCGCAGGGACCCCGGCCACGGGAGAGCGAGTCCGGTGCCCGCTGCCCCTCCAGATGCCTGCAGGGAGTGGGGCTGCTGCCTGGGCAGGGAGTCACTACGCAGCCTTCAAAGTTTGGGCTCTTTGCTGGCACAAGGAGCAGGGTTTGGAACAGCTGGATTTGTTAAGTTGTATTGATTAGTAATGTTAACAAAAATACAGTTAGGCAATAGTAGCTACCAGTTTTAGATTGCCTGCTGTTTGTCAGGTACTGCACTAAGCATTTTGCATACAGTATCTTTCATCCTTGCCACATCCTAAAATGTGGGTATTGTGAGCCCATTTTACAGATAAGGAAACTAAAGTTCAGAGAGGTTAAGAGACTTGCCCAAGGATGCCCAGAGACAGGATCAGTGGGCCCACCTGCCTCCCTTGTCACTGTGCCCACTGCCCTTGTCTTGTCTGCTGATGGGGGCTGAAAGGCATCAGGAGAGGAGCAATGGCTGCCTGCGCACAGGCGTGAACAGGGGCTGAGGTAGGCTGCCAGCTCGGAAGGCTTCCTGGAGGAGGCACACCTTAGGCGAAGTTTGAGCAGGAGGACAAAGAGGAAGGGAAGCTGTAGTGGGGGGAAGGAAAAAGACCCGGGGTCCTCAGAACCTGCTGCGAGGGGCCAGGGCGGTCTCAGGCCTGTCTGCCTCCCACCTGCAGCCCTGAGCATGCGACCAAGGTGGCGCTGAAGGTGGTGACGCCCATCATCATCTCAGTCTTTGTGCTGGCCCTGTACCTGCACGCCCAGCAGGTGGAGTCCACCGCCCGCTTGGACTTCCTCTGGAAACTGCAGGTGGGTGGCCCGGGGGCTGGAGCTGGGTGGGGGAGGCACTCGTGAGCCAGTGATCAAGTGGACAAGCTCATGGTCACCTGGGCTGGGCTGAGCCTTAGTCTCACGCTGACAAGGTGTTCTGCTCAGGCCACATCCCAGCGGATCTGCTCTCTGCTCTTTGGGGCCAAGAGGGAAATCCCTGGGGCTTATTCCAGACAAATCCACTTAACAACAGTGCTGGGACTCTGATGGGCCTAGGAGGTGTGCTGTGGAGTCAACGAATACTGGCTGGGCACTGTGTGTGTCCACAGGCAGGGACGGAGGGGAGGCGTGGGGGGCCTAGTTTGTGGTGGGGGCAGGAAGGAGTCCAGGAGGGTGGGGGTGGAGGTGAGTGGAGGAGTGGAGGGCAGGAGCCTGGCCATGTGTAGGGGGCTGGCACCAAAGGCTTCTGAGCAGGGCTGACCCAGCGGGACTTGGCTTGAAGACTCCTCCGGAGAGATGGATCGAGGGAGTAGCCACAGGCGGTGGGGTGGCCGGGGCCGCAGCTCTGACCGTGCTTGCTGGTGCGCAGGTGGTGCTGACATCCAGCTGGCACTGGGCTCTCCGGCTGCCCGCCCCGTGCCCTGTGCATTGTGTCCCCCTGGAAGAAGGGATGCATACAGGTCAGGGAGAGGGTGCTCTGTGTGCTAGCAGCAGCCGTGTGGCCCCTTGTCACCTGCTGGACCACCTCCAAAGAACTGGGAGAGATGCCCAAGGGTGCACCTCCGGAAAGGATGCCAGCTCCATGCCCATGGACAGACACTGCCCTCAGGGAGGCCCTGGGAGGCAGTCCTGGCCCTGCTGGAGATTCTAGCTGCACCCAAATAGAAAGATGTCTACCTTTCTGGTTGGCTGGGTCTTCTAAATGGCCTTGCTAATGACCTTTCCTGCCTGCTTTTCCAACACAGTCGCTCCCAGGTAAGGGAGCCACCAGGTCTGCCACCGAGGGTGCGGCAGCCAGCTGACTCCACCCTCTAATCCGGGGTCCTGAACACTGTGGTCAGGCGATCCTCTGCCACACCTTGGGGCAAGACTGTCTCTCTGCTTCAACCGGGTCTGGCTCTGGAGTGGGTCTGTCCTCACGGGAAGCAGAGAGACTGGCAGGCCTTTGGGCCGTTTTTCCCGTGGGCTCAATCAATTAAAGTAGCCCTTGCCAAGCGGCTTTTCTGATCAAATCTCCTGATGTCAGGAGGAAAATGAAACACATGGAGCACTTAAGGAGCTGGAGGGCTACTTGGGGTGTGGTTATGGACCGTCCCTTTTGCTCCCAGCCTAGTTCTAGTCTTGGGTAGACACGGTCCTTTCAGCCTCTGCTCCGGGACGTGCTTCCACTCGGGGCTTCCGTCCCCCAGGGTGGGCACCCTCACTTGTGGCACTTCCACATAGGCAGGCGGGAGCGTTAGATGCTTGTAAACGTCTGTCTTTTCTGACTGTCGAAGCAGCGCTCTGACAACCTGGAAGCAGAGGCCGTGGAGAGAGGAGAGGCCTCCAGCCCTGCTGACACCTGGGCTGGAATTGGCATCCACGTGACCCACGCTGTCTGTCTCCCAGGCCACAGAGGAGAAGGAGGAGATGGAGGAGCTGCAGGCCTACAACCGGCGGCTGCTGCACAACATCCTGCCCAAGGACGTGGCCGCCCACTTCCTGGCGCGGGAGCGGCGCAATGACGAGCTGTACTATCAGTCCTGCGAGTGCGTGGCCGTCATGTTCGCCTCCATTGCCAACTTCTCCGAGTTCTACGTGGAGCTGGAGGCCAACAACGAGGGTGTCGAGTGTCTGCGGCTGCTGAACGAGATCATCGCCGACTTTGATGAGGTGCGTGGCAGGGCGTGGGGCAGGCCCACGGGTCCCTGGCATGGGAGGGACACGGAGAGATCCAGATAAGAGCGATGATGACAGGACCGTGCTGTAACAGGCACCTGGCACACATGGGCTCTCCTGTCATCCTGTGACAGATGAGGAAACTGAGGCCCACTGATCTTGAGTACCTTGCCTGAGGTCACTGGCAGTAAGTGACAGGGCTGGGGTTTCAGCTCAGGTTGTTTGAACTTGATCCTCAGGGCCCCTGCCTGGCTGGCTTATCAGCCACCCCCGTCACCTACCATTCCTCTCTTGCCATCTAGGGTGGACGGGGCCCCAGGACCTGGGACAGCCCAGTGCCTGTGCCCAGGGTCTGAAAGAGCCAAAGCCAGCAGAAGTCCCAGGCTAAGGGAGGAGCCAGGACAAAGATGCAGGTCCCACGCCCTGTGGAGCATTCGGCGTGTGCAGGGACCAGGTTGCTGAGCCCGACAGGGCAGCCTCGGCTCCGGGAGCCCGCCGAGTCATGACTGTGGGGGCAGCCCCAGGGGGGACGCAGGCTCAGGCTTGGAGAGCAGGAGGCTGGAGCTGGGGCCAGGTGTCAGGCAGTGTCGGGAGCAGCCCGAGAGCCTCCTGGGGCAGTGGGGACTGGTGTTGGCTGTCATGGGTCTGGGAAGGCTTCTGGCAGGGCTGGGAGGCAGGAAAAGGGTGTCCCGCTGGACAAAGATGAGGAGTTTCCCGGGGGGGGGGGCATGTGAGCCAGTGAAGGGGAGACAGCCATCAGTCCCTGTTGTGGGCCAGAGCCCCAGAGGTGACTAGTGACAGTCGCTGTACAGCAGGGGAGTGTGGAGGAGGCCTGGCTCTGTCCGGGGCTTCACACTGATGACAATGGAGATGGGCCCCACCGTGGGAGGGGGACACATGAGGGGCCATGCTACTGCACTTCCCTGGACATCCTCCGTCCCACTCCATGGACCCCAGTGTTCTAGACTTGGGAGTGACCCGGGTTTGACCTCTTCCTGCCCAGATTATCAGCGAGGATCGGTTCCGGCAGCTGGAAAAGATCAAGACCATCGGCAGCACCTACATGGCGGCCTCTGGCCTCAACGACTCCACCTATGACAAGGTGGGCAAGACCCACATCAAAGCCCTGGCTGACTTCGCCATGCGGCTGATGGACCAGATGAAATACATCAACGAGCACTCCTTCAACAACTTCCAGATGAAGATTGGTGAGCAGGGCCCAGGGTGCAGCCGGGCTGAGGGCTTGGGGGGCTCCCCATCCCCCATCCTGCACCCACTGTCCAGGCCAGTGGCAGAAGGCCGCAGAAGCTGATGTCACAGTGTGTTCCTCCCCACTGATCACCCATAGTGGAGTCCTCCCGGAGCCTGGCCGTGCCTCCTCTGCCTGTTCCATGCAGCAGCAGGGGTGGGACACCTCTGAGATCCCCCTCGCTGCTGTGCTGGGAAGGCCTGGCTGGACCTAGGCTGTGCCTGCCCGAAAGGCTTTGAGGGGGATGCTCTGTGTCCAGGGCTCAGGGCCTTCTGGTGGCTGCCACATCAGGCAGATGACAGTCCCATTTATTTCAAGTATTACTTGCCTAATAGCAGTGTTTTATTTATAAGCATTCCAAATCCATTCAGTAAAAATGAAAAGCAGCAAAATCAAATACTCAATACATTTTTAAATACAAAATAGATAAACATGTTACAAGTCATTACATTTGCAAATTTATAAAAACATTGAACATATATGCTGCAAATATTTTAGCAAAATACAGTGAAATAGTCTTAAAACCTAAACATGAAAGGAATCCTATAATAGTGACTATGACACGATTATATTTCAACTTTTTCAAAAGAGTAACCTTATAAAACAAAGTGGATTGGTCAGAGGGGTTATTGTAGGGTTTCAAGAGTGAGCAAATCTTCTAGCTGCTATAAAAGCTTTTCTAATCCACACAAACAGGGGAAAGAAATAGTGAGAAGTCAAGTGTGCATATCTTTCCTGGACTCCTTCTTTGTCGAGAGCACCGTGCACTGCCCTCGCTGGGTGGCTTTGAGGGAGCTTTGTAGACACCTGTGGTGTCCGGGAGGGAGGCCCTGGATCCGTGTCAAAATAGGGCCATATTCTACTTGCTCAAAAAAACCCTTGAACCAAAAACTATGTATTTTGCTTTTTTGTATTTAATTTTGTTGTTTTATTACCCCAACTTTTATTTTGATAAGTTTCAACTCTGCAGAAAAGTTGAAAGAATAGTTTGGTGAAAACCCACGTATATACGTCCCCATATCTCCCCCTGCTGTGTCCATAGAATGATTTCAGAATCACAGCTCTGAATGTGTTGCTCCAGAAAGCCGGAGGTATTTCTGTAGTTCATTTGCCCTTAGAATATGTCTTACCAAGGCTGTGCCATGGTACAGAGTATGAGTTACTTTTACAGTGGAAATTGCTTGGTCTTGGTCAGGTGTCCTTCTCTTCCTCCCCGTGAGGTTTGTGTAGGTAAGGAATGCTTTCTGAAGGAGCAGACCTGTTCTACTCAGATTTTAATGCATTATCAAATCCCTGGGTATGTGTCTAGCCATACATGATTCAGATTTCAAATACAAAAAAGTGACAGTAATTCACCAACAAAAATATTGGCATTTCAATTCCCAAAATTACCACATTAAAAAAAATATTGGGTTACTAAGAACCACTGTTGTGATGATTAATGTCCTCGGGAGACACGTTCTGGCCCGAGTGTCAGGAATTGGGCTTTCCCCGAGCGAGCTGGCTTGTTGTGTGCTGTGGGCACAGGCTCAGTGGACTTGACCGGGTTTGCTTCTTGCCCTGGCTGCTGGCAGCCCCAGGGCAGAGCTCGATGGGAGCCTGCTTGAACTAACTGCGGCCTGAGTCTCTGTCAGCTTCACTCTTGGCTTCATGTAACGTTGCCACTCCTGTTTTCCTTTCATATCATCCACCCCTTGTCTGCCTACGCTGGTTTGTGTTTTTCTTGCAGCGTGTATGTTTGTAAACTGCCTCAACTCTGTTATTGAACCGGGACTGGGGACTGAGCATTTGCATCTCCCAAGAGGAGGATCAGGAGCTGGGCAGGCAGTGGAGCCCTGTGTGGCAGATCCTTCCCGACAGACGCAGGAACATCCGCCCGAGTGGCTTGGCTTTGGGAAAGGGGTCAGAAGCCCTCGGGGCTCAGTCCAGTCGGTGAGGGGGACAGTCCCACCCGGCAATGACATGTGGGGTAAAAGCTGCCTGTGGCTGGCAGGACTAAAGAGGAGGGTCGTGGAGGGAAGTTTCGAGGACCGATGACATTGCTGACTAAGTGAGAAGCCCCATAGGGCCTATTTTGGAGCTTCTGCTGTGTTTTTGGTCCCTCTCTGCACACACAGGAAATGGGCAGTAGTGAGGCTTCACACGGACCAGTAGGGGACAGTTGCCATACTAGGAGGGAACGCCCTGGGACTTGGAGGCAGGACAGAGAGTGTCGAGAGAATGTCCCTTGAGCCAGCTGCGTGAGGGCAGGCTTTAGCCTGCGGAGGAGGCGGGAGGACACCACTGGAGGGAGGACCAGTGCAGCAAGGCTCAGAGGCAGGTGGCTCAGTGCTGCCATGGGTGGCATCGAGAAGGTGGACAGACGAGAGCCGCAGTGCTAGGAGAGAGACGGAGAGCTCAAATGGAGCATGGTGGCTGCTGTGTCCCCGTCCTGGCTCAGAGGCCCAAGAGCAGGATGACTTGGAGAGAGAAGATGAGTGAGAAGCTAGGTTCTAAGAATGAGAATGGTGGAGGAAGAAACAAAGGAATGAGGAACAGAGAGATGGCAAGTTCTGGCATGTGGAGTCTACATGCCACCGAGAGAAGGACGATTAGGGGAAGGCAACTGATTATGCCAAAGGTCATGGGAGACCTTGAGGAGGGTGCTCCTGGTGGTAGGCTGGTGGAGCTGAGCGTTGGCTGGTGGCGAGGACACAGGCGCAGTGGATGTGTCTCGAATCAGCAAGCATTTGGCAGGAGCAGAGAAGCGCGAGGCTGCAGGGTGAGCACCGCCCCAGGCCTGGGGGACCCTGGGTGTCTTCAGGCCAAGAGGCAGAGGGAGGCCCTGCAGCTGTCACGAGCAGGACGACAACGTGGACAAGCTAGGCAAGCGTTGGTCTTGACCTGGTGAGTGTGGCTGACTCCTGTCCCCTGCAGGACTCAACATCGGCCCCGTGGTGGCCGGGGTGATCGGGGCGCGCAAGCCTCAGTACGACATCTGGGGCAACACGGTGAACGTGGCGAGCCGCATGGACAGCACCGGTGTGCCCGACCGCATCCAGGTGAGTGCAGCAGCCTCCGCCCACATCACCTGAGTGGGGGCGCTCTCGCTGATGCTGAGGAGTCTTCAGGGCAGGCCGTCTGCAGTTCCTGGTCAGAACTTCTGCAGCCAGGTCCCAGGGGGCTGGGGCAGTTGGCGCTGGTATCTTGGAAGCTGGGAGGACAGGATTGTGTTTCAGGCCCTCAGTACCTTGGACAGAGCTTCAGGCCTGTGCAGAGCCCTCTACTGGGCACAGAAGCAGTTGGAGGTGGGCGGGAGGGGTTGCCAGTGCCAAGCTAAGTGTGCTAAGCAGGAGCCACGGCGCTCCCCACCCTTCACATGGGGGACACAGACGCCTGCAGAAAGCAGGCCTCACCCACCGGAGCTCACAGCTCTCAGCCAGTTCAGAGAACCAGTGGAGGCTGCCGGCCCCCATGGGCCCTGGCCAGAGACACAGAGACTTCTCTCTCCTCCCTTTGCGAGCTGGCGCTGTGACTCCCAGCCCTGCCGCTCCCGAGCTGCTTCTCTTGGTTTTTCTCGGGCCTTCCTTGATTCCCTTTGCTCCAGTCTGACAACCGAGGCCCTGGATTGGGCTGTGGGAAGTCAGCTTCCCAAGCTTCCCAAGCGCTGACTGTGCTATTTGTAAGGCCTTTTGCCAACACTGACACCACTTAAATGTCCCTAACTTCTCCCCACTGCGGGGCCTCTGAGCACAGGGGCTGACACGGGCACAGCCTGGCTGCTGTGGATGCCAGCTGACAGGCCTGGCCACAGGGCCTTTTCTCGTTCCATCCCTATGTCACGGAGGGGTCCCGAGGGGGGCTGGGAGAGACGGGCATATGTGTGTCCTGGGTAAGGGGCTCTGCCAGCACCTCACAGGAACCTCAGTTAGTAACAGCAGGGCCCCTGTCGGCCCACCCGGGACGCCCACCCTTCTCCTGGCCTCAGGCTCAGCAGCGGGGGTGCGCCGTGGTGGGGGCGGGGGAGGCGGACAGTGCCCAGAAGCGGCTCTTGGATCACCCTGGGGGGCATATGGCTGTGCTGCCGTGCCCTG
This sequence comes from Cheirogaleus medius, assembly GCA_008086735.1. Lineage (NCBI taxonomy): Eukaryota > Metazoa > Chordata > Mammalia > Primates > Cheirogaleidae > Cheirogaleus > Cheirogaleus medius. The sequence goes on from VBSM01000272.1 coordinate 50,963,545, forward strand.
TGCCCGTCACGCCCGCGTCCCTCTGTCATCCAGCAGGGGTAACGGTGTAACGGATGCAGCCACCGGTGAGTTCTCCTCTTTGTTCCAAAAGCCAGAGTGGAGCCAGGCGACAAGACCTGGAACTGAATCCAGGCTCTGCCATTAATTAGCGATGTAACCTCGGGCAAGTGACTTAGATTTTCTGAGCCCAAGGATAATAAGAGTAGCAGCGGTTCTCACGCTACCTGTGGTGAAAAATCAGTCTTTAAAAAATCTTTCTGATCTGTTCTGGAGGGATCCTTTTGTAAAACACACTGGCGACATATTTGGATATAACGCCGCGACAGCGTTAGATTGTCATCAGAGTGCAAGTGCCTCACACTGACTCTGCTCCTGGACTCACTGCGGCCGAGGACCAGGAAGTCCGGGATGGCAGACCACACTCTGAGCGGCACTGAGGCAGCTCACGCGAGGGGCGGGCGCAGAGCAGGAGCTGCGCGCAGGGTCACCCTTCATTCTCAGGGGCACGTCCGCAGCCGAGCTGCCGCCCATCCCGGGCGCCCGCATGGAGGGGCTGCCCCACTCCCGCGGCAGGGCGGGCGGTCAGTGGCCCCACAGCAGTTCAGGGCCAGGGTCACGCATGGCTTACCCTCTCTCCTGTGTCCCCTCAGGTCACCACGGACATGTACCAGGTGCTGGCCGCCAACACGTACCAGCTGGAGTGCCGGGGCGTGGTCAAGGTGAAGGGCAAGGGCGAGATGATGACCTACTTCCTCAACTCGGGGCCCCCGCTCAGTTAGCAGCCGCGGACGGTGCCAGGCAGCCTGGCCTCCAGCGGAACGGCCACGGCTTCCCTGTGCGCCGGGGCAGTGGGGACCCGCGCCGAGCCCACCAGGCCACGCCGGTGAGATTCTCCACTTTGACTCCAGAAGCAGCTTCCGCCTCTGCGGGTGGCAGCGGCCTCCGTCCCGGGCCCCGGGTGCCAGCGTCCTGCGAGCACCAAGCTGACCAAAGATGTTCCCTCTGTGGAAGACTCCGCCAGACTCAGTGTGAATCTCGAGTTTTCTCACAGGTGCTGCTGCGCGGGCGGAAAGGCGCCGCCGGGGCGTCTGTGGTGTGCGCGGCCGCCGGTGGCAGGGCTGGGGGCGAGGCCGCGGCCTCCCGTGGGGGTAGGTGGGCTCGAGTCTGGCCTGGGGGAGCCCAGGGGCGCCGAGGGCGTGCTCTCCTCTGAGAGCCTTTCACGTGCAGACGGGCCGCGCCCCTGCGCCACGGACGGGCTTTGGGGCGGCAGTGCTGGCGCTGTGGGGACTGCGGCCTCCTCGCCGTCCTCCGCCCGCACCTCCACGCACACAGACGGCCCCGATGGAAAGGGAACTGATTCCAGGGGGAGGCGAGAGGACGCCCAGCAAGGAGGGATGGTTCTGAGGAAAAGAAAATATTTATTAAATAAAACAAAACAAGTTCTCTGTGCCCTTCTTTAGACTATGCTAGTTGTATGCCGCACGTGCAAGAGACACACAAGCAAACGAAGATGTCACAGACAAGGCAGGGTGGGAGCCCTCCTTGTCTCTTTTGTATTTTTTATTTTGTATTATTGAAAACCTTGGAGATCTAACAGATATGCCAAATTCTATATTTTGTAAATTCTCTATATTAGAAAACAGCTGTGCACAGCGGGCTGTTTGTGCCCATCCGTACTGTACGTCTGTTGCCGTGTGCCGTGTGTGTCCGTGTGCTCACGCCTGGAACTGGTCCCACACAGGATGCATTTCCCTCACTTCAGACTTGGCAGTTTTCGGTTTTCCCAGGTACAACCAGAGCAGTGGGTGTGTCCCTTTGGGGTGCTGTATGCCCAGATTGGGTAGGAAGGTGCACGGACACATTACCCCATGTGTTTCTAACACACACACGCACACGCACACCACTCCCCCTAAGTGTAAACAGAATGATAAGAAGAAAACAAAAAGCTGCTTTCCCGTTTCAGGCCGAGCTGGAACGGAGGGAAGCAGCCTCGCCCCGAGGCCGGCAGTGTGCGTGGGTGGCTCCGCTCACCCTTCCACTCCCTGAGATTTCTGCTGCCTGCACAGGGCAGCTCCTGCCGGCTCCCAGGAGCTCAGGGATGGCCGGGTTCTCTGCCGGGCTAAGGGTGTGAGGAAGCCTGGCCCGCCTGGCCTTGGCCTTCTCAGTTGGCCGAAGTGCAGGTGGCTCTCCCTGGAGATGTGCCGCCTTCAGGTTTGGGGAGTCGGGGGTGGCCCTGCCCTCTACCTGCAAACCGGAGGAACAGGGAGAGCCCAGCTTTGGAGTCCATGGGGGAAAGCCAGCAGAAATTGTGTTTTGTTGGGAGGAGGCAGTTAAATATACCGAGAAAAAAAATTTTTTTTTAATAAACTATGAGGGAGGCATTTGGAAAATGATTTACTATCACAGAATTCAAACCGAATCCTTAGGGCCTGTGCCCAGGTCTTTTCATTGCTTCTCAGGGCAGAATTATTCTCACCTCCAAGAGGAGCTCAAAGGCGGCGAGGCGGCAGCTCTGTGCCAGCTGCTGACATGTTACTTTGCTGTCCTCCTGCGCCACCCTGCCCTCCCCCCTCACCAGCTCCCACCCCATTTGAACACAGCTCTGAGAAGCAAAGCGTATGGACCTAAAACTGCCAAGCCTGAGTCTGTCCGTGCTTTTGCGGCTCCATCCTTTGAGTTCTGCATCGCCCCTCTTGCCATCTTGCAGGAGGCTGGCTTTCTCCCACGGTGGTGCCCACGTTCCCTGCCCCTCCATATCGCCCGCCGGTGGTGTTGGTTTTCATTCTGCTTCCGACCTGAGTGAAGTGTGTGTGCCGCGCTCATCCCGCGTTCCCCCGTTGGTCATGGCCTCCCTGGCCTCGGGGCCCTTCCCATCCCAGCAGTGACTGGTGACAGCGTGCAGTGCTAGCTCTTCGTTCCCTCTAAGGAGTGTGCACTCTTTTTATTCCTGCTCTTGCAAAAATGGATACGATTATGATTTCCCATGGAAATTGAAAAGTCTATTTAAATAATTTAACTATTAAACACTTTCACTGGTAATGTGTCTTGGTCTGATTTGCAGCTTGGGCCAGGGGGCCTGCTCCTTGTCTAAGGGACAGTGCACCCAGCCTTCGCTGGGCGGGGGAGGGGAGCTGCAGGGGACAGAACGGTGCTGCAGGGAAATGGCGGAAGACTGCAGTCACGGGTGGCCAGCTGGGAGAACTGGTGGTGTTAGCAAGAGTTAGCGCTCGGGACTGAGGAGCAGGTGCCAGAGTGCAGGAGGCTGAGATGGAGAGTGAGGAGGGGGACCAGGAGGGAAGGGTAGAACCAGAAAAGACCCAGGGTCAAGGGAACGATGTTTTGAACAGGTGACCCAAACATGTTTATATGCCAAGGGACAGAAGTGTGAAAACACAGGAGAACACAGGTAACTGGAGGAGGAAGAAGGGGATGAGCTACAGCCAGAGTGAGCTGATTTGACCTGCGTAGCTAATAATGGTGGCACCTCTGTGCGCCACACTGAGATAAGCACCATACAGACATCTCATTTAATCCTCCTGGCCACCTCATTTCACTGATGAAGAACCTGAGGCCCAGAGAGGTTGAGTTATTTGTCTAAGGCAACACAGCTGGTGATTAACAGAGATGAATTTCAAAGCAGGCCTGTCTGCTATCAAAGCCCAAGCAGGTAACTTCAGGCAGGCCCCAGGACTCCTCTTTCCCCTGAGAGGAAGGGGAAAGTGGTAGAGAGGGTAGGGGGCCCTTTTCAGCAGCTCCTGCCTGCTGCACTCGTCAAATGCAGGGTTATATTTGGGTGCAGGAAATAAATCCAGAGAGGGTTGGTCAAATTAGGTTTAACACAGGTGTAAATGAAGGAAGCGGTGAATAAGACTTCACTGGCTTCACCGCGCCCGTGGCCACGTGGGGACAGAGACAGCAGTCCTGCCGTGGCAGGCCTCCTGCTCCGAAGAAGAGGGACATCACTGGGACTTCAAACATGTGTGGTGAAAGATGTCATTTTATACAGGTAGGATTTTAACTGAGAAATTTTCAGGCTGGTGTGCATCCGTTAGAAAAGGAAAACAAATAATGAGAAAGTTCAAACTTTAGGGGCCTATTGGCTGTGGGAACCAAAACTCCTAAAGAACTCCCACCCTGCTGCAGCTATAGAGACCAGGCCCCCAGAGAGGCCCCCTGAGGCGCCCACACACACACTCAGTGCACACCAGGACAAAAAAGGAATGCAACTCAGCCTTTGTAAGCCCGTCCCATGCCCGTGCCCATTAAGTTAATCCCAGAAAATGTATGTTTCTCCCTTACGAGGTTCTACTTTTTTCCAAAAGCATCTCCATACCTAGAATGCTATTAATAATTAGCAAAACTTATTTGAAAAGATGCTGTTTGATATGTGGGAAGAGTTTGGAACACCACCACTGACAGCAAACACCATTAGAACCAAGGCCAGACTTCAGCCAACATGGGGATGGTGTGACTGCAGTGTGATGTGAGCCACATACTAGTGGGAAGGCACAGAGAATCTTGGTGCCCCGGAGAAGCTATTCACCAGGTGGCCATGTCACCTTAAGACATTCGAAGTTACAAATACATTCACAGAACTTTTCCAAGAGCAAAAACGCCTGAGTGGCATGCAGTTAAACGACAGCCAGAGCTGTGGTTTTCCCACGATAAAACATGGGTGTTTTCCACGGCTGCAATGGCCGTGAGTTGTTCGTCAGCAGCATACGAGCTTCCCGAGCCTGAAAGAGAGGCTGAGCCCGTGTCGCTGCAGGGCAGGAAAGCATCCCCAGGCATTGGGATATACAGTGCTCAAAAGTTGTGCTGAGCAGATTCTCACTGTCCCCTGAACAAGACAACTCCAATGGCAGGGACAAACACACTCCTAAAACTGGCTGCTTTTGAATTTGTCTAAATCAAAATAACACACTAAAGAGAACAAATACCGTGCAGCTCACTGTCAGAGGGAAGGGAACTGACAAGGCTCGTCCGTGCTGCCCTGTCCGCAGCTATCCCCCCACAGGCCCCTCACTTAGCACAAGTATCAGGAGGAGAGTTGGAACGGTTAGGTTATTTGTGGGTGTGGGCGAGGGGGAGGGCATGGCCGGCCAGAGGTACGTACCACCGCCCCTCCGTCTGGATGAACTTTACAGTGTATAAAGAGCTTCCACATACAATTTCTCAATTGTGCATTCCCCAGACACCAGGCAGTTCAAGCAGGGACTGGTGTATCCCGAGGCTGCCCTGATACCCAGAGACCAGCAGCTAAGGCACGAGCCCACAGGCGCCCATCTGGCTGGGTACGAAGGAGCTTGGCAGGAATGGAGGGCTCGCCACTCCTCAAGGTTAACAATAGATGAACTGAGATCCGATTACTAAAGTGGGCTTGTCTTATCCTTCCAGATTTTCACAAAAGCCGTTTGGTGGTTTTTCGGCCCTCTGTCTTCAGAAGGAGAATGTGATATTGGCTGTCCTCTTGCCGATCTTTGTTTCCTGCCTGCAGGGTCCCTGTTTCACGAAACAGACACAAGAGCAAAGCCACATGAGGGCACTGGAATGGCTGCTCTCCAAGCTCTGGCATTCTCTGGTTTCAATATTTGTGCAACTCTTTATCCAGTCTTCAAGTGCCAGACCACATGTATGGCACAGACGTAAACACAATCTAATGAAGACTTTAAGATTTTAGAGCCAAAGGCCCAGACACAATGAGGTAAAGCATTGTGCCGGGGGATCTGGGAAGATCACCTTCAAGCTGAAGCTGGCACAGCCCTTGCTCTGTGCTCCTCCAGACACCACCCACCAGCAGCAGCGTGGCCAGAGCCTTTGCTTTCAAGAACCCTGACCCACGAGTGGGCATGGTGAGTGGAGATCAATCCAGGTTCACAGAGCAAGCAGAGGATCCAGAGAGACAAGTGTCGGAAGCTGTCCCAGACACGGGGAGAGTTGGGGTACGGCTGCTGCCCA
>VBSM01000272.1:50979674-50992291 GCA_008086735.1 Cheirogaleus medius
GCGATCCTCCCGCCTCGGCATCCCAGAGTGCTAGGATTACAGGCATGAGCCACCACACCCGGCCGAGTCATTTTATTAGTATAATGTACTGGCCCAGACTCTTTAAAATCAATGCTATGAAAGATAAAAACAAAACAGAACAGAACAAAAAGTCTTGGAGGATATATTTTAAGTTAAAAGATATACAACAACCAAACACAATGCATAATCAAGGATCAAAAGAAAAATAGCAATAAAGAACATTTTGGAGACAACTGAAGTAATCTGAATAAAAATGCTGTATTAGATAATACTGTATCAATGTTAAATATCTTGGGTGGGATATGATGTCATGGCTATGCAGAAGGATGTCTGTGTTCTTAGAAGATACATGCTGAAGTATTTTGAGGTAAAATATTATGATTGTCACTTACTGGTCAGTCTACAGAAGATGCACAGAGAGGGCTTTAATATCCTTTGCTTCACCTTTTGACATCAGAGGGCCAAAAACTCCACCGTTGGATCATGCTAATGCTACTATTTTCTGAACATGGAGCCCATGAAGTAGCATAAAGTTCAATTGTGTGCATGTTTCTCTTTTCGTAAATATTCATGACTCATCCCATAGCTTGTTAAATGTGTATATTTGGCTAACTGCTCAGCATAAATTCTTGTCCCCATTGTCTCTCCCTTGAAGTACCTGCTTCTGGCCAGAGGCTATGCTTCCCAATTGGTCAGAATGGCCACCCTGCAGGCTACAACCCTTTATGAGAAATAAAGCTCTTGTTTACAAATTTATGAACCTCATCATTCTTCAGTTGACACATGTAACCTATGCATACCCTCCTGTATACTTTATTTTATTTTATGTATTTATTTATTACTTTTTGGAGACAGTGTCTCGCTCTGTCTCCAAGGCTAGAGTGCAGTAGCATCATCATAGCTTGCTGCAACCTCAAACTCCTAGGCTCAAGTGATCCTCCTGCCTCAGCCTCCTGAGTAGCTGAGACTATAGGCATGTGCCACCACACCCAGCTAATTTTTCTATTTTTTGTAGAGACAAGGTCTTGCTCTTGCTCAGGCTGGTCTCGAACTCCTGACCTCAAGCAATCCTCCTGCCTTGGCCTCCCAGAGTGTTAGGATTACTTGCATGAACCACCATGCCTGGCTCCTCCTGTATACTTTAAATAATCTCTAAATTACTTATAATACCTAATACAATGTAAATGCTATGTAAATAGTTGTTATATTATATTGTTTAGGGAATAATGACCTGGAGAAAAGTCTTTACATGTTCAGGACAGAGGCTTTTTTTTTTTGCCAAATATTTTTTATCCACAGTTGGTATAATCCATAGATGTGGATCCCCTGGATTCAGAGGGTCAACTGTATAAAGAACTCTCAAAAAAGTAAAAAACAAAGAATGCAATTATAAAATAAGCAAAAGACAAACTGACATTTCAGTGAAGAAGGTATATAGATGGATATGTAGGATATATGGACAAACACATGAAATGATGTTTAACATTATCAGCCATTAGGGAAATGTAAATTAAAACCACCATGAGTTATCACCACACTCTTATCAGAATGGCTAAAATAAAAATAGTGACAATACCAAATAATGGCAAGCAGAGAAACTGAATCACTCACATATTGCTGGTGGGAATGTAAAACAGTACAGCCACTCTGGAAAACAGTTTGCCAGTTTCTTTATAAAACTAAGCCCGCAACTACTACATGACCTGGCAACTGCACTCCTAGGCATTTATCCCAGAGAAATGAAGACTTATGGTTACAAAAAAAACCTGTACATGAATGCTTATATCAGCTTTATTTATAATAGTAAAAAATTGGAAACAACTCCAATTATCCTTCAATGGGTAAATGATTAAACAAACTGCAGTAAATCTATATCACAGAATTCTACTTGGCAATAAAAAGGAACAAACCATTAATTACATAACAGTTTGGCTCAATCTCCAGAGAATTATGCTGAGCAAAAAAAATGCCAATCACAAAAGATTACTGTTATGAACTGAATGTCTGTGTCCCCCCCCAAATTCATATGTTGAAAGCCTTAACCCCCAACATGATGGTAATAGGAAGTGGGGCCTTTGGGAGGTCTTTAGGGTTAGATATGGCCATGAGGGTGCAGGCCCCATGATGGGATCAGTGATCTTATAAGAAAAGGAAGAAACACCAGTGCTTTCTCTCTCTGCAATGGGAGGATACACTGAAAAGGCAGCCTTCTGCAAGCCAGGAAGAGGGCCCTCACCAAGAACTGAATCAGCCAGTACCTTCATCTTGGACTTATCAGCCTCCAGAACCATGAGAAATAAAATGTCCGTTGTTTAAGTCACCCAGTCTGTGGTATTTTGTTATATAGCAACCCAAACTGATTAAGACAATTATATACTGTATGATTCCATTTGTATAACATACTTAAAATGAGAAAATTACAAAAATGGAGAACATGTTAGTGATTGTCAGAGATTAGGGAGGGGTTTAGGGCACAAGGGAAGTGAATGTGACTACCAAGGGGTAACATGAGGGGGATGCTTGTGGTGACAAGAAAGTTCTGTATTTTAACTACATCAATATCAATACCCTGGTTGTGATACTGTATTACAGTCTTGCAGGATGGTACCATTGGAAAAAACCAAGTAAAGGGTACATAGGATCTCTCTTACAACTCCACATGAATCTAAAATTATCTTAGAAAGTTTAATGAGATAAACAACTTTACACATACATATCTGTTTGAAACTTACTTTATAAACAACTACAGATGCTCCTCAACTTACCATGGGTTATGTCCTAATATACCCATGATAAGTTGAAAATATCTTAAGTCAAAATGCATTTAATATACCTAACCTACTGAACATCATAGCTTAGCCTAGCCTACTTTAAACATGCTCAGAACACTAGCCGACAATTGAGCAAAATCATCTAACACAATGCCTGTTTTATAATAAAGTGTTCAATAGCTCATCTAATTTATTGAATACTATACTGAAAGTGAAAAACAGAATGGTTATATAGGCACTTTAAATATGGTTTCTACTGAATATGTATCACTTTTGCATCACTATAAAGTAAAAAATTCTAAGTCAGGAATTATCTGTATATACACACTATATGCACCCACATATAAAGAGAGAATGAGAAGAAGGAAGTGCTGCAAAATGTTAACAATTGATGACTCTAGGTGTACTAGTCTTTCAACTTTTCTGTAAGTTTAAAAGTTTTCAAAATAAAACATTAAGGGAAAAGGAACAGTCTCTAGTCTCTTCACTGACTCTTTGATTTCTTATTTGAAATCTTCCCTATCAAGATTATCCTATCTGACTGAGCTCTGTGCTTCCATAAGCACCTACATCTTGGAGAAAAAGGTGACAAAACATGTGGTAGTGGCCTTTCAGGTATGATCTAAAGAGGATTAAAAAATATCCTGGCAACTGGAGATAGAGCATGCTATACAGTAAAACGTAATCACCTAAGTTTTACCATAAAAAACTCCCAGCATTATTATCACTGTGCTTGACATATTTGGAAAGGAGGCAGTTTCATGCCTGTCAATATGAAGGAAATGGCTTTTTGCTTTTCTTTTTTAAAGCATGAATTTGTTTACTTCTCTCAAGTAAAAGAATACTTGAGTGACACTGCTCCACCATGAGGCAACTCTTAGAACTAACTACTTCAGGCTGTTCTGGGAAACTTACTGAGGTGTGCCTACCACAGCCCGGTGGTCAAGAGCACTGGCTCTGGAGTCACACAGATCTGGGTTTAAATCACTAACTAGCTATAAGAACCATCGATGTCACAGTTAAAAAAAGCAATGGTAAGAGAATTAGTGTGGGGCTTTTTGTGAGGATTCAATGGTACAATGAATATAAAGGGCTCATCACAGAGTAAGAGCTCAATACATTCCTGCCATTATTATTAAGCATTTAAAATTACTTAAGACAAAGCAAAGCAACCAAAACTTGTGTTTTACAAGAATGATTATTCATAAAATTATTTCAAAGTTAATACATTGTTTTAGAATCAAACAAGATCACATATAAAAGTTATAAAATTAACATTATAAAAATTATACAAATTAGGAATTTTGCTCAGAGACAGCATGATATAGTAGAAAGAACACAATATTTAAGAATCAGAAGACTCAGAGTTAAGTCCTGACTCTACCACTTCCTAGCCATGTGATTTCAGGATGGTACTGAAACTGCTTCAGCTTTCTAATTTTCAAAAATAAGATAATATGCTTTGTGTGACAGGATTGTAGAAATTAAAATAGAAAATCTGTATGAGAATATTTCATAAAATTAAAGCAGTATGTAACATTAACAAACACAAGTTTTCACATTTCCTGCAAGAAATGCCATTCATAATCAAATCTGTCAAATTTGACAAAATTTCTGAATATAAATTAAGAAAAATAAAGCGATTTTAAAAAATGGGCCACTAAAACTAAAATTTCTAATGTCTTTACATAAAAGTCAAATGCATGCATTCAGAATATTTCCCTAAAGACTTCTACTGAAGGCCAGGCAGGGTGGCCCACGCGTGTAATCCTAGCACTCTGGGAGGCTGAGGCGGGAGGATTGCTTGAGGTCAGGAGTACAAGAGCAGCCGGAGCAAGAATGAGACCCCGTCTCTACTAAAAAGAGAAAAAATTAGTTGGGTGTGGTGGTACACACCTGTAGTCCCAGCTACTCAGGAAGCCGAGGCACACTTGAGCCCAGGATTTTGAAGTTGCTGTGAGCTAGGCTGACACCCCGGCACTCTAGCTTAGGCAACTGAGTGAGACTCTGTCTCAAAAAAACAAAAAAACAAAAAACTTCTACTGAATTTTAGGCAGCCTTTTATTTGCAGGTCTGAATCTTTCTAATGTTTTTTCCTATATGAGCCAGAGAAATGTGTCACTCATAAAAGTTAGGTCAAAAGACCTTGTTTGCAGTACCATGTTTTAACAAAGACATTCTTGAGTTTGGGTAACTGGCATAGTTACCCCAGCTTTCCCTACAAACCTGTGCCTCCTCTGGCCTTGGAAATGAGTACCACTCTCCATATCACCCAGGCGCAAAATCTCTTAAGTCTCATATCTATTGTCTTCAAGTCCCAATGAGTCTTCCTTCTCAATGTCCATTTTTTTCCTACCCCTACTGCCATTACCATAGTTAAGACTTTTATTACTTTCTGCCTATAGTGATGGAATCACCTTCCCACTAACTTCCTTGCTTCCAGTCTCTCCACTCTTATAATCCATCCTATTCATTACTGCTAAATTAAATACCCGAACATCTTGCTTTTGTTGTGCCTTCCCTATTCAAAGACTTTCCCAAAAGTACAAAATCCTCAGCCTAGAGTATAAGCAGAATCTGGAGGCTGAATAATCAGTCACCAGAAAATCTATAAGTAGCCTTTACTGCCATAGGCAGATGACATACCACTGCTGAAGCCCCGGCACAGAAAGGTTAACCCTAGGTTAACTGGGATCTATGTCCACTCAAGACGGAGATACAGGTCACAAAGTTAACAGAGACTCAAATTAAAAGAGAGGCAAAGAACTCATACGCTCTAAAAATTTATTTAAAAAGCACAAGCAATTATTAGAATCGATACTTAAAACAAATAATGGAAAAGCATTTCTTAAAACTGGGAGAAAATCTACCTGGTAAAGGCAGGCTGCTGTTCCAAGGAAAAATGCAATGATGTAATTAAAATCTTCACCATCACTCTGTAAAAACAAGATCAAAGATTACTTTTTTTCTGGTGGAAGTTCATTTCCAAAAAGGATAGGATACAACAATGTCTATGCATAAACTGCAAAAATTGTCACCAAGTGTTATATGAAAATTCTTAAGAGTCCTAAAATGGACCCAAAGAGCATGAGGTAAAATTACGAATGTTCCCCTATATCATGGCCTCCTCCATCAATTTCATTACACCCAAGAGAAAATGAAAATCACTGGAGAAAAGTTCCCATGTAACGTGAAAAGCTTCTCTTCCTCCCACTAAAGAAACCACATAAAAGTGCATAACACCCCAGAGGCTGACAAATTTACTCCTGCTTACTAGGGTCACTACTTGACTCAAATGAATACTGACAAACTTTGCTATCTAGTAAGCACATCACTGAATTGCCCAATAAAGTAATTTGACAGTATTTTAAAAAAAAAAATGTAAAAACCAAAAAGCTACTGTCCACTAGAGTGTGCTAAATCCCAATAAGAAAAATCAAGACTAATCAGTCATGCATGCTATGCTAGAAAAACAGCCACCCAGAGGGAAAACAGAGATAGATCATTTTTTTCTTTGAATAAAAACTAAAGGAGACATGTGACAACCCATGTTTTCCTATTCCTTTCTGGTTCCTTTTAAATATTCACATTTATCAACTTCTTTGAATATTTTTACCAAGTAGAACATAAAGTCCAGGCAAGAACATTACATTTTTTTCTCCTAGGCAGAAATATTAAATTTGGTCCTTTCCTTATTTTAGAAAAAAAGATTTTTATACAATGAAAATTTCCACAAGACACAGGAGTAGCCCTCATGACTGTGTCTTCATAAAATAGTATAAAGAGAAAAATTCTTTTTGCACTGATTATTGGGCGACAGAAATGACTGTAAGGCAGAAGGGAGACTGGCTTATCCTAGTGAGATCTTAAAATAGGAACCATTAATCTGGTTGGGATGCTTATGTCAGTTGTACCTCAGAGGCAGGGAAGGTCAACATGAAAGCTGTCCATTTTAATAATTGTAAGGCTTTAAATAAGTTCTGCTTGATTATTTTTTCTTTAGTCTGTTATTTTTTAAGTGACTTTTTTTCCTAATTATAAAAATTCATGTTCATTGTTGAGGATCTGGAAAATACAGATAATACAAGGAAGAAATTCATACAGTCCATAAATACCACAACTCTGGGAGAATTACTGCTAACCCTTTCATGTATTTTCTTCATGGCTTTTCTGTGTATGTATGTACATTTTTAAAAAATGGAATGCTTTTATATACTGCTTTTTAGTATTAATACTTCATATTATATCATAAACACTTTTCCAAGAGAGTAAATATTCCTCAACCACAGAATTTATAATGATTGTATGTATAACCTTTCATTGTGGGGATATACAATAATTTCGTTCTACAATTGGATACTGTATTATTTTCTTCTCTGAGCTTATAGTATCACTTGATAACGCTCTTAATTGCTTTTGGAACTCTTAAAAGCATGTTTCTGGAGTCAGTCAGATCTGGGTTCAAATCTTTACTTATGATTTTTAATTTCATCTTTTGAAAAATAAAAGTTGTAGAGATTAAATGAAATAACATTTGCAAATATAAAGAAAAGTAACTATTACACAGTAAGTACTCAAAACATTCACTAACTCCTCTTTCCCTGGAGTTACTATCTGTATCAGTCTTCTGATAATTAGATTACCTTTCAGTATTATTTAAACCTCTAGTATACTGGCCTTATCCTCTCAATTAGATCCTAATCGAGAGGCAGAAAATAGTCTTACTACTTGCATGAAACTGTGCACATAGTAGCAATTCAACAGATGCATGCTGAATAGAGTTGAGCTTTGATAAAGTTGAGTTACTACTTGATAAAGATTGTCTATAAACATATTCTTCCATTCCATAAATATTCTTTAAGCATTTACAAACCAGGTACTATGTTACTAGATCAAGGACAGAAAACAATTAAGTACATACCAACTTAAGGAGCTCATTCTCTAATTAAGAAGGCAGATATATAAATCATAATTCCCACCCAAAGTAATAACTGATGGGATAGGTGTGTGTATAGGGTATGAAGGGAGCCTACTGGAGACACATCTAATTCTGTCTGGAGAAAAAAAGGATCAGGGAAGGTTTCCCAGAGGAAGTAAAGTTTAACTTGGGTCTTGAAGACTGAACAGGCAAAGTAGACAAGGTAGGAAGAGGGCTGTGGGCAAATGGAGTAGTACCTGCAGTCTCAAAGAGGGAGGAACTAAGATGACTAAATGTTTAGGCAACATTTGAATGACACCATGCACTAAGTTGAGAATATAGGAGGAAAAGTAATTTGAGAGCAGAAAGTATTGAATTCATTGCAGATATGCTATTTTAGAATTGCCAGTGGGACACTGAAATAATTATACTTAGTAGATATTTACATCTGCTTCAGGAAAGAGTTTGACCTAGAGATCTAGTTTGGTAGTCATCTATCTAACCAGTATTTAAATGAAAGACCTATGATAACCAAGTGCAAGTCTTAATTCTTGATTGGCTCCCAGATTGGAGAGAGAAACAAAACACTATAAAGGACATTTGGGGAGCAACTGTGAAAATATGAATACAGGTTTATATTAGCTAATACTGTATGAATTTTAAATTTCTTTGGTGTGATAAAGGTACTGTGATTATGTAAGAGAATGTCTTTGTCCTTAAGACATACATATTGAATAATTTTGGAATAAGCGTAATGATACCTACAATTTTACTTTCCAATGATTCAGAAAAAAAAAGGGAGAAAGGAAAGAAGAAAGGTAGTCATATAAGTGGATATTAATTGTACTGTTCTTTAAACTTTTCTGTAAGTTTGAATTTTTTCAAAATAAGATGTTATGGCAGGGTGGGAGGGGAGGAAAATACAAACCAAAAAAATGACATGCAGCCACTAAAAAGAATGGAATAAATCTCTATGTGAACTGTTCTCCTACATATTACTAGATTTAAAAGATGCAAATCAGTATTGAATATACTATTTATATAAAAATAGCTTTAAAAGAATTACTTTAAAATAATAAAAAGTAAATATATAAATACACATATACTAGCATATGCACATAATCTCTCTAGAAGGATACACCAGTGATTGACTCTTGGGAAAAGAATTTTTTGTGAAAATCAATGTCAATTTTTGTAGGCTTTGAGATTTACCATGGGCATATTTTACTGTGTGCATGAATCTATATATAAACTTTTTAAAAAAGGCCACTTTGAAAGGATCCAAGAAGTTGTAGAATTAGAAGAATATAAAACCAAGGACAGAAATACTGGAGAATGCCACTATACAAAGGACAGGGGGAGGAAGAAAGTTTATTGAATTAACTGAGGAATAGGAAGAAAAAGAGGGAAAAAACCTTTTTAAAAACCATAAAAATTGGTTTCATTTTTTATGAAGGGATGAGAGATTGTCGAGAAGAATGTAAATATATTTAATTATTAATAGCAATTTATTTGATTTGCATTTAAGTTTCCTAAAATAAAATTTTTTTGAAATTAAATAAGGCATTATTTTTAAAAGGAAGAACTAAATGATATATGAGATGAGGCAGAGAAGACACATAAGACAAGGGCACTAAGAGTGGCTGCACTGTTTTGTAATCAGAAGGATACTGGTGAGCTTAATGGCAGGTGTCTGAAAGAATCATGGGGACAAAAAGAGATCACAGGAGACTAAGGAAATAGAAGGCGAAGGAGCAGGGATAAATGTAGTCTACTCTTTCAAAATATTAAAAGAAAACACACGTCAAGAAGCTTTTTGGGTTTTTTTGGTTGTTGTTTGTTTTTTAAAGAACAGCAGGGCTGAGGGAAAAGAGCCAGTAGAGAGGAAGCAGATGAAATCTAGGTGACGGAATAGCTAGAGTTGGGGGAAGGTAGGCAGAGGTTAAGAGCCAGGGACAGAAGTGGGAATGGACAGGGGCCAGGGGACAGAGGCAGGGAAGAAGGTAAAGGTTGGGGTGGGTGGGGGGGTGGGGGCAAAGGAGGGGAAGGACAGGGCAGAGGTAAGGAGTTCAAATTAAAAAATTTTAGAACGTCACTATTCACCACCTTTGGGGGATGTGGAAGTACCACTGTATTGCTTTGAAAACTAACAAAGGGAAAGAAATTTTTTTAAAGGTGAGGGTGAAGGTAAACAAAAGCCTCGAATGATAGCCCAATGTATTAGGAGGATACTATTAAAATGTTTATAATAATTAGGAAATATTTGCTTTTTAATATTAAGTGAAAAAGGGACACAATATATTAATAATAGAGATGACATATGTACATGTATGTGTGTATATATAAATACATATATCAGAGAAAATTTGGGGATGATTTTTATTTTCTTCTTTATACATTTTCCCCAATTTGCTAATAATGAATTAGTATATAATCAGAAAAAATACTTTTGTTTCTTTCGAAAGAAAGCACCATATTGTTGATATTATGCCATTAAATAAATTTTAAAATTTCTATTTAGCTTTAACAGGCATATCATTTCTTTAAAAGGTAACAATATTATGGGAAATAAAGAAGATAAGAAATAAAAGCAAGTTGATTACTTCTGCTTTGTACTAGCCATTACAACAATTTTAGAATCAGAAAATCTTACGATGCTAGTGCTGACGTAGTCCTTGGGCTTATGAAGTCTAAAACCCTCATCTTGCAGAATCAGAAGATGAGATCTAAAAAAGGCAAAGAAATTCATCTACGCTTACAAAGTTCGCTGCTGGTAGATGGGGCCAAAGTATCCTGACTTCCAGGCCAACATTTCTACTGTTCAATTTTGCTCTTTCCCATCTTGCAAGATGGCAGGTGAAAAAGTTGAAAAGCTGGATATGAAAGAGAAGAAACCTGAAGCCAATAAGGCTGATGGCAGGGGCAAGGTTAAAAAGGGTAACCGCAAGGATAAAAAGCCCAAGAAAGAGAAGCTCACTGCAGCTGAAATCCTGTCCTCTTCAGAGAAATTGGCAGATATCCCTGATCTGCTATGTATTCCAGAAAGGCCATGTACAAGAGGAAGTACTCAGTCGCTAAATCCAAGATTGAAAAGAAAAAGAGGAAGGTTCTTTTCTTGCCACTGTTACAAAACCAGCTGGTGGTGACAAGAATGGTGGTACTTGGGTGATTAAACTTTGCAAAATGCCTAGATATTATCCCACTGAAGATGTGCCTCGAAAGCTGCTGAGCCACAGCAAAAAGCCCTTCAGTCAACATGTGAGAGAACTCCTTCTTGGACCCTCTGACCATCCTCATTGGGTGCCACAAAGGCAAGACGATGGTTTTCCTAAAGCAGCTGGGCAGTGGCTTGTTACTTATGACTGGACCTCTGGTCCTCAATCAAGTTCCTCTGCGAAGAACACACCAGAAATTTGTCATCACCACCTCCCAAAAAATTGATCAGCAATGTAAAAATCCCAAAACATCTTACCGATGCTTACTTCAAGAAGAAACTGCAGAAGCCCAGACACCAGGAGGGTGAGCTCTTTGACACAGAAAAAGAGACATATGAGATTACAGAGCAGCGCATGGTTGATCAGAAAGCCGTGGACTTGCAAATTTTACCAAAAATCAAAGCAATTCCTCAGCACCAGGGCTACCTGTGGTCTGTGTTTGCCCTGACGAATGGAGTTGATCCTCACAAATTGGTGTTCTACATTTCTTAAAAAGAACCTAAACAACTGATACATTTTTTAAAAAATAAAAAAGAAGACTTGATGTTTTTCTAATGCACCACATGCAAATTACTTTTAGGTTGGCATCAGCCTAATTAATATCCTTATTTCCAGATTGATCTTGAAACATGCAATACAAGCCAGTGTGATAAAGCTTATGCATTCATGAGGTATCAATTTATAATAAACCTATTAACATCTCTAGACTCAGAACAAAATTAGGAAGTGAGTGAAAATAATCTAATTTACACATTACTGTGAACACCAAATCAAATTTACCAACTTAACAAATACCATACTCATCGTAAACCTCACCAGTCTAAACTTAGATAGCAAAGAAAAACTTCAGTGCTACTTATTGGAATAAATCCCTTGATATCACCCTATGAGGGTGATTAATCTAGAAGAAACAAACTTGTACTGAATCTTCAAACAACATCAACAATACACAAGAATGTTGATTCATGTAGGGCCTCAAATTTAAATGTGCCTCAAGCACAAAGTTACACACTAAAGATAAATGTAGCAATCATTTTTAGCATTCGAAAAGAGTATTTAGAATTCATGGCCTTAAAAAAGTAAACTTTAAATTAATGTCTATATATTATTCACACTCAGGAAATATACTACATATTTTCAGCTAGATCTAAAATTATGATCCCCAAATAAATCCTTTGCTCTTAAATCAAGTATTAGAGAAATGGTGAGGCCACTTAATCTGGATATGCCTTTCCCCCTCCTCAATCACCACCGTGTTCTGAATAACTCCATTGCAGGTAACTTCAACATAAATAAAGGTTTAAGTCCTGTGTCCTGGGATTTGCACTCAAGTCTACAGAGCAGACCACCTCAGAAAGATCTACTTTTACAGACCAAAAATTTCTATCTAGAGCAATGTTAGAGATTATCCCTAACACAAAATACAATATTGATAAACTAGAAAGAAGGCTGAGTATATCTTAAGTCTAATGTCTTTAGTGAAAATAAGAAGAATCTTTTATCCAATACAAGTCATGAACAATGATAAACTCTAATAAGGGAAAATTAAAAGTGAGAGATCGCAGGTCACTAATTTTGTATATATTTTCTTTCATGTTAAATCAGGTTAAGGATGTATTTGTTAAAATTGTCTGGTTTGAAGCACCACATGTACTCACCAGCAAATTGGTATTAAAGGATCAACACCTAAGT
>VBSM01000272.1:50992391-51017018 GCA_008086735.1 Cheirogaleus medius
TAATTAAAAATCCTAGCAAATAAAAGTTTAGTACAAGTTTAATAAAAAGCTGTTTGTTTTGTTAACTTATAAGTAGGTGAGATATCAAAAAATAAAAGAGAATGATTAAAAAAAAAAACTGTCTGCTTTGTGCCCCTGAACCTACGCTGTTTAAAACTCTAAGTTTATTACTGTGCCCACTTGCACTCTTTCATTTTTTATTAATACTTTTGTTTGCCTATAATCTTTAGAGGACAGGTACTTCCAACACTACACAGCACTCCCTCATTTATCCTCACAGGAGAACAAGGAAAAATATTTCTACGCACTGGTGACTCACCATATTTTTCTCTATGCAGATAAAAAAAAATCCCCAATAATGGGAACAATGGGAGTCTCCACTTTTGATCCAGTGAATTTCCAAAGGCGGTGATTCTCATTTAGGTGAGAGGATCAGAATTTGCTGGAAAATCTTTTAAAACTACCTCTTGACTAACTACTTGTGGACTACGTTATCCTCAACTTCCATTCTGTTGTTTCCTCACTCCTCTGAGAATCACTATTTTAGAAACCTCAACTACTGATGAATGTATATGGAATATGTCAGGTGGGTTATGGCAGAACAAAGGCTTTAAAACAAAGCTAAGGGAATACACAGCAGATGCATATGCCATTATTTTCCAGAGAGCTAAGAATCTCATATGAACCAATTTACAGTGCCCTGGATCAGGTAAGAAAGAGATAACAGAATAAATTTAGTCTAGGACAACAGTGAAAAAGAAAGGATTCTGTATCAACCATCAGAAAGAGAATATCTTCAAAGATAACACATATACATATAGAGTTCCCAAATTATAAATGACCTACTAATAAAAAAGACCATTCTAACCTTTTCCTTATTCAGAATTTACCCTATGCCTCTTTTGTACCCTGTCACCTTAGGTACAATGAACTGTTTAAAACAAACAAAAAAACCAAACAAAATCCCTTGAAGCTTCTAGGGAAACTGTGGAATCTAAGATAGGGACAGGAAGAAGCTACAAAAATCCAGGAAAAATGCTCAGGCACCCTTTAACCCCCACAAAAATATTTACTTTAACTTCTTCACCTGAAATTTTTGTTATTTAAAATTCTACCAATTAAGTTGGGTTAATTAAAATTGTCTTCTTTTTTTCTGCTTATGTAACAGGTCCTTAATAAATATTTATTATTTAAAATTTAAATATATTCATGATTCCAAAAGTAAAAACACATAAAAAGACATATATAAATATGTACTGTAAAGAGTCTCATTCCTACTCCATTTCCCATTTGTCCTGTTCCCACCATATTTATTAGTTTCTCTATGCAAACTAAAATATATTGTTATTTCACCAGGCTATCCTAGCTGGGCTGAGTTGGGGCTGAGCTGGCAGGGACTAGTGTGTGTGCAAGACCAGAGGACCTGGTCTGGCTCTCACTGGCTTTCTCAAAGAAGCCATTGTACTGAGAGGGCACAAAATTGTACACGGAATCTTGAAACATGAATCGGACTCCTTAACCTGGGGCTCCATTCTGTTTGGGGCTCTAATGTCCTCACCTGGCCTATGCAAAGGGGAAGGTTCAGCCCCTCTGTGGGAAGAGAAGGCCCAATCCACTGCTTCCTAAGAGTGGTTAGGTGCAATAGGTTGTACTTTACCTGCTGCTAAGGGGAGCAACACCTAACTAATGAACATCAAAGCCCAGACTGAGCATTCCTCCCTTTCCTGTTTTCCTTCAACTTGTTATTAAGAATAAAGTCTTTGTTTTAGTGCTGGCTTTAAAAGACTTTTGTTTTTTAGAACAGTTTTAGGTTTGCAGGAAATTGAGCAGAGAGTTTCCATATATCCCCTCTCTCCACTCAGAGTTTCCCCTGCTATAAACATCTTGCATGAGTGTGGTACATTTGTTACAATTGATAAGCCAATATATTGACACATTATTAACTAAAGTCTATAATTTACATTAGAAGTTTCACTCTTTGTGTTGCACATTCTATGGGTTTTGACAAAGGCATAATGACATGTATCCACTATTACAGTAACACAAAGAAGTTTCACTGCCCTAAAAATCCCATGCTCAAGATATTCACTCCCTCTCCTACTCCCTCCAATCCCCTGGCAACCACTGATTTTTTTACTGTCTCTATAGTCTCCCCTTTTCCAGAATGCCACAGAGTTGGAATCATATAGTATGCAGTCATTCATATTGGCTTCTAACATTAAGCAATATGTACTTAATACCTTAAGGATCGCTCACGAGTTTTCTCCTTTGCGCGCGTCATCTGTTAAGGACCGCTTACGAGTTTTCTCGTTTTTCACAGTAGTTATAATGATTTAAATAATGTGCAGTTTGCCCAAAAGCGGGCAGTCCCTCGTGTATGTGTTAGAGATTTCTATGCAGTACGAAAGGTGTTAAGGTTTATCCATTTCTTTTTGTGGCTTGATAGCTCATTTCTTTTTATTACTAAATAATTGTCCATTGTATGGAATACCAGAGTTTATTTATCCATTCACCTCTTTGAAAGACATTTTTCTTAATTGCTTCTAGTTTTTTGAAATTATGAATAAAACTGTTATTAATATTTGCATGCAAGTTTTTATGTGGACAAAAGTTTTAGCACTATTGTTGGATCGATCGTAAGGTAAGTTTATGTTTAGCTTTGTGAGAAACAGCCTGTCTTCGAAAGTAGGTGTACCACTTTGCATTCCTACCAGTAAACAAGAAAACAGTAAAGAAGTAAACAGAATTCCTGTTGTTCCGTATCCTCGTCAGTATTTGGTTTTATTGGTTTTTCAGATTTTGCTATTCTAATAGGTATTTAGCAATATCTCATTGTTTTAATTTGCAATTCCTTAATAACATATGATGTTGAGCATCTTTTCTTACACTTATTTGTCATCTGTATATCTTTGGTGAGGTATCTGTTCAGATCTTTTACTCATGTTTTAATTGGACTGTTTGCTTTCTTATTTTTGAGTTTTTAAATTGGATATAAGCCCCTTTATCAGATGTGTTTTACAAATATTGTCTCCTAGTCTGTGCCTTCTCTTTTCATTCTCCTAACGGTGTCTTTCACTGAGCAGAAATTTTTACATTTAATGAAGTCCAACTAATCAATTTTTTCTTTCATTGATCATGCTTTTGGTGGTGTTATCTAAAAATTCACTGTCAAACCCAAGGTCACCTAGGTTTTATCCTAGCTATCTTTTAGAAGTTATATAGTTTTACACTTTACATTTAGGTCTGTGATCCATTTTGAGTTAACTTTGTGAAAGGTGGTATAAGGTCTGTGTCTAGATGCATTTTTTGCATGTGGATGTCTAGGTGTTCCAGTGTCATTTGTTGAAATGACTATCCTTTATCCATGGAATTGCTTTTGCTCCTTTGTCAAAAATCAGTTGACTATATGTATATTGGTATAATTCTGGGCTATTTTATTCCATTGATCTATTGGTCTAGTCTTTTACCAATATCATACTGTCTTAATTATTGTAGCCTTATAGTAAGTCTTGAAGTCAGATAATGTGAGTCCTCTAACTTTGTTCTTCTTTTTCAGCACTGTGTTGGCTATTCTGGATGTGAAATAGTAAGAAAGATATAGCTACATGCCACAAAATGATATTTCGGTCAACAAATATGGACTGCATAGACCACAATGGTCCCATAAGATTATAATACCATATTTTTACCATACCTTTTCTGTGTTTAGATATGTTGAGATACACAAACACTTACCACTGTGTTACAGTTGCCCACAGTATTCAGTACAGTAACATGCTGTACAGGTTTGTAGCCTCTGAGCAATAGGCTATACCATACAGCCTTAGTCTGTAGTAGGCTACACCATCCAGGTTTAACACTCTATGAAGTTCAAACAATAACAAAATCACCTAATGACGCATTTCTCAGAATGTATCACCATCACTGTGTGACACATTACTGTATATAAATTCTGCCCCTGGTTCCTGACACAGAGCCCCTAAAACTTTTATAAATAAAGGTGTTAGGAGATTCTTTTGTCCCAATATTTGGTCTCTGATCCCAGTCCTGTCCTGATATAGAGCTTTCTGAGACCTTTGTAATTTCCTGAGTGATAGGAGCATCTGACAACTCTTAAATCCCTCAGAATTGCCTGGGTGACAGGAGCACCTTTTCTTCTAATGAGGCAACTCTTGGTGCAATCCTGGATGGGGACTAGTTATCAGAAAGACTAAACCACTAAGGCTTGGAACTTTCAGCCTCACCTCATCCTCTGGGAGGGGAGAGGAGCTGGAGATTGAGTTAATAATCGATCATGCCTACATGTTGAAGCCTCCATAAAAAGCCTTAAAAGGCAGGGTTCAGAGAGCTTCTGGGTTAGTGAACATATACCATGTGCGAGGAGGGTGGCAAACCCCAACTGCATGAAAACAGAAGCTTCTGTGCTTGGGACCCTTCCAGACCTCCCTCTATGTACCTCTTCATGGCTATTCAGCTTTATGCTTTGTAATATATTAACACTAAATCATAAAGCAGTAAATGTGTTTCCCTGAGTTCTGGGATCCATTTTAGTAAATGACTGACCCCAAGGAGGGGGTTGTGGGAACCTCCAAATTACAGCCAGTTGGTAAGAAGCACAGGTGACAAGCAGGATGCTCCTCAGTCTTGTGGGACTGAGCCCTTAACCTGTGAGGTCTGTGCTAACTCCAGGTAGACAGTGTTAGAATTGACTTGTAGGACACTCAGCTGGTGTTGGGGAATTGGTTGGTGTGGGAAAACTCCTCATACATCTGGTGTCAGAAATGAAGTTCTGGAAGTATTGAGAGCTGTCAGTGAGAATACAGAAGTTTGTTTTTCCCTATACACTGGGTGTTTTGCTTTTCCATATAAACTTTAGAATAATTTTGTATATTAACCTCATATATTCTGCAACTTTGCCATAATTACTTATTAATTCCAGGAGTTTTGTCAATTCTTGGGATATTCCACATAGACAATCATGTCATCTGTGAACTAAGACAGTTTTACCTTTTTTTCTCAATCCATATACCTTTTATTTCCTTTTCTTGTCTTATTGCATTAACTAGAACTTTCAGTAAGATGTTGAATAGGAGTAAGAGGGGACATCCTTGCCTTGTTCCTGATCTTGGGGAAAAGCATCTAGTTTCTCATCATTCAGGATGATGTTAGCTGCAGGGTTTTTTCCTCTTTACCAAATTGAGAAAGTTCCCCTCTATTCCTAGTTTGCCGCAAGTTTTTTTTTTTTTTTTTTAATCATGAATGGGGGTTGAATTTTGTCAAATACTTTTTCTGCATCTACTGATATGATCATGTGATTCTTCTTCTTTAGTTGATGTGATAGATTAATTGACTTTTTTTTTTTTTGAGATAGGGTTTTGCTCTGTTCCCCAGGACAGAGTGCAGTGATGTGATCATAGCTCACTGCAACCTCACACTCCTGGGCTCAAGTGATCTTCCTGCCTCATCCTCCTAAGTAGCTGGGACTACAGGTGCACGCCACCATACCTGGCTAATTTTCTATTTTTTGTAGAGATGGGGTCTTGTTCTTGCTCAGGCTGGTCTTGAACTCCTGACTGCAAGTCATTCTCCTGCCTCAGCCTCCCAGAGTGCTAGGATTATAGGCATGAGCCACCATGCCTGGCCCCATTAACTGATTTCTAATGTTGAGCTGGCATTGCATACCTGTGATAAATTCCACTTGGTTGTGGTGTTTAATTCTTTTTATACATTGTTTGATATGATTTGCTAATATTTTTTGAGGATTTTACATCTATGTTCATCAGAGATAATGGTCTGTAAAGTTGTCTTTTTAACACCTTAAGGACCGCTCACAAGTTTTCTCCTGTTTCGCACGTCATCTGTTAAGGACCACTCATGAGTTTTCTTGTTTTTCACTGTAGTTAAGATGATTTAAATAACGTGCAGTTTGCCCAAAAACGTACGGTCCCTGGCGTATGTCTTAGAGATTTCTATGCGGTATGAAAGGTGTTAAAATGTAAAGAGGCTGAGAAATCTCAGAGCTATCAGTCAGTTACACATAAGTGGTAATTAGTTAATCAGATTATTGTTCTTTTGAAACCTAAAATTATAGCAACTTCAATGAGACAAAGACATTATTAATCAGAGGGAGAACATGGAACAATTAAGAAATAAGGTAGGTTTTAGCTAGTTGTAGCATCTCAAAAGCATGAAACACTGTAGCTACTACTACTTTTCTTAGTTTTTAAGTTTTGAATCAGAGGAAAGAGAAGGAAAGAATCAGCCTAAGAAGAGGAGGGATAGGATATCTGAGTACCTGATAGGAATTATTATTCCCTTTAACAGGTTTTGAGAGATACAATAGCTTGTCTGAATTTTAATTTAAAGGTGGTCTAATCCCCAGGTTCCACAACTTATGTACTGTCTTATAAGTCAAGGATGGCAAGGCTCAATGGAATTAAAGATGTTCTCTACCTAGGCCTGCTCCACCAACAAAAATCAACTATTCATACACAGATACTGCTATGCTTTCTACTACATCATGTACAAAAAAAAAAAGAGAAAGAAAAAGAGAGGAAAGAGTATCTTGTTTATCAGCTGTTTGCAGTCAGGGGTCTCCATATTGCCTTGTTTCTTCTCTTTGTCAGGTTGTCTAAATTGCTTAAAATTGAACTCTTTCTGCTGGAATAAATCTGACCTTGCTCGGAGATGGGGGATAGGAAGGCAGAGGAATGAATGGTAGCTGCTATCCTGTGTCTGAAAGGGGAGAGGGGCTTTACCTGTGGGCAGACAGTGTTTGGAAGAGGAATTGGGAAGTCATGAGAACCCCCGTCCATTGCCTCTAGGGAAGTTCTGCTGCTGGAAATTGTGATGCTGCATGCTGTTGGCATTATGTGGCTGAATACATGCAGAGGATATGCAGAAGGATACCCTCTGAGTGTTCCCCAAACTAACAGCAATTTTAAAACAGAATATAAAGTGCAGTGAGTGGGTTTTTACAAATGATATTCTGAGCTTAATGTTGACAAAAAAACAAGGACTGATTCACAATTTAAAAGTGTCAAGAATTCTTCAGAGAAAGTCAGTAGAAACAAGGGAAAGGAAAGCTGTGCAGTTTCAAATGTGCAAAACTTTAAGAAAGAAAATTTTGAAAAGTTTACAAAAGGCATAAGAGAAAAAAATTAGTGTCTGCTTGTATTAATGTATCTATATCTATATATTTTTAAGACAGGGTCTCACTCTGTCACCCAGGTTGGAGTGCAGTGGCATGGTCGTATCTCACTGCCGCCTTGCACTCCTAGCCTCAAGCTATTCTCCTACCTCAGACTCCCAAAGTGCTGAGATTACAGGTGTGAGCCACCATGCCAAGCCAAAATTGGTATATTATGATAGCTATAGTTTCTAGAAGAAATTACACTGGAAAATGAAACAGTTGGCAATATCTGGAGAAATTAGCAATTTCCCAGGTAGCTCAAGTTTTAAAAGGCTACAAAAAAAAAGAAAAGAAAAGAAAAGAAAAAGAAAAGCAGATAACTAAGTAGGAATAGGCAGAAGTGGGACAAACCACTGCCCACGTGTGCCCTCTTCACTCTTCCATTGTTTCCATCTGCTCAGATCCTTTCTAGGCCAGCTCAAACCTCCTCCACAAAACCTTCTTCTCTAATCCTGACTCACACTGACCTCTCCTCTTCCCAATTCTGTGTAATTGGCAATTATTCATGGACTTCTTTGCCTCTCCAGTTCAACGTTAAGTTGTGAGACTGCAGGGCCCATATCTTGGTGTCCCCAGAAAGCCTATAAACGCTGCTTCTGAAAGAGTGGATGATAAATAAACATGGGCTTATGGATTCAAAGAAGCTAACCAGAAATCAGTGGTTTTAGAAGAATGGAGACTAGAGTAGGTGTAAAAAACACCAATTTTGAGCATGCATTATAAGTAATACTAAAACCCAATCCAATCCAAATCAATTATGTAACAAGTAGAGTGAACAGGCACAGTCACCTGAAGTTACAAAAATAGCACAGTACCTGCAGGAGACTTTCTATGGCATGAAACCCTCGAATTAAATTCAGAGCTCCACATAAAAGACTAAGGATAAATGCCACAATCCCTGACAGAGTTGCTGGTTCCAGTCGTTGGCGAGCTGGAAAATAAAAGAAATAGTTAGAAATGAGCATCAACATCTCACATAGCTGAACTTATGTAACACAAAAATTCACTTCTCAATTTAAAGAGATCAAACATAGATTAATCTTCATAAAATTAAACAATATATCTTCATAATTAAATACCTTTTAAAATGTAAAATATTTGATAACATAAAAGTTTCATTCTCCTGAACTCAACCTAAATTAACTTCTTTTTCTCTACATTTTTAACAAAGACATATAACTTGCATTTGGGATAGACAGTGCTAAGGAGTGCTCACAACCGGCACTAAATCATTTAGAAAAAACCTTACTACCTAAATATGTCTACTATTTGCAAGTAGGTGCAAATATTTGCAAAGGTGACTTGCTTGGAAATTCATTGCATAATTCCTATTTTTTCTGAAAATGCTTAGAAAACATTTTTAAGGACAAACACAGCTTGCTTTTAAGCAAAACTCTCCCTTATTTGGGTTCCAGCGCTATAAATACTACTGGATATACGTGAAAGCTCATACATAATCAACAATCTGAACTCCACAACAGAATGGAGTGTGATAGCTATGAAGTTCCTGGTCCTCTAAATAACACTTGATGGTAAAAGTTATAAAACACCAGCTGAAGACATGACTATTTTATCTTACAAATACATTCCCAGATCTTTCAGGGCTTTGGCAGCATAAGACATTCAGTTATACAAAAGCTTCCCTTCATCATCTTGCACTTAATAGAATTAACAATGGAGTCTAAACGAAAACATAAAACTAAATACATAATCATCTAGACTGCAAAAGGGAGACAGTGGGAAAGAGGACAACAGAGTCACATTTAGATTATTTTATTTAAAGCACTGAAGTGTAAAAGCCCCAACAATGAAGTTAATGAGGTGGAACATTAATATAAGAAAGGGCTTAAATCTTTGCAACTTATATTCAGCCATTATAGCAGAAAACCTCTCTGAACAGTTTATAAAAAAACAAAACTCAAATATCACAAAAAGTATTTGTTCCGCAAGTTCAGCAAAAAATGTTAATATGGGATAATATTTTCTTAAATTTCTTTGGTGCCCAAGTCTGCCTGGTCTCCCAACCAATTTCCTTAAGATTTTAATATGAAAATAGAAAATTAAATGTCTTTATTGGTATTGCTACCAAGTTTCATATCAGTAGAGAAAAAAATTTCACAATTTTAAAATCTATCCAATTGGTCTATTGATTAGTCATGTTTTGTAGCCTCCCTGCCCTCTCCTCAGTAGTAAGGGAGAACTGGCCTCTAAAAAAAATCCTTAATATGGGCCTCAAGAATAAAACCACCTGGCAACTGATTATACAAATCACATTTCTAAAGTATACAAAACAAGCTTACCTTACCAAAAACCCCAAATAATATTCTGCATTATAACTAAAAAACCTTAGCTTTTTATAGCCAAGTAAGGTGTAGCCATTCTTCAATGGAAAAATATTACCATTTTAATGTGTTGATGAATGCCTATTTAAGAAATGAATAATAAACATATAAATTAAATATCTATTAAGTTTCTAACATTTGTCTCTTGGCCTTAGAGCACTCTCTTTATAATGATAGTATATCACTTATAAATTATTTCAAAATTATTAAAATATAATTAAAGCCATAAAAGCAAATAAAAGTCTCCTTTAACTAGGTGTGCATTGTGCTGAAGGACAGGCTGGCCCTGTGCCAAATCACTGTGGGAAAGAAATTATAAAGTAAGATGCTCCATTTCCACCTCCTTCCCAGGCTTGCACTTTGAGAATAGTTATCAAGAGAAAACTCCATCTGCACATAACACAAAAGGGTGATGCTCCTTAAGGATAATTTCACTTTAACAAACTAAAATAGATATTTAACCACATTTTAATGTATTATGCTATAGATATACTAATTTTTACTTCAGTAAAACAGATTTTAGACCCACTGTTATCCAAAAATGCTTACTGCACACTTCAATTTGGCAACATGCAGGTACTGCATGGTACTAGGTGTGCAGTATATTTAGAACAATAACAAAATGAGAATGGGGGCATTACTAGAGGCTTTGTTTGGCTCAAAGAGATGTTTGTAATGTATAAGGGGAAATAAGGTCAGAAAGGGAGGCCGAAGCAAATTATTAGACAGTCAGAAATTCTAGGCTAGCAATTATGGGAAATGAGACAATAAGGAACCACTGCAGAGCGGGAAACTGATAGGATCAAGTCTATGCTTAAAGAATATTAATCTATTAATGGGTTGTAAAGAGATCAAAAGTAAGGAGAGAGAAATAATATTTTCTGAGTGCCTTCTCACTAGGCACACACTATCCCATTTATCCTTCAAAATGAGGTACTTCATGAGGTAGGATTGGCTAACTTCTCTGTGCTTGAACTTTCTCATCTGTAAGTTGAGGTTAAATAATTTGCTAAGTCAAACAGCTAGTAAGGGCCATCTTCACAATTAGCACTTGGGTCTAACTGCAAAGCCCATGTTCTTTCTGTAATTCTACAATAGGTAGTTTATGAGAGAGTCACTGCAAAAATGGACTGAAATCAGGGCCTGAATTAGGACAGTCACAGAAGAAATAGGGAAAAAGAAGGAGGTGAGAGATACTATGGAGGTTAAAACTATTAGACTTGGCAACTAATTAGATGTGGGAAACAAAAGAGAAAAAAATCAAAGAAAATGTTGGGGTATTACATCTGGGTGATTTGAAAGATGAGGCTAGCAACAGACCTACAGGAAGAAACTCAGGTCTGATCAAGAATGGGGATATTTTAAACATATCAAATTTGAAGTGACAGGCATGTTTAACAAGCAACTAAAGAAAAGAATAGCAGTAGAGTTGGAGAAATACGTCTGCATCTGAAAGAAATGGTTTAAATGAGATTACTGAGGAAAGAAGCAGGCCAAGGGCAAATCCTTAATAAACACTGCCATTAAGGGAAGGAAGAGTCGTCAGTGAAGACAGACATAAGAGAATAAAGAGTAAAGAGCCACAGAAACCTAGGAATGGGAGACCATCAAGAAGAAAGACACGGCTAACAGTACATACACACAGGCCAAAGAAAATCTGAACTTAAAAATAAAAAAGAAAGAGTATTAGATTTATTGACCAGAGGATAACTGATATTTTTATATTTTTATTATATTTTTGTAAGATATTTTCAGAAAAGTGGCTTATGGCAAATTTCAAACTACAAGAGTTTGAATAACTGGTGATGGTAAGAAGCAGAAGCATAAATGACTACTACTACAGTTAAAGGAGAGAAAAACAGGATGAAAGTTAACAGCAGAAACAATGGATTGAGAAAATAATTCTTTTTCCCCCACAATGTGAGACGGAGGAAGACTTGAATACATTTATACTGGTGGGATGAAATAATTCAATGAGGATAAAATAGAAGAGTCAAGAAAAAGGAAAAATAATTGATGAAGTAGAGTCTCAGAACAGTCATTATGAGGATTCTAAAAGATGGTGCTAATCTAAACTTCAAGCTTCATAATATCACAGTGCCTGTCCCCCAGCCAAAGGCAAAGTTCAGAAGGTACAGTCATTCAACGATGCCCAAAACATCTGGAGGAACAGGCTGCAGGACATAGAAAAATTTCAGGTCAGTTCCATCTAAATGAGCATAATTTATTACTAAAGTATGACTGAATGAGTCTAACACTCTGGCACAAAAACACACTATTCTTTTCACCAGTGAGGCCTTTATCATCACCACCTGTAGAAAGCACGCATGTCTTTCAAGGCCCCAATACCACAAAGTCGTACTTCCTTCTTACTTCTTTTGAAGCATGTATCACAGTCTACCTTGTATTTTACTTATTGGATTTTATTTCCTTTTCCCATTTTGAGAGTAGTTAATGTGTTTACTATCTTTATAAAATGCCCCACAATATTCAGCATAATACCTTAAAGAAAAAAAAGCAATACCTGTTGAACTGTGAGGTATGCATGCACACACTTGTGTGTATGAGAGAGAGAGAGACTGGTAAATCTATTTGGCTTATAGACACCAGCCAAAACAAAGTAGTGTTTTTAGGCAACTGATAGATTATCTAGAAAATGACAAAACAGGTGAAAAAAAAAATACAAGTGTCAGAGAAACTGAGAGAAGTATATTAAATTTAGGATTTTGTGAAGTTTTTTTAGCAAAATAAAAGCAGGACATAAAATTAAAAATACTAATAGCACTAAATGTTGATGAGGATGTGTAGTAATCAAAATGCTCATATATTGCTTGTGGGAAGGTAAAACAGTACAACTACCTCAGAAAACTGGCAGTTTTTAAAGAGTTAAACATGCAACGTTTTGACCTAGCAATTTACCTCCTAATATTTACTTGAGGGAAATGAAAGCATATATTGACAAAGATAAATGTTCACAGTAGTTTTATTTAAAATAACAAAACTTGAAAACAAGCTTATGTCTATCAGCAAGGAAATGAATAAACAAATTGTGGTACGTTTATACCATGGAATATTGCTCAGCAATAAAAAGGAACAAACTGCCAAGACATGCAACATGCATGTATGACATTATGCTAAGCAAAAGAAGCTGAACATAAGAATCACATAATATAGTCTTCTTTATATAAAGTTTTAGAACAAAAAAAACTGAAGTGAAAAAAATCAAAACCATGGTTGGTTGTCTCAAGGGAGGTAGAGATTGATTTGGAAGGGACACAAAGGAATATTTTGGGAGGAGATGGAAATGTTCTACACTGTGATAGGGGTGTGTATTGATCATGTCTTTTTATTCTGTATTTTTGATGCTTTGACATCTTGAGGCCTTACTGACCCTGGAGGAACTGCCTCTCAGGGTTAACTAATTTCTAGAGATAGCAAACAACTTGTCTGAACACACCTTTCACATGTATTCCCAACAGTCCAGACCTCACACTCCTAACCATCTTCTCTATTGGGCTCTCACACTCAGTGCCATTATTTTCTTGCCTTGATCTCCCCAGGGCCAGGCATCAGACAACTAGAGACAGTCTCTACGCCCCAGAGCCCACTGAAATTATTCAAACTAGCCAATCCTAAAACTTCCTAATCCTGCCACGCCCATTCCTTACCACTGAAACCACAATAAAAGTTCTCACCCACATCTTCCTCCTGCTCCCTCTGCCTCCTTACCCACATTGGTACTTCCTCCTGTGCTCCCTTCCTTAGGGATCAGTGAGTATAACAAACTATCTTTTCAATGGCAGTCATCTCCTCCTCACCATACCTGAATAATAATGAAACATGTATTTTAAAACAGGGCATGTGTAGCAAAGATTTGTGTACTTTAATATATGCAAATTTCCCTTAAAAAAGAAAAAAGGTAGAAATAAATTACTGAGTGGATGAGTGGGGAGTAGACAGAGGTACAGATGAAACAAGAATGGCAAAATGATAGCTGTTATAGCTGGGTGATCAGTACATGAGGATTAATTGTACTATTCTGTTTACTTTGTATAAATTTGAAATTTTCAATAGTAGGAAGTTTAAAAAATAAAACAAAAAATAAAAGCAGAACATAATGTCAATATATTGACCCAAGATGGACATCTGTAGACTTCAGAAAATAATAAGTATGGCAAGATAAAAACATTCATGTCCAACTGTGGGGAAAGGAAAACATTAAAAAATTAACAATATTAAAAAATAAATCAAAAATAAGATATTATGACAGAGGATAAAAAGTAAATAATTTCATTTAGAATTCCAAACCAGAAAAACATATTTTAACTTGGGGACTACAGAAAATATTACATAGGCTTGGCCTGAATTAAAAGCAAGTTTAAAGTTAATATCAAAATAAGTTCTAGTTGGGAATTACTTTAAAAATTTCTCTTTCTTAAAACACTAACAGATATCAGATTCTCCCCATTTTTCAAGTGTCTGGCATTTGGTTATCTGGGATATGACTATAGTTTATAGGTTAGAGTGGTGACTTACAGAAGTCAGGTAATATGTAGAGTTTCTAACAAAGTCCACCTCCTGGTAAGTCAAGTTGGACCTCTCCTAATTAAAATTATACTCCTGAATCCTGAGCGTATATATTAATGGAGAGATGTCCTTCATAATATCGACTGCAGGACTCATGGAATTAGAAATATTAGATAAGGAAGAGCCAGCGGAAGTTGTGGAGCTCCCTCAATCTAAACATCATCAAAATACTAATCTCTAAGGTAGCTGCAGAGATCAGTGCCACCATCCAAGGCTTAAAAGATGCATGGGTAGTGAGTGATTCCTATTATATTCCCATTTAACTCTCGTTTAGGTCTCCAAAATGGGTGTGGTGTGTCTTAGAGGATGACAGATTATTGTAGGTTCCAACTGCATGTGCTTTTCCAGATGCAATTTCCTTATGGAACAAATCAATTCATTCCCTGACATGTAGGTACTAATCTGGTAACTTTTTTTTTTTCTCTATCCTAATAAGTAGAAAAAATCAGCAGCATTTTACTTTTACCTGATACAAACATCATTATATTTACTATATTGCCACTAGGTTATATTAACTCTGTGCCAGAGATCAGTCTAAAGCAGAGGTTGGCAAACTATAACCCAAAGGCCAAATTCAAATCACCACCTGTTTTTTTGTAAATAAAGTTTTACTGCAACACAGCCTCACCCATTCTTTTATCTAACATCTACGGCTATCTTCAGGTGTTATACCCACAGAGACTGTATGACCTGGAAAACCTAAAGACTAAAATGCTTTCTAAGATCAGGATGCGGATATCTACTCTTACAACTTCATTCTTTCAGTATATTTTTGTAAGCATAGAATTCTATATTTGCAGTTATTTTCTTTCATCGTTTAGAAGATACCATTATGTTGTCTTCTGGCTTCCACTGCTTCTATCGGATCGCGCGCGCGCGTGTGTGTGTGTTTCTGAGGGTCTGTGTTCACGTAGCGTAGTCTCTTAAGGTGCTTAGTTATTTATGACTATTTGCCAAACATTCTATTTTCAAAATCTTGTTGTAGACATAATCTGAAGCTTATGAAACTATCTTCTCCCAAGAAAGATATTTGTTTGCTTCTGTCAGGATCTTGGCAGTATGAGCATAGTGGAATCATCTCATTCCAATTTTAGAGAAAAATATGACTCGAAACTGAGCTACAGTCCCTATAAAAGCCTGTCTACTTCAGTTCACCCATACTCCTTAGGTATAGAAATCTAAGGTCCTAACCCAAAGCTGGGGGGCTTACTTATAAGGTTCACCACTTTGGTAGGCCCTGTTCTCTAATCCTGTCTCCTTAGTCTTAAAAGACTGTCAACTTCTCCCTCCAGAACTGATAAAAGCATCAAAGGGAAAAATGAACACTAGGCTCATTTCCCTGGGCCTCCATCCTCCTCTGCATCCCAGTAATTCTTAACGTTTATTGGATCTCCAAAGAATGCAGGTTATTATGTTGGATTAAATTCCATATTAGATTAGACTTACATATTCTACAGAATATGTACATTCCATTCATCTTTTCTACATATACTCAGTGAGACTGGTCTGAATTGCCTATTCCATCACTACTGGAACTGAAAGTCTTCAAAGTAATAATCCCCTCATTCATTAGTGATTTTAAAATTTGAAATATCCACATTCAATAAAATTCACCCTTTTAAAGTATATAATTCAGAAGCTTTTAGTGTGCTCACA
This sequence comes from Cheirogaleus medius, assembly GCA_008086735.1. Classification (NCBI taxonomy): domain Eukaryota; kingdom Metazoa; phylum Chordata; class Mammalia; order Primates; family Cheirogaleidae; genus Cheirogaleus; species Cheirogaleus medius. The sequence goes on from VBSM01000272.1 coordinate 51,008,169, forward strand.
GAATTGTGCAACAGTCATAAATATCTAATCCCACTGCATTTTCATCACCCCCAAAGGAAACCCCATACCCATTAGTAGCAGTGACTGCCTATATTCCTCTAACCCTACAGCTCCTGTCAATCAATAATCTACTTTTTGTCTCCATGAGTCTGTCTATTGTGAACACTTCATATAAATGAACTTATAAATATGTGGCCTTTTGTATCTGGCTTCTTTCACTTAGCCTATTTTTAAGATTCATCCATGTCATGCCATGATCAGTACTTCATTCCTTTTTTATTACTTAATATTCCATTACATGGATATACCACATTTTGTTCATCCATTCATAAGTTGATAGGCATTTGAGTTGTTTCCCCCTTTTGGCTGTTCTGAATAATGCTATTCATGAATTGTTTTGAATAATGCTACATTCATGTACTTATTTTTATGTGGACACATGTTTTCATTTGTCTGGGGTATATATCTAGGAGTAGAACTGCTGGGTCATATGGTAACTCTGCTTAACTTTTTGAGGAATTTCCAAACTATTTTCCAAAGTGATAGCACAATTTAACATCCCCACTGGCAATGTATGACGGTTCCAAGATCTCTATATCCTTGTCAACACTATTTTTTTTATTTTAGCCATTGTAGTAGGTATGAAGTGGTATCTCCTTATAGTTTTGCTTTGCATTTCCCTAATGACTAATGACATTGAGCATCTTTTCATGTTTAATTAGCCAGTTGTACAACTTCTTTGTAGAAATGCCTATTCCATTTGCCATTCCAATGCCATTCCTTTTCCCCATTTTAGATCGGATTATTTGTCTTTTTATTACTAAGCTCTAAGAATTACTTATATATTTGGATATTAGTCCCTTACCAGATATATGTCTTGCAAATATTTTCTCTCATTCTGTGGGTTGTCTTTTCACTTTCTTCAGAGTGTCCTTTAAAGAACAACGTTTTAAATTTTGAGCCAGGTGCACTGGTGCACGCCTTTAATCCCACCTACTCAGGAGGCTGAGGTGGGAGGATAGCATGAGCCCAGAAATTTGAGGGCAGCTTGGGCAACACAGTGAGACCTCATCTCAAAAAAAAAAAAAAAAAAAGATTTTAATTTTGATGAAGTCTACTTTATCTACTTTTTCTTTTTTTATTGTACTTCTGGTGTCAAATCTAAAAAACCTAATATATGATTACAAAGATTACATCTATGTTTTTGTCTAAGAGTTTTATAGTTTTAGCTGTTCAACTTAGGTCTTTGATCTGTTTTAATATGTTGTGAGGTAGGGGTACAACTTCATTCTTTTGCATGTGGATATCCAGTTGTCCCAGAATCATTTGTTGAAAAGGCTATTCACCATTTTCTTGGCATCACTATCAAAAATTAGTTAACCATGATGAGGGTTTTATTTCTGTACTATCACTTCTATTCCATTGATTTATATGTCTATTCTTAAACTAGACCTACACAGTTGTGATTACTACAGCTTGGTAGTAAGTTTGGAAGTGTGAGTCCTCCAACTTTTTTTTTTTCCAAGATTATTTTGGCTATTCTCCATCCCTTGCATTTCCATATGAATTTTAGGATCAATTTGTCAATTTCTGCAAAAAAGATAGCTGAGATTTTCATGGAGATTGTGTAGAATCTGTGTATCAATTTGGGGAGTACAACCATTTTAATAATATTGTCTTCCAATCCATGAACATGAGAATATTTTCCATTAATTTAGGTCTTGCTTAATTTCTTTCAATGATGTTTTGAAAGTTTCAGTGTATAGGCTCTGCTTAATTTCATTTTCAGATTGTTCATTGCTAATGTATAGAATACAATTGATTTTTTATATTAATCTTGTACCCTACAACCTCACTGAACTTACTAGTTCTAATAGTTTTTCAGTGGATTCCTTAGAATTTTCTGCATAACAGATTGTCATATGTGAATAGAGTTATTTTATTTCTTCTTCACAATCCTGATGCCTTTTATTTATTGTCCTTGCCCAACTGCCCCAGATAGAACCTCTGGTACAATGTTGAGTCAAAGTAGGAAGTAGTAAAAGCAGACATCCTTGCCTTGCTCCTGGATCTTAGGAAAAAGCATTTAGTCTTTCACCATTAGGTATGATGTTAGCTGTGGGCTTTTCAAAGATGCCATTTATTAGGTTGAGGAAGTTCCCTTATACTCCTAATTTGTTGAGTGGAGTTTTTTTTAATCACAAAAGGCTGTTTAATTTTGTCAAATGCTTTTTCTGCATCTGTTGAGATGATCGTGTGTTTTTTGTTTTTTATTCTATCGATACCTTTTTTAATCCTTTGACTTTCAATCTACTTGTATCTTTGAATCTAAGATGTGTCTCCTAAAGACAGTATATATTTGGAACTCCCATTTTTATCTCTAATCCAGTCTTATAATCTCGGCCTTTTGGCTGGAATATATTCATACTTTTTAAATTCATTCATATACAATGTTATTATTGATATAGTGGATTTATATGTCATTTTACTTTTTTTCCTGTATGTCTCATGCCTTTTTTTTTATTTTGCTTCATCCCTCCTTTACTGTTTTCATTTGCATTAAGTGAATAATTTGTAGTGCAGTATTTTAAGATATTTAATAATTTTCACTACTTTTTGAGTTATTTGCTTTGAGATGCCATAGGCTTACTATATACATCTTAAAAGAAACAGCTTCAGATTTACGTTAACTTAATTCTAGTGAGCTACAGAATCATTACTCCTATATAGCTCTATTCCTTTTCCTCCCTTTTTGTGGTATTGTTACACATATCAATAAACATCACAAAACCAAAAATACCTTATTATAATTATTACTTTATATAATATAATGTCCTTTATGTCTTTTAAAGATGCTAAGAGAAGAAAGGACAGTAGTTGTGCATTTATAGATTTTGTTAACACTAATCTTATCATTTCTGGCTCTCTCCATTTATTCCTGTGGATTTGAATTACCATCTGGAGTAAATTCCTTAGCCCAATATAGCTTTGTTACATCCATCTCTACTGTGCTGTTATTGGAAAATATATTATATTACATATATTACATGACATTACAGGCCCAAAAAGACTTTGTATACATACTGTTTATATAATTGCTTTTTAAATCAGGAACTAGAGGGGAGGAAAAAATGCATTTTTACTTTCTAATTACTTAATAATTACCTTTATCATTGCTCTTTATTTTTTTATGTGGATTCAGATTACTGCCTGGAGTCACTTGCTTTCATCCTAAAGAATTTACTTTATTATCTGAGTCTGCTAGTAACAAATTCTCTCACTTTTGATTTACCTGCAAATGTCTTTATTTTGCCTTCACTTTTTTGAAAGATAGATTGGATGGATATAAATTCTTGGTTGACAGCTTTCTTCTTTGCGTACTTTGTACATGTTATTCCACTGCCTTCTAGTGGCTACTGTTTCTCCTGAGAAATCAGCTGTTAATCTTATTGGAGAGTTCCCTTTAAGTGACCAGTTGTTTTTCTGTTGCTACTTTCAAGATCTTCTCCTTGTCTTTGGCTTTCAGCATTTTTACTATGATTCATCTATTTGCAGATCTCTTGTGTGTGTTCTATATGGAGTTCATTGAGCTTTCTGGAAGAGTGGCAGTAAATTTAGGAAATCTTCAGCCATTATTTCTTCAAATATTTCTGGCTCCTTTGTCTCTCCCCTCTCCTTTTGGTATCCCATCCCATATGTTGATGTGATTACTAATGTCCCATTTTTCTGAGGTTCTATTAATTTCTCCTCATTCTTTTTCTCTCTGTTCTCTGGATTACATAATCTCTGTCAATTGATCTTCAAATTTGCTAACCTTTTTTTTTTTTCCTCTCTCTGTTGCCCAGGCTAGAGTGCAGTGGCATGATCATAGTTCACTGCAATCTCAAACTCCTGGGTTTAAGTGATCCTCCTGTCTCAGCCTCCTGAGTAGCTGGGACTCAAGTGTGTGCCACCACACCTGGCTGATTTTTTCCTATTTTTAGTAGAGATGGGGTCTTGCTCTTGCTCAGGCTGGTCTTGAACTCCTGAGCTCAAGCAATCCTCCTGTCTCTGCCTCACAGAGTGCTAGGATTACAGATGTGAGCCACCGCACCTGGCCTGCTCTTTCTTCTGCCAGTTCAAATCCACTGTTAAGCCCCTCTAATGAATTTTTCATTTTAGTAATTGTATTTTTGAATTCCAGAACTTCCATTTGGTTCTTTTTTTATAATTTCTCTCTCCTTATTGATACTGTCTATTTGATGCAACATTATCATCATACCTTACTTTAATTCTTTAATTGTGGTTTCCTTTAGTTTTTGAACACTACTATAATGGCTACATTGAAGTCTTTGCCTATTAAATCTGACATTTGGTTATTCTCCAAGGTAGTTTCGTTGTCTGGTTTTCTCCTATGTATGTTTCGTGCTTTTCTGTTTCTTTGCATGTCTCCTAATTTTTTGTTGGAAAATGGACATTTTAGATAACATATTGTAATAATCTAGATACTAGCCTATCCTCTCCCTGCCTTTGGCTTATAATTGTTATTTGCTTGTCTACTTGTTTAGTGACTGGTTTGATTATTTTAGTGAAATTTGTTTCCCCCTTCTCCCACATTGTACCAATCAAACCAAATGTTTAATTCAGCCCATATTTAAGAAATACTAACAAACTAAAATATGTCTAGAATAAGCCTCTAGGATAGGGAGGACTTGCAAATGCCATATACAAAAAGTCTTAGAGAACTGAAGACATTTTATATGAAGTAGATTAGACTAAAAGGATGGAAAGGATACTTAGTTGCTGTCTTAACTGTTATTCTGGTTCAGCTGAAGTATGAGAGAAAGAGGTCACAGCACTGAGACAGACTGGTAAGCATTATAGAGAAGCAGACTTCAGCTCAATGTATAAGAAAATTTTTTATTTATTTTTTTCTTTTTTATTTTTTTTATCTTTATTTTTTTCTTTTTAGTCTGTGTCCTTTAGAGGAAGGAAATAATTTTTTAAACAAGTAGTCCAACAATGGCAAATGCCATCTTATAAAATAATGAGATGTCCACTTTAAAGCTAAAGTTTACTTCCTCTCACAACTGTTGAGGTTGGTATTCCTTCTTTGGAAGTGGAGGTTTGAACACATGATCACTAAGGTCTTTACATTTTCTGTGACAATCAAGAACCCTGGCCTTAAATGTTGCCATTTTGACATAATGCAAAGCACGTCACATAATACAAAGAAACTACTTTTCATTTCTACAAAAATGTTTACAAAGAAACCTCCTTAAATGTTTTCCTAGGAAAGAGATCCTCTGTGATTGCTACTTCAAAGTATTTTCCTGATTAGTCGCATATCTGGTAGCTTATTCTATAAACCACTGGGAGAAAGGTTGTTTTGATTTCTGCATTCTCTCATGTACTTGATTTAAAGTATTAGAATAAAATAATTCATTTTTAAGAGTTTCTCAGTTCTCTGATACTCACCAGCAAATTGGTATTAACGGATCCACACCTAAGTGGACATATAGGAATAACATTTATTGGGTGTTGGGCAGGTGGGGGGGAGGGGATGGGTATATACAAACATAATGAGATGTGCAACATTTGGGGATGGTCATGCTTGAAGCTCTGACTCAAGGGGGGAGGGGAGGCATGGGCAATATATGTAACCTTAACATTTGTACCCCCATAATATGCTGAAATAAAAAAAAAAGAGTTTCTCAGTTCTTACAAAGGATTTTTTAATAAAATATTTGAGATCCAGAACTCACCAGAAGAAATCTTACCAGCACCTTTACAGTCAACAGAAAATGCAGATGTGACTCCATTGGCTGACCCCAGTTCACACATGGAAATTTGATAAGGGGGCCTCAGCTTGATTTCCATCTGCATGTCAGACAGGTTTATCTTTGTTGAAAGAGACCTGGGATTATTGTATCGCTGCTTGGTCCTCTGAATGAAGTTATCTATTCAAAATAAAAATAAATTTCCTTGCAGTCATTTGTTAATTAAATCACTGAGAGTATGATGTTTATGGACAGTAAATTATATAAACATTTTGTTACTCAAAACTGTTCAATTTGTCATGAAATGTTCCAATATTATTATACTTGTGTTTAATGGTTGATATATCATGAAGTTATCAGTTTTACATTTTAGAAATTATACTCTAGAAATCAGTAATTGTAAATAAACTAAGGGTTTAATGCTACTTGAGTATGAGTATTATATCTACTTCAAGGAATTAAAACAAAAAACAGCTTTAACTTTAAACCAGAGTCGTAATTTTTTTTTTTTTGAGACAGAGTCTCACTCTGTTGCCTCAGCTAGAGTGCCATAGCTTCATCCTAGCTCACAGCAACCTCAAACTCCTGGCCTCAGGTGATCCTCCTGCCTCAGCATCCCAAGTAGCTGGGACTACAGGCATGTGCCACCATGCTTGGCTAATTTTTTCTATATATTTTAAGTTGTCCAGCTAATTTCTTTCTATTTTTTTTAGTAGAGACGGGGTCTCACTCTTGCTCTGGTTAGTCTCGAACTCCTGAGCTCAAATAATCCACCCGCCTCAGCCTCCCAGAGTGCTAGGATTACAGGCATGAGCCACCGCACCCAGCCTAAACCAAAGTCGTAATTTTTATAGGAATTCTTATGAAACATTAAATTTGTCAGATTTACTAGTTGCAATTACATAAGAACACACGCTGTAAGTTATATATTTTTATAAATCTGTTTTCTTTTTATTGCTTACACTATTAGAATGTACATTTTAAAGAATTAAATGAAACCAATAAAAGGTATTTCCTAAATATCTTCCACATAGAATTTTATTATTGTTTACAACATGTTTTTTCCCCCTTCTACATCAGAATTGAGCAAAGTACTGCCTGTAGGCCACATCTAGCCTGCTGTTTTTGTACAGTTTTATTAGAACATAACCATACTTATTCATTTATGTACTACCTATGTCTGCTTTCGAGCTACAATGGCATGGCTGAGTATTTGTGACAGAGGATATATATGGCCCTTAAAGCCTAAAATATATACTATCTGGTCCTTTCCAGCAAATGTTTGCCAATCCCTGTTCTACACTAAGTGGACTATAAAAGATTATCAAATAAACACAAAAGTCTGAATCTCTGACTTATAAATTTCTCATTGAGAAATTATCCTCTGGCATTAATTCTTTGGGCCAATAATCACATCCCCTTCACAGCTCAAACACAATTTTTTCTAAGAGGCATCTAAATTAAGAAATTACCATAATTTATAGATCATTTACCAAATTATTCTATCAAAAGCTAGGCAGAAGTTTCTCCCCAGCCCCCAGTATTAGATAAAAAATTGTTTATGACTGCAGAGAAAGGGTAATAAAAAGGAAAAAAAATCAGGCCCTTACCAAATTCAATGAAACAGTATGGTCTGACAGCAGTATTTGTCGTCATCATGTTATAAGTAGTAATGAACTCCTTCTGAAGCTCATCCAGGAAAGAGAAGGCGAGAACATTTGGGTAATTTTCAGTGCACAACATCATGTAGCTCACTCCCAGAGAGCTAATAAAACTATAGTGTAAAAAACATTGGTTTTAAAATTTCAAATTAAATCAAGGTAATTCACTGTTTCACAAGACTGGTTCTGTACACCATAAACTGCTGCTTCAGTGGCAATGAAGATATTAACATTTATTATACATTCCAGCAAAAAATTTAAAGGAACCAAAATATGGTACTATTTTAAGTTGTGGTTTAAAAACAGTAGACAAAAAAATGGAATGTACTACAGAGGGACATCCACTATGGTTCTAACACTTCAGTTACTTATCACTTGGAGTAGAAAGCAGGGGAAAGAATATACAAATATAGAAGTGTTATAAATAGCCTCAAGTCTAACCCTTCAACATAGTGGAACTTATCCACTTTTGAGTTAAGAGCCCTTTACAGATTCTGATGAAAGTTATGTACACTCTCGCCAGAAAGATGTCCAAACAACACAGAACACTGCACACAATTTCAGGGTGGTCACTGACCTCTTGAAGTCATCAGTGACCCCAGAATCAAATTCTCTACTTCACACAGCAATGAAGTATGAATGATTGGTGGAAAAAAAGAGGAATTTATGAGTTTGGTAACAATAAAATAACATAAAAGGGATATAAATGAGGACTCTTGCTTACAGCAGAATACTGAGAGCTGACTGGTAAATGTAGAGGTAGTGTCAGCACTGGAAATATCAGCATTTTGCAACCAACACAGAAAAAATTGGATCAGGCAAGGACTATCATGGATGCTAAATCTAGGGGGAAATTTTGAAGGAGCAGTATATTTGCATGGTTTTAAATTGGCTTCCCATGGATTGCTTATTGCAAGGAGAAAATATTACACAATTAAAACTAGACCACACCTTGACCAAATATTCTAACATCACTCATAAGGGGCAGATGGACATCATGTGCCTCCAGATGTGATATTTTGATAAAGATACATCGGCTACATAATATTCTGGCTAAGAATGCATAACCTGAATCTAATCATAAGGAAACATTAGAATAATCAACATTCTATTTTTAAAAAGGAGAATGTTGAAAAAAAGAAATTGAAATGTTTCCAATCCAAGGAGGCTAAAGAGATAGACAACTAAATGCAGTACCTAACCCTAGTCCAGATCCTGTGCCAGAGAGGGGGAAAAATGCTATAAAGGATATTCGTGGATCATTCACAAAAAAGGAAAACAGGCAATAAACTATGGTATCAATATTAAATTTACTATACCTGATAAATATACTGTAGTTAAGTAAGAGAATATCTTTAATCTTAGAAAATACACTCTGAGGCCGGGCAGGGTGGCTCACGCCTGTAATCCTAGCACTCTGGGAGGCCGAG